>VXBX01001865.1:158761-181656 GCA_013400415.1 Scytalopus superciliaris
CCTTTGTTCTGTTCCCTACACTTCTCTTGCGGTTGCCTGAGAACAAATACCATGTCTGTGGTACTCCTATTGGCTCTGAAGCCCCATTGGCTTTCAGGTAGAAGTTCCTCTGCAATAGTGGGTACTAATCTGTTCAAAAATATTCTTGCAAGGATTTTACCAGCAATGGAGAGCAGAGTAATGCCTCGGTAATTTGAGCAGTCTGATTTTTCTCCTTTCTTCTTGTACAGGGTGATGAAGATGTTGACTGCATCACGGAGATCTGGGGGTAGTTTGCCTTGTTCCCAGCAATGCACAATGAGCTCGTGAAATTTAACATGGCGTGCTTGGCCTCCATGCTTCCAGACTTTGGGTGGGATTCCATCAACCCCAGCTGCCTTACCAGTTTTCACCTTAAGAGTCTCTCCCATAATAGGGGCTACGTCCAACTCGTTTTTCACCAGTTTTTATTGACATAGGCAGGTATCAAAGACAGCAAAAGGTGGAGATTTTGTAGGTGGGCCTACCTACGGGACTGAGTATAAAATAGGTGAATTATGTCTAGTCCTTTAGCAGTGTTGCAGTCTTTCCAGAGGAGTTAAACTAAAATCATAAGAGGAGATCAAAAGATACAAATGGGAAAATGATAGCATTTTCTCTCTCCAAGCCTATTTCTCCATCTATCTGGCAGGTAGGTAAGGACTGCAGCGACACCAGGAGTAAAATGGGATTCCATCAAGAAAACTCCTCCAGTTTTCTGTAACATGGAGAATGTATTTCTTAAACTGCAGTAAAATCACAATACATGAAGAGAACTAAGTGACACAACCTAAAATTTTTATAGGTCCATCCATGTTTCCACTGTGTCTATGGACATCCTAATTGTAAAAGGGAAATAAAAATATTTTTAAAAATAGTGGGGGAAGAGAACAAATTAAATAATTAATTTTTAAAAATTGTAAAAGAACAAAATGATAACAAGTGCACTTTGCAAGTGCAGGGAAGAATTACATGAGCAGTACTTTGCCTTCTGAGACTGAGCACGGCTAATAAAGAGCAGGCTCATTTGTCAGGAAACAGCAGCAAATCGATTGTATGAGATCACTCAAACTGCTGCTCCCTTCTTATGTGTAGGACCAGGCAGCTGGCAGTTCACCAGCTAAGCCCTGCTTGCTGGCAAGGTTTGAAAGGCTCATTTCTGCAAACCTGGGAAATCCCTTTCCCAAACACTCACTCAGGATACTCTTTCCCCTTTTCCTCATGAGAGTCTTGTCACAAAACAGACTTAGTTTGAATCATGCTGTGGGAGAGGGCACAGCTCTCACAACTTCATGGCTTTCATTAAAGGACTCAAGGGTGACCTTGGCTGTCATTTCTCACATTCCCTCTCTCTAAGGATACAAACTATCATAACAATGCACATCAAACTCTTGAAGGAAGGAAATCAGTAAAACCTGGCTATGAAATGGAGGGACTACATCAACTGACTGCAAACATGAATAGTTGAACACTCAGATGAATCTGTATCCTTGAGATAACAAAATAAGACAAAAAGAAACTGCACTAATCTAACCTTGAAAAAAAATAAGTGCACTTGCCAGCAGATCTAAGTCTGTCCTGCAAAACCTGACAATACTGCCTAGACAGCAATGCTATGTTTGATTTACAGATGGAAGCAGCATTTGAAAAACAAAAACACTAAAACCAGACTAAAATCCTGCAACAACCAAACTATTCATGAATGAGGACAGTTATAAGCAAAATCACTGTTTGAGGTTGCCTAACTACTTCCCACTAGTTGGTGATATAGTTCACCAACCTTGTGGTGAGCAAGAGTGCAAAGCAGAAACTGCTAGTTTGGAAATATATATATATGTATACCTTCCATGGTATTGCAAATATTCAGACCAGATAGACTTGTGATTCAAGATATGGACAGAGACTAAAGTAAGTGCACATGTTTTCATTCAACACTTTCTACTAGGCCTCAAAGGAATTCACTGTTACATCTTCATCACTCCAGCAGTTTTTTCCTATAACCCCTAATATGTATACTGCATGTTTCAAGTGCAAGCTCTTTGGAGAGATTGCCTGTTATGTATACTGTGCAGTAATAGAGATTTTGTATTGGGAACTATAGCTGGTGACAGATTACAAATAACAATATTTTAATGAATAAATTATTTTCAATAATTGAAAGATTAACACTGTGTCCCATGTGGAAAAATGTGTCATGGAATATCCAGTCTGTCTCATTAATTAGTTTATTATTATAGAAGGAATGGTTTCATGGTTTTTGAGGTTTCACAAATATTAGTGATTTCAAAGCACATGCTTTTTCCCATAATTCACCTGTGGGGTACTATTAAAAAATTATGGTCTTTTTTGAATCTACTTTCCACACACTGACACCATCCCCTCCTCCCCCGCCTGTGCTGCAACCAGGTAAAAGAGAGCAAGTTACCAAACAAAAAAATCAATGGCTCCAAAGATCAGTCTGACACAAGTTAACTGCACTATTTATAAAATATTTTGTATTTGTCATTTTAAATGATTTTTCATGATCCCTCTACTACATTAGAATTTTTCTATAATGACCTGGCTTTCATGCTAATTTCATAGTTTTGTATGGACAGAAAAAATATGCACACCAGTTTTAATTTCAGAAGCTGCAAAACCTGAATAAACCAAATCAAACTGCAGATTCTCAATTCAGATTACACTTTTTGATTTCTTGTTCTTTTTACAGCTCATTTCACCTTTATTGGGTAAAGGGTGTCACTGAAACTGAGCTTCCTTAGGAAATTTAGGTTGTCAGAGAGGATTCATTGTTCATAAATTTAACCTTGTAAAGGAGACCTCATCCATGGGTATTACTCATAAGCATTCTGTTACAAATAAATAATTATTTGTATGACTGCTATAGTTAAGCACAGAACAAAACTAGTGTTTTTGAATACTAAAATAGGATTGTAAGATATGTTTTGCTTTTTAGTTTGTGTGAACAGTGGGTTGACTTTAGCTAAATGCCAGGTTCCCACCAAGCCTCTCTATCACTCCTGCTCAGCTGCACATGGGAGACAGAATAAGATGGAAAACAACTTACAGGTTGAGATAAGGCAGTTTACTAGAGCAAAAGTGAAAGGTTATGTGTGCAGAAGCAAAGAAGAAAGAAAAGATTTTAATCTCTACTTCCCATTGGCAAGCACGCATAATAGTTGTTCTGGTAGACAAACTTTTCAAATCATGAATGTTCCCCCTCACTCCTCCTTTTCTTAGCTTTTATGTCTGAGCTGATGCCATACGGTATGGAACATCCCTTTGGTCAGTTTGGGTCAGCTGGCCTACTTATGCCCCTTCCCAAGATCTTGCCCACCTCCAGCCTACTGGTGGGGGTGTAATGTTGGAGGGATAGCCTTGATGCCAGCACTGCTCAGTAGTAAAACACTGGTGTGCTATCAACACCTTTCTAGCTAACAACACAAAACGTAGCACTATGAGAGCTATGAGCACCATGAGACAGAACCAATACAGTGTCCCACCATTTGCAGCTTTCTCTTATGGCCTGTCTTTTAAACTTCTCACAATGGACTGTTTTTTATTTAGATGCATTTAACAACATAGAATATCTTCAGACTGGATCTTAAGGTAAACCATTGATAGTCCTTGCAAATTTTATCTTTCATATCAGAGTTCTGCATAACATGTAATCACTTCTGTGAAAACCTTTTAAAATAACAAAACATTGTGTCAAAATTTTCAGAGTAATTTAAAATGTTTCCACCATTTTTTGGATGATAGCAAGAGCCTTACAGGTGCCCTCTGAAATGTGAGTAGATCAACACCATGATGTCCTATATCAGAATGAAGCTGGATGAAAATGAGCCTATATGTAGTTTCAATCCTGTCAGTAATGCAGGCACAGGAACACAGAGCTCAGTATAGACTAAGTAACATTAAGGCAGCCTATAATACACTACAGGATGCAGTGTGTGTGTAATTTTGGATTCTGCATGGTGTTTTGGTACAAAAATCATACAGAAGGACAAATGGAGTGGGACAAGAACACCAATTCCACAAGAGTTTCATAATGCACAAATTGTAACACCACCACTTTGACTCAGCAAATGGAGCTGCACTTAGCATTGATCAATTGTCGAGACAGACTGTCTTCATCAACTTCTCTGTGAGTGAAGACTTCATTAAATGCTCAGAGGTGGATGTGTTTACAAACAACAATGTGCCTAAGCACACTGAACCTTACACAAAAATCTTAATAGATTTGCAGTAAAAAGAGCTCCGAAACCACTCAAAAGTAAATACTCAAGCTACTTCAAGCATGGAAAAAGTTCTCATAGAAAGACAGTTTTATACACATTAAATATGGAAACACACAGATTTAGTTCAAATACTGAAAGAATTTCAGTTAAAGACTGCAGGTATATTAGCTTCTCACTCAGAACCCACATAGTCCAAATATTCACCCTTTCATCTCAGAAATGTATTAAAATCCACAGAACAGACTAATTGTCACTTTTCTCTATTTTTCCCGAGCCATCTGTGAGCCTCTATGCAAAGTTTTAAGAGGCTCCCTTTCCTCATCCCTCCCTTCCTCCCCTACATTTGCTGCACTTACACATGGCAAATTTGCTGGGGTGATCCTTTCTCAGAAAAACACTCAGCATTAAAAGAAGATGAAAAAAAAGATCAAATAATAAAAGGTCAGATCACTGAGGGAGCAGTAGCAGCAATGAAAAGAAATTGTAAAAGATACAGTCATCTTACCATTCATTTTTACTTCCTGCTGCCCTCAGTGGTTTCTGAAGTGGACAGCAGTTAAGTGACAGCTTTCCTGTAGCCTGTGGCTACAGTCACAGACATTTTCACAAGTGCTGCACATTTAACCTTACTCAGACAACTTCCTTCGTAAGAAATAAACCTAAGTGAAAAGCAGTTGAGATTTCCAGAGACTTATGAGATCCCCTGTGGTCAGCTGCAGGGCAGAGCCACCATGGGGAATAAAGACACTCACCAGTGTGGATTGTCTTGGTATTGTAAACCTGGTAAGTGAGGGGTAGAAGACCCCACTGTCTTTGAACAATATACATGCATCACCTCTGGCACAGATGATGTGAAAAATGTAAGTGGTCTTGCTTTCTGTCAAGATCTGGCACTATCTCATCGGTTTAATTAATCACTGGGGAAAACTCTACAACACTGCTCAAATTATAAAGTAATGGGTCCATCAGGCACAATTAGAGCCCAGCTGAAACACTGTAGTTTGCTTGAAAACTATTCAAGTAAACAATTGTGGGTCCTGGATGGGGTTCCTTTCCTAATTAATCCACAGAGAACTGAAGTATTAGCTTTTCCTCAACAAGGCATTTCCTAATGTGTGAAAGTGTTTTGCTTGTGCTTCAAGGCTTGTTGATATTAAAAGCTTTTCATATGGGTATCCATTCCATTGTTACAGTACCCCCTTAGAATTGTTTCTCCCTGTACGCCAAACTGCTGTGCCATTACATCATTCCCAAAGGTGCCACACATGACATGACATAATAGCATCAGGGAGCAAGAAGTGCTCACAGTGACATAATGTTCCATAAAACATATCTTTAGTGATAAGAGAATTTATGGGAAAGGTTACACAGTTACTTAACTGAAGGGGGATGGGGTCTGGTGACAGCAAATTGCGTTCAATTTGTGTGATTTTTTGCTACTAGCAGGTACCTAAAAGTAGAATATCTATTTGTTTGAAAATTCAGTTTTGCTTATAGATGCATAACTACCTTTTATTTAGATAGCTGATCTCAACTTTTGAACATAAAAAAAGAGATAACTAGTTCTGTTAATGGCATTTAACTTAGTGGTGGGGTGGAAAGCACACTTGACTAGAACCCTGTAAAATATGCGACAGAGCAATCCTACACAACACACAACCAGATCAGCCTGACTAGAAGAAGAAAGGTTTGGTCCTGTAAGACCCCAAGTCTTAAGCCATGAGCTCAACAAGGCTTTTATTTTAAAAATATACAAGGCTCAAAACATTCATCCACTAAATTATTAGAAGAGTGCTCGGTACTTTTAACACCTTAAGAGAAAGCACAAAGGAGAAAAGCTGCACATTTTCTCAGAGACTACTTTTACTGGCAAACTTAAAAAAAATAAGATATTTTGGTAAAAGTTTGAAGGGTAGTATTCAACCAAAATAAAACATTCCATAAAGCATTGACTTAGCACATATGCCAGCCTTTACAGCTTAGCAAAATACAACCCATCCAGCCCTAAGTTACCCAAAATATTCAGAAAGGAGATAAGAAAGAGAAGTAAAGAAAGAGAGAAAAAGAGAATATTATAGCTACCACTGGAGAGTCCTGGGCAAGTCCAGCTTCCACATGTCCAGGTTGCAGGGTTCCAACAACATAGACGGCAGGTGGTGCTGCATTTATGTGCTTTGGCCCCCGTGGCCAAACCCCCTGTCCCAGGTGGTTCTTCCTGTGTGCCAGCCAGTCCAGGGCTGGGTCAGGGGCTTGAAGGTGTGGGATTGGCCATGCTCCTGGGCTGTCTTTGACTGACTGCTGCCCTGGGACTGTCCTGGGAGACTTGCAGGGGCTGGGATGTGGGACAGGACATCACCTCACCTTCCTGAAATTTGACCTGTTCCTTCTCCAGCAGCACACACGCACTTGAGTTGGTCCGAGCCAATAACTGATATAATAATCCAGTGTTTCACATACACTTTTACAAAAGTGTGAAACCATAGAATCTAGTATTATTAAGATTGGAAAAGACCTCTGACACCACCAAGTCTAGCCATTGGTGGCTGATGTCCTCTATTTTCATTCTCATTCTCTCTTTTTCAATCATGTTAATCTGAACATTTACTCAAAAATTAACAATTTTTAACTCCCATTTTCCACATGTGCAAGATGATGCAGTAGGGACATGTCTATTCAAACTTTCAGTTGAGGTCAGTTCTGAAAAAATGGAAAAGCAAGTCATGGCTCCTTTCAACAAGAACTAGGCATAAGTGGTGCCTCTTTCCTCATTCACAAATCAACAAAGTGCGTGTTTCTCTAATGGTGTGTTCTTTTCCTGAAGTTAAATTTCTGAGACGTAAGACCAGCTGGTGGGAAGAAGTTCACCCATGTCATATTATTTAGCTGCTTCTTGTCCAGCTAGTGTCAAATATGCCTACATATGAGTTGCACTCTAAAAGGAC
This sequence comes from Scytalopus superciliaris, assembly GCA_013400415.1. Classification (NCBI taxonomy): domain Eukaryota; kingdom Metazoa; phylum Chordata; class Aves; order Passeriformes; family Rhinocryptidae; genus Scytalopus; species Scytalopus superciliaris. The sequence goes on from VXBX01001865.1 coordinate 165,963, forward strand.
ATTATACATCTGAGTAGACCTGAGTTACTAAGTGCTACAAGGAATTTGTATAGATAGGTTGACACTGTGAGGGAAAAGTAAGGGAAGGTTTTACCTAATTCAAGGTCCATTTAACTTGCACTCTTGAACTTTGTAGTCTGCTAAGGGACAAGGGAATAGGTTGTTGCACCTTCAAGACAGTTCGCTATAAAAGATAAGGAAAAAAACCCCACCCTAATGTATTAAGATCTTGAGATGCAATAATGTTCACATGGCAATGTAATGTCCTGAGCAAGACTGCCATCTTTTCTGTCTGGTGACAATGGGATTCTCCATGGCAAGTATCCTCACAGAGGTGTTTTCAACTGGATGAAGAGGTCCCAAACTTCTGTCCTGCACAGTTCTTAAAACCCATCTGTTTGATCCTATAAAACCACCACAGCAGAAGCATTTTTCCATTTTTAATGACCTCTGTTGACATATATTATCTCAGCTACATATGAAATATTATTCTACATGACCACTTCTGAAGGAAGAGTTTTTATTGACCATTTGTAGTGATCTGATTAGATCACTTTTACAGCAGAAATAACCCAGGCATACCTTTGATTCACACCACCTAAGAAGTTAACCCAACATGTTTAAGCATATATGTAACAGCGGAAACAGCAACAGCTTCCTTGGGGAAAATCCAGAGACTTGCCTGAAATTCCCGCCTGCAGGACCCCTGTACAAATCAGCCAAAGACTTCACTGTGAAAGTTTAGTCAGTTACGCAGTTGCAATTGTGTACACCATCTCCAGTCAAACCATTGCCCTGTGTCTCCTGACAGCTACCTGTGCTTACCCCCTCTTCCCCCTCAGTGAGTGACCCTGCTGCACTGTGTTGTTGCACAGGAACCACCTTAGAACCCCGCAGTTATAACTAGTGGATAAACTTGATTTTTGTATTTTTTACTTACTTATAAGTTAAGCTCCATAATTCTTTCCACAATCTTAAGATAAACCAAAGCAAATCAGCTCACTGTTTCATTGTCATGTTTCCAAACACTGCTACTAGGGTTATATATGGGTTCTTGTTTTTGTGTGACTTATTTTACAACCCTGTTAAAACTTTTCCAGTTTTGCTGGCATTAAGAGCAATCTAAAGCTGTCCTAGGATATAGAGACTGTCTCATTTGCCAAGGAATAAAAACTTCCAGATGGTTTGGATTTCTTTGAAGGTCACAGACACCCCAACAGGCCAAGATTTTCTCATGCCACTGCAGATCCCTCTTTCATACTTAAAAAAGCCTAATGGGTTGGTAAAGATGAAAACACTGAGAGACAGCTCTCTCTCCTTTGGTCAACACAGTCTGGTCATAAAACCTAAGTGATACTTACTGACTTTACTAAATGGTAAAACCAACAAAACCTGCACTTCTGGCTTGTCAAAGCTGGATCCCATTCGCAGGATGCTCCAATATCTCACATACTCCTCCTTGTACAGACGTAATGCTTTTGGTTTCATAGAATCATTGAATACCTTGAGTTGGAAGGGACCCACAACTCCTGGTCCTGCACAGGATAATCCAAGAATAGTACCATGTGCCTGAGAGTGTTGTCCAGATCTTTCTTGAACCCTAGCAGGCTTGATGCTGCGACCATTTCCCTGGGGAGCCTGTTTCAGTGCTCAAGCACTCTCTGAATGGAGAAGTTTATGAGTTCTGAAAAAGTTTCTGAAGCTATAAAATGCTTCTCTTCTTTGTGCCTCAGAAATAATAATTCAGGATATGGAAGTAATTATTTTCTAACTAGAATAGAATGACAGAATCATAGAATGGTTTGAGTTTAAAGAGACATTAAAGATCATCTATTTCCAACCCTGCTTCCATGGAGAGGGATGCCACCCACTAGGTCAGGTTGTTTAGAGCCCCATCCAGCCTGGCACTAAAACTGCAGGGGCATCTGCACTTTCTCTGGGCAACTTATGTCAGTGCCTCTACTCCCTGGGTAAAGAATTTCTCCCTAACATGTAATCTAAATCTCTTCTCTTTTAGTTTAGAACCATTACCGTTTGTCTTATGACTTCACACCCTTCTTAAAAGTCACTCTCCCTTTTATTATAAGCTCCTTCAATGTACTGAAAGGCTGCAATGAGGTCTCTTCAAGCCTTCTCTTCTCCACACTGAACAACCCATTTTCTCAGGTTGTCTTCACAGAAGTGGCATTTCAGCAGTATCTTTATGGCTCTCCTCTGAACCTGCTCCAACAAGTCCATATTCTTATTGTGCTGTGGATCCCAGGCATTGATGCAGTACTCAAGGTGGGGTCTCACAAGGGCAGAGTTGAGGAGGAGAAGGTGCAAATTGTCATAACAGTTCTTTTGTCTATGACAGTACACTAATATTCAGTTTAATAGGCTTTTTATAATCCCACAAATTCTCAGACTGTATTCAGGCTAATAATGACATCAAAGCTGTGAATTTATTGTCTCCTATTAGATTTGTTAAATTAATTGGTTGTGCCAGTGAAGTACAGGATAATTTCTTGCTGCTCTCCTTCAGTAGTACCTTGGATTGCCCTTTACAGTCCAGTTTTCAACAGCGATCAAGAGTGAAAACTGAATTTTCTCTGACTGATTATAATCAATGGCAAATTATAGCATACAGCACCTTAAATTCTCACTGACATACGCATTCAGTACTTTGATTTTGCAAGTTCCTCCTTAATCAGAGCAAGCTACCCATGTTGGGCTGAAAGTGACAAAGCTGTGAGTACTGCAGCTATTTTGTAAGGTACATGCTTTAAAATGGTGTGCTCAGTCCAGCTACAGCTGAATCCTGCTGGGCAATTTCACAAGGACGGACTGAACCTTGACGGAGAAGAGGTTCAGCCCTGATGGCTAAAGGGCCTATCATTCAAGAAAAGGAGAGGCTTCTTGCTTTCTGGCAAGAGGACTTTTGGTATAAGTATTGTTAATCCAACAGACTGCATCAAATGCAGAATTTCTCAAAAGAAAAGAAAATCCTCTTGGTGCACTCTTAATGTTTCTCAATAAAGAATGCTGCTTTTTGGTTTTGGTTTGATTTGTTTGTTTGTTTATTTTTTGCATGCCTGGAACTCTTTGCAAGAGCATTGACTATATTGTGCTGTAATATAACAAGGTCAACCAGGGAATATTTCTCAACAGTATTTTGTCATCCCTCCCCTGAAGTTCTCATGCGTTGCACTCTCCTGAGCTTTAAGCTGGAATTTAGGTTGGAAGAGCAGTAAGCCTGATATATAATCACCTGAGTATCGTAAACATCCCCATACTGTGCCCTTTTTGTGTGAAGCGTCATTGCTCCTGCTTAGTCCTCCCCCAGTTCTTACACAGAGACTAATGATATCTGAGAGACAAAACCTCTGGTTTTTTTATTGGCAAGATTTCTTACCCCCTTCAGTTGAATCTCTCCCCCCTAGAAAAGTGGTCTTGAAAATCTCCCATCTCCACCTCTGTTTTTGATGACCCATTCTTGCAATTCCTTGTATCTTCAAGATGCTGGTTCCCAGTGTCAGGCAGCATGCTATTGATGCATCCTGAGCATCAACATGTTATTCATATTTCTGAGTTCATCAGTATCTCAGCTTGTTATTCTCACTCTTTCCCAGAATAATAGAACTTAGTGAGGCAATTTGTGCTCAGCTTCTGCAGTGTGTGCAAGTAACATATTCTATTCAAATATATTACAGAAAAAATAGCAACTACGTCTAATCACCTTTCCTCCAGAGATTTAAAGCGCAATAACATTCTGTCTAACTGTACTCAGCTGTTTTTTAAATACTACTTTCCAATGTAGAATTGCTCAGATGCTCCCTTCAAAGAAGCACTTTTCCCACATGCTTTGGCTTTAACTCCTGATGGAGGCTCACTTGTGATCATTTCTCACCAGTGTAAATATGGAATAATGCCTCTAATGTCAACAGAGTTACAATGGAATAAGAAAGAAGAGAGAGAAAAACAAGCCGCTTTTGTGTGGTTAGCAAAGCTGCCTTTATGTACATCTTGGTGATATCATAATGATGCCTGCTTGTACACTGACATAGTTCTACACAAGACTGATTTTTCACAGACAAGGTAGTTGATTTAAAGCATTAAAGGATTATAATAAAGTATTTTCCAGGGCAGGCTGCCCCAGCAAAACCCAAATAAAATGCTCCAGTTTTGTCTTATTTCAGTGTACAGAAGAAACAAAATTTTCTCCTGCTGTATTGTCTGTTCAGCTCAGTGTGCAGACCTCCATTCATCCTCTCATGCATATCTGAGATCAAGTGTTTTGAGGCATGAACAGGATAAAAAATTGTATAGTGCAAGTTCTCCAGCCTTAATCTTCTGCTAGAGAGCATCTCAAGTATCAAGAAAGTGTGTATCAAAATGTATTGTTTAGAGATATTTTCATTTTTACATTTTTTGTAACAGGAAGCAAACAAATATTTAAAACAACATACTTAACAGACTTATGTCTTAATGTCTGCATTATCCATGAAACATAAATGTTCCAGGTTCTTCTAGGTATGCCTCATGAAAATATAAATTAAATTCTTCTTATTTCAATTTGAGAACCTAGAGACCAAAATACATTAGATTCAAAAAACAAACAAACAAACAAACAAAACTATTTAATACTTTCATGCAAAAGTTTTAAAAGTAAAACTGGCTAGCAAAATTACTAAAACAACATTATTCTGGCTTTATTTCATAGTAAATACAATCTCATCTCTGTTTGTATTGTTTTTGTATAAAGAGTATGCTGGATTTATGTGTTAATTTATCTTAAATTTTCCTGTTACACACAGGATAGCAGCAGACAGGAACTGCTTACAGTACGTAGGTCCTGCATCAGCTTGTCCCTGATACCATTCACAGTCCAAGGAGGCATCACTGCTTGATATCTCTATGCCGTCTTCCAAATCAGTAAGTTATTTGATGAACATACACAGGTTTGATTTTTAAGGTCTTTATTAACATCTATGCATCTTTCTAGGTTTGCCTAGACATTGTTCATGTTGCGTAGTGGGAAGCATGTTTGTTGCAAAATCTAGTGGCCAGTTGTTTTTCTTGCTCCCACATAATTTTTAGTCTTACAAGTTTTGATTCCTGTGACATCATCTTCATGGAGGAAGCATCCAGGATACTGCAGATGTGGAATAATCATTTAAGAATCTCTTTGCACTTGGAAACTAGATACACCAGTCAAAAACAATAGTGCAAGTCTTAACCTTAACCTACATTTAAAATGTGCACATGAGAAGAGGACTTAATGCCACAAGGGTGAATTGTTAGCATTTGGAAGTAAACCAGAGGAGTAAAGTCGTGTTTTAATTCTTTCAGTCCAGCCATGAGAAAGGGTTCCTTGGGATTTTTTAGGATATGATAATCCTTGCCTTGCCAGCTAGTTTCATAGTGGTATAACAGAAGGAGTTTGTTCAGCATAAAAACTGCTAAAGTCCTCTCTGACATCTTATTTGAGGATGAAATCCTACAGAAGAGCAATACACATACAAGATCTGTTATCTCTGTTCCTACCACTCCCTCTTGTTTTCAGGGTCTGACAGCTTAACTCATTTTATAATTCTGTTGTGAACCTCTGTGCACAGTATGTTTACACCATAAGCAGAAGAGAATTTCTGAAGGACATTCTCCAGGTACACTCAAGCTCAGGAATGTTTTTATTCTGAAACCTTTTGCCTAGAAAGATGTCTGTGAATCTTCCACTGCTGTAGGAATGATAATATAAATAATATGGTGCTATTGCGTTTGTGATGGCCCTATGGACTTTACCTCCAAAAGTTACTTTGAGAAAGAGAATCATCAATATTTCCATGCCAAGCAAAAAAGAAGGCAAACTTGTAAGATTTAGTGAATAGACAGAGATGTAAATACAGATTTTCACAAAAAACATGGACTGTGGATGTAAAAAAACATCCACATATAAAATTCAGCACTTCACTCCTTCCATAATTCACTCAACACCTTGAAGAATTTGCATCAGGACCTGCCACAGAATTTTCACAACATATCATTGGATTATTATGTCAACATATGCAGTATTTCATAGCAATGGAACAGATCTCCTGTGGACTAAGTAAAATACTGCAGAGATGCTTCTTGCAGAAAGATATCTCTAGACTTTGGCGAATCATAAAAAAAGAGAAAGTCAAATCTGCTATTAAAGTGATTTCTTTTTTTTTTTTTTTGATGAAGTGCAGGCAATCACATAATGATCAAAGAAAGATATATGAGCTTCAACAAAATAAGATAATGTTTGTTATGCAATGAGGAAGGCAACAAAGTCGGTGACAGTGATGAAAGGCATGTCCTATGAAGAGCAACAGAGGACTCTGAGTTTGTCTTGTTTAGAGACAAGGAGGTTGACAGGCAACCTCATTGTTCTCTATAGTTTCCTGAGGAGGAAAAGTTGGGAGGGAGGTGCCAAGCTCTTCTCCCTGCAATCCAGTGATAGCAGGTGTGGTAATGGCTCAAAGTTGCGTCTGGGGATGTTTGGACATTTGGATTTGGCATTAGAAAGCACTTCCTTACTGAGAGGGTGGTCAAATGCTGGTACAGCCTTCCTAGATAAGTAGACAATGCCCCAAGGCTGTCACAGTTTAACAGGCATTTGAACAATGCCCTTAATAACATTCTTTAACTTTTGCTCAGCCATGAAGTGATCAGGCAGTTGGACAGGATGATCACTGTAGGTCCTTCCAACTGAACTGTTCTAGTCAAGTCTGTTCTAGTATAGTCTAGTCTACTCTATGCAGACTAGGCTTTCTATTGCCCTTAAGTTTATATTTTGATTGTCAATTACATAATTTCTCCTTTCACATATTTTTGTGTCAGTTAATTTCCATGATCACTTTGATTCCTCACAAAGAATAATAAAAAAACCCGAGTTACAAATATAAGCTCTGATGCTTAACAAGCTATTGCAAAAGGAAGGAGAGATTTAAAAGCAAGCAAAAAATAAACAGCATCGTGTGGTATTGCATTTCATTTATTGCATGCATTGAAATAAAACTAGGTGTTCCATGTGGTGCAGAATTAAGTACAGCTCCTGTACTGAGACTGACAGCATGGCTTTGTTAGAGTCGAAGTTTCTAAGCAGATTGAACTCGTGTTGTGGACAAACTGATCAACCAGTGGTCACTGAAATGCAGGTGCATGAAATACAGATATACTCTAAGTGTTGCAACTGCCCTGGGATCACTATTGTCTCTTTCCTTGCATCCACAGCAAGAGGTCCCACTAATTGCTTCTCTGCTGCATGTGTCCCATGGGTTTCCATGTGAAAGAATTTGGTAAGTAACTTGCTCTGCTGGGAAGCATAGTTACCCAAAACTAGATCACAATGATTTATTTATTTATTTTTAATCTGGAAAGGGACACCATTAACTAACTATACACCAAAATATGAAATATAACTTATAACCTTTGACTTTGGTTTGGCAGAGAGGGGAAAAAAAACCCAGCCAAGGTAAAGTGGTATTTCCATAATGAAACCCATTTTCCCAAAACTACCACTGTTTGCAAAGCACAGTGCAAGACTTCAAGAAAATGTACTATCTTTTTCTGTTTTCTGATTAACAAAAATGTTTTCTCTTCAGAAAGACAAAGTAAAAAGAAACTTTTTTTGATTTTGTTTTGTGCAAGACATTGTGTATGTCTTTATGAAATTTATAGTTTAAAGGAAAATAAAAGCTGTGTTGTTATAATCATAGTTGTCTGAAAAATTCAATCAGAACATAATTATAATAATGAACTCTCTTTCAGTTTCAGTGAGATACAACTGGTAGGGAAAGAATTGCTTTTTAAAAAATAAGGGTGTCTTTTCTCCATTTAACACAAGTAACACAGTTTGAAAATGTGGTACTAGCTATCTTTATTCAGTCACAGGATAAGAATTAACTCAGTTTAACATCATTAATAGGCACCCCAAGGAAAGAAAGAAGAGCAATGAGGTTTGTTCTTGGTCAAACTGAATTGCTTAAAATTATGGGATTATGAACACATTTGAACTATGGTCTCATTTTATGCTGTAAGTCTGGTAGACTTTCTCTGACTTACAGCATTTTTCTGCTGAGCTAAATAGCAGAATTTTATTTTGATTGAAGTGTGATGAAAAATTAGAATTTTCATTTTGGCAAAATATGAATGAAATGATACCGTGACATTTTAACAGTATCCAGACTTTGTCAAGACACTGCATAATCCCTTTTAAATGAGAAGCATTGCTGTCCCTAAGGGACTTCGATACAGTAAAGATGTGAAAGTAAAGATATTTGGTCAAGAGGCTTATAGGCAGGGCTATGAACAAGAACTGCTGCTCCACAGTGTGATGATCTTAGAAGTTTCCACACCAACATATAAAGAAAATGCCATGTATTATCTGATTCAACTTTTTATGCTGCAGTATATTAGATTGGATCAAGGTGTTTCTCTGCACTTTAGCGTGATCTCATGGTTTGCCAACATATGGTGTTGGGAGATGTCCATAAAATCAAAGGAGTTTTTTTTTTTTTTCACTTCTTGCTTGTTGTTTTCATTTTCAGTGAATTATGCTTTCCTTAAATGTATTACAGCAGATACTGAAATGCTCTCCCATGTTACTATCTTTCGGTAACCTACTACCTACACATTATAGAGATAAACCAGGATCTTTCTGTGGCATGGTCTATTCAAATACAGAACAAGCAATTTCCTGACCTTCAGAATTAATGAAATCTTTAATCTGGCTAACAGTGTTTTCTTTCAAAGTTTGTGATCCCATATGCTTTCTTTGATGACTAGAAAAAGGGGTACTGTCTGAAGACTGTTTTACTGAAGGCTTTATTAGGATCCTTCTCTTGTAGGCTTGTTTGCACAAAATTGGTAGGACATTACTAGCTTTTTAGATACAAGCCTTTGCCAAAATTGATTTGGCTGAAACTGAGGAGTTTGTTGAAACTTTGTTGGTAGGACATCAATCCAGAACCAGACAGCTACTACAGCCTCTTTCATTTAGAAAATTAGGTCATTCCGGCTGCCTCTTGCAACTATTTGGAAAAGCAACAAAAGACAGAAAGGTCTTTAGCAGGTGAGGGTGCTCTAAAAGATAGCCCTGAAAAACTGGTCAGAGAATGAGAAGGCTGTTAAAGTATGCAAATATTGCCTCTGATAGAAAACTGTCATGAGAATCATGGAGGCATTTGAAGGAAGATAAAGAGGTTCACAGGAGTTTATATGATGATTTTAGTTTGAATAGAGGGGCAAACAAAATGAAGGAGAAAATGGTCATGACTTAAAATGACATAAAATGTAAGACACAATTAGATATCTGCAGGTAGAATTTAAAGTTGGGTTATTTTGCTATGTTTTCAATTCAGACTGAAAAAACAAATGAAAAACAAATACTGCTGCTACGGATTTATTTTTTGTTGTGTTTAAATTAATAATGGCCATGGTTCTTTCAAAAAGCCTAATTAAAAAGGAATAATTTGGATGATTCCAATGTGGATTATAAAAAATATGTAGACTTTTCTGAACAAATCCTTTGCTTTCAACTATAACATACCTGCAGCAGATGCTCAAAACTCCATTTACATTACAAAATATGTCAAAACAAGCACAGGTAACTTCAAGAATGGACAGCATTTTCTGCATTTTCAACACTTAACCTTAAAATATAAGATGTCTTGATGGAATGATTCCTAAATAAACTTTAGCATTAATGACCCTAGCAGCCCTCCAATACTCCAGTGAATAATCAAAGCCTCAGAGACAGAGTTCGATAAGCATAAGACCGAGAACAAAAATTAAGAATGTGCATAAGAAAAAGAATTAAGGATAAGCATAAGAACAAGAAATAAAGCGATATCTTTTTTCATAAGTTTTCGCCTTTTGTAGTTAAGAATTAATCAGAAGTCAGTATTTATGCTTAAAGTTCTAAAAAGTCTTTGATCACTTCAATGAAACTAAGGGGCAGAAGAACTGTGATAAATTATAAGCATTATTTTGTCTGGCTACTATATTAGTAGACTATTTCCAGGGAAAGGCTTAGTTGGGCCCTTTTATGTAATGGATGTCTAAATAGTTTTCTCTGTAGAGAAGGCATGTGGAAATAAATTATTTTGTTCTAATCACAGTACTTTCTCTTCATTCCTGCTTGCAATTTTTCCTTGTTGCCTTAATATTTTCAAATCTTTCCATTTCCAGTAGTAGAATGTATAGATTCCAGACATACTACACAGCTGAAGATAGACACTGCTACACTGCCTTTTCACAGTCCACAGTAGATTTATCATTCACTGTAGTGGGAAAAGAATCAATCCCTCTATCTGAGAACCACTTTATTTTAAAGTAGAGCTTTAAAAATAAATTAAAAAAAACATTCACAACCTCAAAACATATGAATTATTTGCTGCTACCTGGGGGCAGGAGGGAGGACTCATTTCAGAAGTTGTTTGCTAAAAGGCATGAACTAAAAAACAGTCAGCCCTGGTAACTCACTTATGTTTTTCACTGAATAAAATATTTTGACATTTTTCTGGTTTAAATGAGCTACTGAGAGCTGTTCACAGGCAATTTGAACTTTAGTGAGCAAGTCACTGTAGGCTGGCAAGAATTCATACCAGCATCTTATCCTGTCAATTACCCTGTCAGGCCATCCTCCAGTTCATTCTGTGGGTGTGGACATGGAAAGAACAGCAAAACCACAATGTGCCTTGGATTTTACACCCCTGAAGGGCTCTTTACAATGTCCTGGTCCTGGCAGACAATGGTTAGAGTCACTCACAAACTGTCTTCCTTCCCACCTGCTCCTTGCAAACAGTGGACAGTGCTTGAACAGTGGAATGTGGGAGACAGCCATGCCTTCAACTCACCTTTCAGTGCTGAATAAATATTATTTGGCCAACTTTGTAGGAGAGGGTTACATACAAAGTTGCAAGGGAAAACTGCTGCTGAGGTTGATACAGATACCTGCAATCCATATGGCAACCTTTACTGATGTCTGACAAGGTGCCCACATTCCTTCTCATTCCACCATCAATCTTTTCCACTGCTCTCACACTTAGGTGATGCCAGAAAAATAGAGATGGAAAAAAGATGTGGGACAAAGCACAGAGATAATGTTGTTTAAATAAGAAAGTTCTAGAGTGGTTTTGAAAAAAAACCCAAACAAAACTACACCCCAAAAAAACAGATGGGAAGAGAAATGGAGTAGCCTAGTAGAAAAGGGGAAATAAAACTAAAATACACAGAAGGAAGACTGCATTCAGAAAAGGAGAAAGAAAAAGGGAAATGCTATAGATTTTTAAACTGCATGGGGTGGAGAATTTCAATGAGAGCAGAAGGAAAACTGGCTGATACTGACATGTCAGACTAGAAAGAAAAAGGAGGTACGTAGGAAAGAATATAGAGCAAAGAGATAGACAAATGAAAAAATGGGGCAGATAGATGTGACAGAATAAGAAAATAAGATATCAAAATGAGAGGAAATGACAAAGAAAAAGGCAAGGAGAAAAGCAGCAGAACAAGTGGGGCAAAAACATCAGGATGAAGAAAATGAAATGAGACATAGGTAAAGGCTGAAAGCAAATAGGGCAGTAAACAAATTTGGATGGACTAAATTTAATTTTATTAACTTGTAGTCCAGATTTTAACTATTCTTTGGTTCTGTTTATAATGATTTATGTGGTATATGACACCTTACTGGTTACATCTGCCTTGTTAAAGGATAGAAGATACAGAGAAGAGGAACATGGTGGTTGATGCAAACAAAAACAGTTTTGAGAGGACAGAGATTTTTCCAAGATGTGAAATTATAATGATAGTTATTATTATTACTACTATTATAATCACTATTACTACAACAATAACAATAATAATACTAGTAAAAATAATAGACTGGGAAGCAAATTAAAGGACTGTGGCATAAATTAACAGTCATGCTAAGTTGTTGATGATAAGAAATGAGATTTTCCAGAAGAACTTTAGAGAGTAGAAGAATGGCTTTTTGACTGAATGGATAAAGAGTCTGTAATAATGAACAAAAGTATGAGGGTAAAAGCTTTAAATGAAGATGGTGAAACACCCTGTATCAGAGCTGTGTATGTGAAAAGAAAATTAAAAGAAGACAAAAAGAGGATATGTGCAGAGAAAACCAAGTGAGAGGTGAAATGAGTAACATGCTGAGTGGCCTGGAATGAGTTAAGGTAGGATGGCTAGTGACCTGTGTTTCTGTACACCAGTATAAACTGGGGGAAGAGTGGCTGAAGATCAGTGCCCCAGAGGGAGTGCTGGTCATGAGCAGGCTCTGTGTGAGTCAGCAGTGTGCTAGGGGAGCAGAGAGGGCAAACTACATCCTGGGGTGCATCAAACAGCACAGCCAGACAGTCAAAAGTGGTGATGATCCTGCTGTCTTCAGCATTAGTGTGGCCTCAGCTGAGTGCTGTGTGCCGTGCTGAGGCTCACAATTTAAGAAGACAGGAAAGTCCATGGTATTCAGAGGAGGACAACAAAGCTGGTGAGAGGGCTGGATGGCATGCCTTATGAGGAAGAGCCGAGCACTCTGGGTTTGTCTTGTTTGGAGAAAAGGTGACTGATGGGCAACCTCATTGCTCTCTGCAGCTTCCTGAGGAGTGGAAGCGAGAGGGAGTTGCTGAGCTCTCCCTGGGATCCAGTGACGATGTGTGTGGATGGTTCAAAGCTGCATTCAGACTTGACATTAGGGAACATCTTTTACTAAGAGGGTGATCAAACTCTGGAACAGGCTTTCTAGAGTGGTGATTGATGCTCCATTGTACTTGTTTTGGCTGGCATAGAGTTAATTTTCTCCTTAGTATCTATTATGGCTCTGTGTTTTAGCTGGAAACAGGGTTGATAAGAGGGATATTTTCACTCCTGCTGAGCAGGGCTTACAGAGAGCTAAGGCCTTTGCTCCTCACCCTGCCTTACCAGCGAAGGTGCTGAAGGTGTACAAGGAATTGGGAGGGGACAGAGCTAGGACAGCTGACACCAAATAACCCAAGGGATATGCCATACCATATGACATCATGCTCAGTATATAAAATGAGGAGAAGAAGGAGGAAGAGTGAGACATTCAGTGACAGTGTTTGTCTTCCCAAATCACCACTGCTCTCCTGGAGGTGGCTGAACACCTGCCTGCCCATGGGAAGTGGTGAAAGAATTCCTTATTTTGCTTTGTTTGCACAAGCAGCTTTTGCTTTACCTATTGAACAGTGTTTATCTAAACCCATGAGTCTTCTCAGTTTTAGTTTTCTCATTCTCTCCCCCAACCCACTGGAGGAGAGTGAGTGGGTGATTATGGTGTGCTTAGCTGCTAGCTAGGATTAAACCACAACAACCAAGCCTGCCACTTTTAATATTTTGTCAGCCCTGAATTGTTCAGTCAGTTGGACTAGATGTTCATTGTAGATACCATGCAACTGAAACAGTCTTATTTATTCTATTCTATTCTATTCTATTCTATTCTATTCTATTCTATTCTATTCTATTCTATTCTATTCTATTCTATTCTATTCTATTCTATTCTATTCTATTCTATTCTATTCTATTCTATTCTATTCTATTCTATTCTATTCTATTCTATTCTATTCTATTCTATTCTATTCTATTCTATTCTATTCTATTCTATTCTATTCTATTCTATTCTATTCTATTCTATTCTATTCTATTCTATTCTATTCTATTCTATTCTATTCTATTCTATTCTATTCTATTCTATTCTATTCTATTCTATTCTATTCTATTCTATTCTATTCTATTCTATTCTATTCTATTCTATTCTATTCTATTCTATTCTATTCTATTCTATTCTATTCTATTCTATTCTATTCTATTCTATTCTATTCTATTCTATTCTATTCTATTCTATTCTATTCTATTCTATTCTATTCTATTCTATTCTATTCTATTCTATTCTATTCTATTCTATTCTATTCTATTCTATTCTATTCTATTCTATTCTATTCTATTCTATTCTATTCTATTCTATTCTATTCTATTCTATTCTATTCTATTCTATTCTATTCTATTCTATTCTATTCTATTCTATTCTATTCTATTCTATTCTATTCTATTCTATTCTATTCTATTCTATTCTATTCTATTCTATTCTATTCTATTCTATTCTATTCTATTCTATTCTATTCTATGCTATTCTATTCTATTCTGTTCTATGCTATGCTATACTATTCCATTCTATTCTATTCTCCAAGGCATGGATTTGACACCTCCCACAGATTTACTTCATTTGCTAACAAGTACCTTGTCCTTAAAATGAACTAAAGCTCATTCATTCCTATTTGTACTACTTAAGTAAATTTTATTTTGGAAATAAAACTTTTATCCAGCCCAGGCCAAATAAGACCCTAGCAGGACTATGAATAAAATGATATTCAAGTAACAGCAAAAATTATGTAGGTTCCTAACTATTGCTGCTATTATTTCTGAAAACTGTTGACGAGGATTCTACAGCAAGTAGGAAGGTAAAAATTAGGATACAGAAGGTTAACATTAAGATAGAGAAGAATTTTGTCATCACTTCAGGTTCAAAGATAATGAAATTAAAAACCAGGCCATGTTAAGAAACAGCATTTTTCATGCTTTACAACAGGGTAAAACAGGTAATGCAAAAGAAAAATCCCTATTACTTTAATTAAAATATATGTACATATTTGAGTGTAAATTGAAATCAGAAATTAAATCCTGTAGTTTAAGAGTAAAATGTATAAGAGAACTTTTTATTGTGCTTTTCCCAAATAAGCTGCCTTTAATTGTCAAGGTAGAAGTCTCCCAAAAGAACATCAAAGCAGACACAAATATTTTTAAAGTAACTAGACATTTATGTCTGAAAAGGCTAGTGAGGTCCAACACACCAAAAGTTAGCACAAAACTGTGTCTTCTTGATAACTATGATGTGATTAAGAGACAAAAGAAAGCATTTTTAGCATTCCTGCCATTCCACAGAACATAGCTGAGTAAGGATTTTTACAGACATTAAAGAACAAAGGAAAAATCTCTCTGCTGGTCACTGACTTGGAGCTGTTTCAAAACTTGAGGAATAAAAAGAGTTCCAAGAGATGTGCCTTCTTAAACTTTCACAGGTTTTCAAAAAGTGAACAGTATCCTTAAAGATATCCTGGTTTAGGAACCAAAGTCCCAATGTCCAGCATGATCATTACCTTGGACTGATAGATTTTTCTACTTGAGTTCTTAGAAGCCTGTTCAAAAGCCTTCATTGCAGACTGCAATGCAGGGAAGAAATACTAAAACCAACACTGTTTATGAAGAAGAGAAAATTGTTAAAAGCTGTAATATTCTTCCATTTTTTCAGCCATCTTTACTGTAGCTATATTAGTCTGCTGTGTGGACAGTGATCTTGAAAGAGGCAATTTCAGTGCTTCTGAAAAAAGTGTGTTCTCTATTGGCATTACATGTAAAAAGTCACAGAAGAGAAAAGAAGAATTTAAAACTCTCTTGCCACCATGACAAAACATGCTGAAGATGGCTTGGTCGTGACTAAAGGTGAAACAGTCTTTATCTCTACCAATTAATAATATATTTAATATAAATTAATCCTTATTTAATGAGATCTGAGCCACTGGAATCAAGTTTGCATAGATACAAATAAATAGACAAAAAGTGACTTTTATGTGTGATTTGAAAGTCAGAGCTAGAGACAGACACAGTT
>VXBX01001865.1:187247-198995 GCA_013400415.1 Scytalopus superciliaris
AAAAAAAAAAGAATTCTTTATAGGTTTGGAAGCAGAGTATCTTAGGCACTGAGAATATTTACAGAAAATCAAGCAAAACAGCGTGCAGCTTCTCACATTATCTTGGAACTTGGATAGTGCATACCTTAATCTTGGTTTAAATTTATTAAACTAGTTTAACAATATTTGTGTCTGGAAACTTAAATGCCACCTTCTCTCTCCTGAGAATTTCCTAAACATGAAAAGGCTGCAAAGGCCCTTGGACTTCTCTCTCAGGTAGCATTGCTGTAGCTACCTGAGCCATTTGTATTAGGAGGGAAAGGCTGCCATTACAGCCACAGCAAAGAGAGCTAAGGTATCAATTTTCAGGGTCTTCAAGTCCTTCGACACTTCTTCCCTTTGGAAAAATTTCACAGAAAATAAGAGGGGTGTAACATTTGGTCCTTGAGAAGTGACTCTCAAATGCAAAATCACAACTTTTGATTGACTTTAAAATGTATTAAAATTATATTGAGTGTGCAGCAATGATAAAACAGCCAAATTAT
The DNA here is from genome assembly GCA_013400415.1 of Scytalopus superciliaris. NCBI lineage: Eukaryota > Metazoa > Chordata > Aves > Passeriformes > Rhinocryptidae > Scytalopus > Scytalopus superciliaris. The sequence continues at coordinate 187,772 of VXBX01001865.1, forward strand.
AAATTAGAGCAGTCAAAGTACATAGACTGACGGGGGACTTGTTACCAGAATCACTGTAATCAAGTATAATTATAATTGTATAACATAAATTATATATTGTAGGTAACCAAAATACAGAGTTTTATTATTTATTTTACAGTACACAATCAATTATGCAACATGTAATTAATTATAGTTATAAATATTTATTACTTATTATTAATTATTTTCACCACATCTGTCCTCTTTGACTAGCAGCACTAATTTTTGCTCTGCAAGAAATAAAATAGCAGGCAGCTTCTACCCAAAAGAGCAAACAACTGCCTTGTCCCTCATTTTGTATGTCCTCCAGTGTAAAGGTAGAAGGAATGCTGCCCAAATGGGAAACGTACATTTAGGATGCTAAACATTATCAGAGAAGTCAAGTCAAGAAAGGCAGCGTGGCCAAGTTGCAAGTCTGCAGATCATGCACACTGCCCTTTATTAACAGCTCTGCTGATTTATTACGTCCAAGTGTTTTTTACTGCTCTAGGTCTCTGTTTCCAATCTGGATGACATGAATAATTATTTGATCACACTTGAAGGCAATTCTAGGTATGTAATAAAAAGAAATCCAAAGTGACACTGTTACTGTTGTTTTCCTCCTGAACAGCAAGGATGGAATCACAGGTTTTGAAGGACAAGCCCTGCACAAATGAGATGAACTCATGCATTGAGACAACGGTGCCTTGGCTAAAGCTAAAGCAACATGGATGTTTCTGGCATTTTCTCTTCCTCTATATCCTAGACAGGTTAATGGTTCCCAGGTTTCACTGTCTGAAGAAAATAGTTCAGCATACCTTGAAGAAATCATTGGTTAATTTTTAAATGCAGAAAGTGTTAATTATCTCAGAAATAATGATAAACCATTTCTTAAAAGACATGTTACTTGTCTGTTCAGACAAAAATCAAATTACTTTGTAGGAATTGGGCCCACACTTATTTTTCAAAACACCTCATGTGACTAGTTCTCAAAGTTGGTACTAACTCTAAGGTGACAAATTCCATACCATTCCAGTTTGCACAACTGTGCAACTGTTGATGCCTGTGGTAGTTTTAACATGGCTATATGCCAGGTGTCCACCAAAGGCACTCTATCACTTTCCTCTGCAACTCTACAGGGGATAGAAAACAAAGAAAAAGGTTCACGAGTTGAGGTAAGGACAGGGAGAGATCACTCACTGATAAGTGTCACACACAGAACAGACTGAACTTGGGGTTGTTAACTAAATTTATTACCAACGAAATCAGAGCAGGATAATGAGAAGCAAAATAAATCTTAAAAACACCTTCCTCCCACCCTTCTCTTGGTCCTGGGCTCTATCTCCTCCCCAGTAGGTAGTGCAGGGAGACAGGGAATGGGGGTTATGGTCAGTTCATTATACATTGTTCCTGCAACTCTTCAGAGAGAGGAGTCCTTCCCCTGCTCCAGTGTGCAATCTGTCCCATGAGAGACAGTTGTCCTGGTTATAGTGGCCAGGACCAATTTGTTAATGTGTGGGTGTGGCCAGGGCCCTGTATTCTACACCCTTGATGTCTTTCTCATGATCTATTAATAATGGATTGTTGGCAGCAGCTGCCCAGGGCATACTTGTCACCCAGGCTTCAAGCTGGGTGTTTAAGAACTCTGTGAAATAGGGATGCTTTCCTGTCTTCACACCAATGACTCAACTGTGATAACTCCCNGTGCAGTCCTTCAGGCACAGCCACTTCCATTGTGGGTGCTCCATGGGATCACAAGTCCTACCAGGAAATCTGCTCCACCACTGGCTCCTCTCTCCACAGGGCAGCAGGTCCCTGCCAGAAGCCTGTTTCAGCACGGGAATCCCATGGGTTCACAGTTTTCCTTTCAGGCTTTCACCTACTCCAGCGTGAGTCTCCTCCATAGGCTACAGGTGCATCTCTTCATCCCCATTGACCTTCATGGACTGCAGGAGCACAGCTGCCTCACCATAAGCTGCACCACAGGCTGCAGGGGAACCTCAGCTCTGGTGCTGGGAGCACCTCCGGACCCTCCTTCTGCACTGACCTTGATGCCTGCAGAGTTGTTCTTCTCACATATTCATACTTTTCTCCAGCTCCAATTACATCTGCACAATAACTTTATTTTATTTCTTTCAGAAGCATTACACCTTCTTTGATAGGCTTGTCCTTGGGCAGCGGTGGTTCCATCCTGGAGCCAGCTGGCATTAGCTCTGCTGGACATGGGGGAAGCTTCTGGAAACTTCTCACAGAAGCCACCCCTGTAGCCCCCCTACTACCAAAACCTGGGCATGCAAAACCAATACAATGTTCTGAAGCATTTTACAAAAGATTTCATGAACACTTAAGTAGATTTGTTTCTATACTTGTTACTCAAATGGAGCATTCTGCAATGCTTTGGTTATGAATACAGTTTGATAGAATGCCATTTACAATGAATCTTTAGACAATCACCTGAGGCAGAAGTGAAAACAAAAACAATCCTCTTCTTCCTCCCTTTGATGACCTAAATAAAAGGGACTTTATACAAAACCTTGATGAAAAGTGGTAATAGAATGGCTTTTTCTAATATGATATTTATAGCCACATGTATAAATAATCATACAATAAATATTTCTATGTATATAAACACATGTGTTTCTGACTGGTCATTTGACTTGATGATCTTAGAAGTCTTTTTTGACCTTAGTGATTCTATACTAATATATACATATATTTAAATGGAAGAAAGTGACCCAGCTAGAATAACCATTAATCAGTGTCAGTCTTACCTATGACTTTTCATACACACATTTCCACAGTACACTTCATGGAATTATAGACCCACAAGTATTGTCAGGTCCCACTCCTGGGCCTGCAAAGGACAATGTCAAGGATCACATTTTGTGCCCGAGAACACAGTCCAAATACTTTGTGAACTCTGTCAGGCTTAGTGCTGTCACCACTTTGTTGTGGATCTTATTCCAGTGCCCAACAATCCTGTGAGTAGAGAACTTTTTCCTAATACCCAGCCTAAACTTCCTCTGACACAGTTTAATGCTGTTCCCTCAGGTTCTGTCACTGGGCACGAAAGAAATCAGCACTTGGCCCTCCTGTTTTCCTTCTGAGAAAGTTTTAGACTGTGATGAGGTCTCCCCTCAGTCTACTCCAGGCTAAACAGGCCCAGTGATCTCAGCTGCTCATCCATATGACTTCCCCTCTAGAGCCTTCATCATATCTTCTCCTTTGGATGGTCTCTAATAGCTTAATATCTTATATTGCACTGCCCCAAACTGCCCACAATATCCAAGGTGAGGCCGCCCCAGTGCAGAGCAGAGCTAGACAATCCCCTCCCTCGCTCGGCTGGCGATGCTGTGCCTGATGCCCCCCAGGACACGGTTGGCCCTCCAGCCTGAGAGGGCTCTGCTGATTCTTATGAACTGGGAAAAGTCACAGACTTTAAGAAATCCAGCAGATATCTGAAGTGCTACATCTCTTGTGTTGTAGAGAGTTATCTAACACAACTAAATTACCTTTACTACTGGAAATTGTGTTCCATTGCAGAGTACAGTTGTACACTGGAAATGCACCTAAATAGGAATGAATGAATCTGTGCTGAGCATCATTGCTGTATTGCTAGACTGCATCAAGCATCTGATCAACATAGCTTTTAGCCCACTCAGTAGTCTGATACTCTTGAGAGTATTTATAACCACTAATACTGCAGATAGGCAGTAATTATGCAACCCCAATATAGAAGACAATTCTCTTCTGTTGCACTAAAAAGAAAAGAAAAAAAAATTGAAATGACCACAGCAAAACTAATGTAATTTATGACAATGGTATTGTCCGTTGTCTCGGAAATTCAATTTCTAATTTTTTTTTTTTTTATGACTAGATAAATAATACAAGTCCTGACTGGACAACAATTCAAAAGTTCTATTCTGCAAAATATATTCTGTTTCCAAACATTATTGTATTTGGTCATAATGTTTTCCAGTTCATTCTTACAAGAAAAATAACTATTTTATCCTGCCTTTTCCCCAATAAATTGATGAAGATATTGCTTTGTTTCAGTATTTTAGCTTCCACACTCTCTAGAGAGAAGGTAAACTATGCCATATTCAAGCAGAAATATTAAGTAATTTCAATAACTTGAAAAAGAGACAAGCCCCGGAGTCCAGGAAGAAACAAACAAACCAACCAAAAAAACCCAAACAAAAACCCAAACAAAACCAAACAAAACCCACAAAAAAACAAACAAAACACATCCAAAACAAAGCAAAAACCCAAACCCAAAACCCCCCCCAGAAAACAAAAAGTACCAGAAGAAACTGCAGCAGTTGTGGATATGATTTATTCTACTGAACAACAAAAGGAGAGAATAGATAAAATTCCTTAGGGATTTAAAATGCTGTAACAAACTGGGCTAATGGTATGAACACAGGCTAATCATATTTCTGTTGTTTGCATTTTTGTAAATAATATGTACTGGGAAAAAAAAAAGCTAAGGAACTGTTTGCTGCTGTACTTCTGAAAATAAAATTAATTTCTGTTTTGGTACAGTGTGACATCAGTGGTGTAATTGGCAGTGTGTGCATGTACTGTGTGTCCATGATGATCCAAGCAGTGCTTTTATCTGCACTGCTCCACCTCTGCCAGCTGCCTAATGGACTCCTGCTGGCAGTAGCCTCTTTTCAACTGCTTAGCACTGACCCTCATGGTTCAGTGGAAATCAGGCCTTCAATGGGATACTCCTCAAATTCACACTGGTTGTAGATACCTTCAGGGAGAGCACTGAGCATTGAAAGGCCTTTGGTCCTTGAAGGTGAATCATCCAAGCTACTGTTCTTTAGTGCCGAACTTAGAATAGCCAGTTCATCCTCCGTTTCTCATCTTCTGTCATTTTTAATTTAGCAGTTAGATATTAGATTTCGTGAGTGCACCAGTGAAAGTCTGTGAGTCAAGCCTGAGGATTTCCAAGGCCAAGAGGAAACATAATGCTGTTCTGCTAAATCACCCGGGGAAGTCAACTGAAACTGCAGACCTCATTACCTGACCTAACTTAAATTTCTTGTTGTTTCCTTGCAGTAATTAACTAAGTGCCTTTTGAGATCATCTAAATAAAACATCATCCACAGAAGAAACTACTTCATATATAGGCAGTTTGTGGGTATTCTCCCTTTTGATATGTCTAACTCATCCTTCTACAGATTATAACTTTTATGCAAGTGCATACTGAACCAGGTACTCAATTTTTAAACTAAATTTAAAAAAAAAGGTCTGACAAGCTTGTGTGTCTGTGTGTGTATCTGCATAAATAAAATAAAACCTTCAGCTGGTAATTTCAGTTGGGGATTGTTATTTAACAGATTTTTGGCAGGCAGAGCCCAAGCACACCATGAAGGTGAAAATATATGCCTCTGTTAAAATCTGTTGCTTTCATTAACAGTGTGCAAGCCAGAGAAATAAAGAAAGGGGCAGTTGCTGGAGACACGCAGTCTAGAGAGAAGCAGGAAAAAGTGTAAATGAATGTATCACTTCTTTACATGCCCTTTCTGGTACTCATATGTGTCATTTCCCATTGTTTGGTTTCACTCAACCGAGTACCATGTGGTGCCCAAATAAGCTGTACTTTTCTTAACAGTGGTATTGTAGGAAAAATTTACTTAGAAGATGATTTCATGTTGTGTCAGAAAAGACCATAGACTCATAGAATGGTTGGGGTTGGAAGGGATCTTAAAGTTAGTTATGTATTACTTGTACTTCAAGTGCCATAGATGACAAAACATTTGCCTACATATATCCATACTAACTGTAAGTAAAAAAAAACATGGGGTAGATTGCAAAAAAAGGCAGAGTTCCATTTTCCTCCAGTTTTAGCCAGCTGACTTCCAGAAACATTCAGAAGGATATTTCCTGATTTATCAGTCCAGTCTTACTTTTGTTGTTGGTGTTTTGGTTTTGCTTTTGTTTGGTTAGGGTTTTTAGTTAGTTATTTTTTTTATTAAGATGCTGTTTTGATTAAAGTTTTCATAAAACACAAGGGAAGTTCTAGCAATAAATTCTGAGAGGCCTTCAATGGTCCAGTAAGCATGATAATCCTTTTGCTTATGGGGAAAAAGATGAGTCACAGTCTCTTCTATAAGTGAAGATCACCCTTGACCTAAGCTAGCTCTTTCTGTCTAGCTGAAGAGCATTTATATGTATTTGAATGACACATGCACTACAGAAATCATAACTTGTAATAGGATAAACATATGATACAGATACTTGTCTGTACAGATGAGATGTCATACAGGATGCCAGGACTAATACAACTGATAGATTTTATTTTTTTTTCTTTTGGTAAGATAAATAGCAATACAAATGATCCATATAAACAGGGCTTTTTCAGAGTCTGATCAGTGAGGCAGAAAAAGTTTCTGTTTCAGCTTGTTGATCTACACTTTGATTGCTGACCCTTGAACTCCACAGAAATAAGAAAGAAGAATAAAAGAAGAATTTGAGAGGCCTTTTCTCTTCTGAAGTGGCAGAGCCCATGAATCTAGCCATTGACATTAATGAAAAGCTGAGCCATTGCACAAGTCTGATCAATCACAGAAAGCAGAACAGTCACATCTAAATCCAATTCCAGGAGCTGATCTTTTATACTCCCCCAAAGCCTCTAATTGCCAACACACTTAGTTTTTTATTTGCTGTAAGTGTTCTCTTGTGAAAATTCCTGTACTCATCAGCTGGCCCCTGGATGTGATCTCAGTCTAGCAAAACAGTGCTGAATTGAGATTTTCATAAGTCTTAGCTGTTCAGGCTAATATAACAGTTCTTGCTTAATAGCTTTTGCCCATCCCAGTTACAAATGTTTTTAGCTTTGTTTACAATTTCCATTTAAGTTTTGGCTATGACAGGGAACAGAGGCAATGCCTGTTTAAGAGCCTTTGATAGATGAAGCGGGCTGGAGACATTGCAAACTGGGAAGTGGGAAATGGTGGAGTCTTGTTTCTTAAGAGTAGTTGCCTTTGGGTACAAGAAGGAAATAAGATATAGGAAGTTAAAGGAGGTCAAGGAAGATCACTTACTGCATTCCCTTGCGCACCAGACTAAACTGGGGTTGAAGAGAAGGAAAAAAAAATGTCACCAATTCTCACAGTGCCTCTTAAAAATCAGAACAACTATCTGCTCTTGAATAAGTTGTTGTATGCCTGTCAGTAAAAATGTGATTTTTAAGACATCTGACACTAGCAGAACTTCAGGTGAGAAATGTGACACTGGCAGGACAGTTGCAAATTCTGGCATGGGATTACCATCAGGAAAGCTGGGTTGGCTTTACTGAAACAGAAAGCCCATATTTGGCATTGCAGAGGAATGTGGTGAAACTTCCACAGGATGCAGAACAGAGTGAATGGGTTTGGAACATTTTTCATTAATGTCTGTTCAAACACAAAACTAATTTTCACTTTGTCATGTTTATGGTGCCTTTTGTTTTCTTTCTGCAGAGCTCTTAGCTCTCTAAGCATTTTAACGTGAAGAAACACAAGTTAAATGCAAGCTTCTTCCCTCATATGTTTGAAATACATATTTAATTTTAAGAGTAGCCATTCATTCCCTGTTGGATATTGTCAAAATCATCTAACAATTGCAGAGGGGGGTGGACACGGGAACAATCAGTGACTTGTGATTTTGATAGATAGAAACTAACACTTCCAAAATAATATTACAGTTATCTGTACATAAATGAAAACATACATGGGAAAAAGATAGATTTGAAAGGTAGATGTGAGAATACGGTAACTTTTTTGTGAGGAAATAAGAAACTAATAGAAAGACAAAATTGTTAAATAAAGAATTCATTAGAATATTTTCAAATTACTACAGGAGAAAACAAGTGTCCCTTCAATTTATTAAAGGAGACAAGAGAGAATATATTAGTTGGTTCTATGTTTTCTGGCACATCACTTTCTGGCCTTTGTTCTGACTTTTGGTTAGCAGAATCATACACATTTTAAAGATATACATGATCAAAATTTCAGATACTGGCATCTCAGCTGCTGCTGCATTATTTTTCCTTATTAACTTGCTATGTCTACTTTCAAAGTTATCCTTCTTTGTGAGTAAAATGGTCAGTTCCAAATGTCTGGAATTGAAAATAAGAATAAACTGCTTCCAAATCTTAACAAAACATTACAAATCATGAACCTCATTTGACAAACTTGTTACTCAAATCAAGACAAGTATGCAATGCTGCTCTGAGGCTTGTATACACTGGCACAAATAAGGATGCAAATAACAAAAGCTTGCAGTAAAGCATTTAATTCTCAAAGTTTAGAAGCATGAGAAAAATAAGTAACTTATATAAGTAGTGTCATCTGAATATTAGTTTTGCCATCCTGAACTATGCATTCTGCATGCATCTGCAGTTTCACAAAGCACAATGGTTAGCTCAGCTCAACCCTTTAGATAAATCCTTTTGGAACTGTATAAAACAGCCCATCTTTTTTTATCAGGAGCATATATGTGCTCAGAACAAGATTAGCTGCTGCTGTTGCTAAGTAAAAAGACCCCAACAGCCCATTCCCTTCTACAAACCCCAAACCCAAACCACACACACACAGACAGAAGCATAGCATGTTATAATCACCGTATAAAGTGTACTATGCAACTTTCATATTTGATATTTTTTATAATCATAAAGCAATTCTTAGTTTTCACCTCTGTCATGCCACATCATCATGAATGTGGAACAGGAAAATATTGTGTAAAGAGATCTATTCACAAAGACCATTTTAACACTCTCAAATGATAGATAGATGACACACAGTAGCTCGCACCTCTGCACTGCTCTGGCTTTGAGGAAAAATAGAAAGATAAGTCTTTGCTGCCCTCCCTCATCTTTGTCAAAGAGCCAAACCAAGTGACAACTCCAGAAAGCCAATCTAATTCAAAAAGGCTAGACTCTGACATCTGTGATTAACAAAGCATCCATTTGGAGGAGACTTGACAGTTAGATGACTAGAGCAATCCTTTCACAGAAACAAACAGTTCATTTACAAATTACACTTCATTAATTTGGAGAAGATTATTCTAATTGCAGATGGCAAAATGCAACTAAAACTGCATAATTTTATAGTGGGATTACCAGTAAAACTTAATTTTCCCTAAAAGTACAAATTCAGAGATGAATGGCTCCCTCCACCCCTCAAATTGGTAATAAATTATCATGGTCTCGAGTCCCAAGACAAGTTTAATGAAACTGGGAGGTAGAGCAAAGATGTTTCAGGAATAAATATTTCTAGCTGTATTATTCATCTTTTTAAATATATAAATCATGTTTCTAGGCGTATTATGGATGCAGAGATGATTCTGCACAGAGGTGGTCAGGCAATTTTTTTTAACCTCAAGGTTTGTAGTCAAAACCAAAGATACTCCCAAAATTAGAAACTGTTGAAAGGAACATGGAATTTCAGATAAAAGTTTTAAGAAATGATTGTTCAAGTACAGGACTCATTTGCAGGCAAGAAGTCCAACAGATATAGTAGGGTTCAAGAGCCTTGCCTTATAAATTCCTGTCTAGCAGTTGCTTAATTATTAATACAGAGGTGGACAATTTCAATAAGGGATAAAAGACTTTCTTACAAAACAATGGTACTTAGCTGGTTTGTGAAAGCATCACAAGAAAAGATATGAAATAGGGCCTCTGTGTGAATGAATAAGATGACTCATAAAGATAGATTATACTAGATTAGTTCCTTTACATTTTTTTTAATGAGAAGCTTGAAAGACTGGTTTCACCCCAGTTTCAAGAAGGAAGTTCCTCCTGCAACTTGCTTTGATATACTTCTAAATGGAAACCAGAATCTAAAAGTTTTCTCTGTAACTGTCTTTTAGGTTCAGAATTCCAAAGGCTTAATCTTCTCTTACAGTTTTCAATAGCCAGTGATCTTTTCTGAATTTCCTGCACGAGATCAGTGACATCTAAGACATCATATTGACCCTGCTCAGTCAATTCACTTTAGAAAAAGTAAAAGGATACAGAAACTGAAGTCTGACAATGCTGGTGACAGATGACACCCTAATAACTGATGACATGATAAATTATTAACAATTTGTCTTCACCTTTGAAGACATAATAATGTACAACAGTGGTAATATATCAACAACACAAGAAATATTTTCTTCTCTTTTTCTATTTTCTCTGGCCAGATCTCTTGCCAATTTTTTAATAGACTTTTAAATCAAATTATTTGAAACTTCTCTTCTGATGAGATGTTAAAAAATCTTTCATGCCAAGCAAGTAAAAAGAATAAGCAATACACAGTAAGTGCAGAGAAGCTAACTGTAATCATTGTGTGACATTATATTCATTCATGCTGACATTTCTGTTGGTCAAGTGGCAACTTTGGAGTTCCTGAAGTGAACTAACAGTGTTGTGCATGCTTCATGCACATATCCCTTTTTTTTTTATTTTTTATTTTTTTTTTAACAACATTCCCACAGGAAAAGAGGAAAGCAAAAATCAGACAGATGCTTAGCAAAACCAACCATCAGCTCTCACTCCACAGCACAACACAAACAAAAACTGCCTAACCAACCAACAAACAAAAAAACCCCAACAACAGCAAAACAAAACAATGGAAAAAAAAAAAACCTACAGCAAACTTCATCAAGGAGAACTGATTTATTATGTCAGCTCCTCAGGGGTTTCTAAAACAAATTTGGCAGAGCAGTGACTTTCTGACATGACTCAGGTTGTCGTGTCAGTGATCATCTGATTTGTGTTGTGACAGTTTTTTACAGGTCAGTTCTAGGAAACGACACTATTTCTGTTCAGTAGTAAAAGACAAGACAACGGCAGGGTCAGAAAATGAAGCAGAAAGGAAGACAAAAGGACAACTAGTGATCATGATCAAGTGATGGCTTTTGTAGCCATGTTCCCAAACAAAGAGTTCTAATTTATGGTCCAAATATACTTCCCTTACATAGGCTGCAAAATGCCTTTTCAAGGAGACTCACTAAGCTGCTCATATGCTTGGTTACTACTTACAGTGAATAAATGTGGTAGAACTTGTTTCTAAATGAAGAATAAATAAGATTTTGGTCTGATCTCTTTGCTTTGCATAAAGGCCAGCGTGGTGGACCTTGAAGCATGATGTAGAGCTTTAAATTAGAATTAGTCTGGTAATAAACTGTAAAAAACAGATACACTAAAGATCACTATTTTGAGATACTCTTAGGGTAGAAGGAAAAA
>VXBX01001865.1:199058-211822 GCA_013400415.1 Scytalopus superciliaris
CAATGTGATTCAGAGTGAAATCTATAGTGCATCTATAGTCTACTCAGCACCTATGGAACTATGTGCACAGAAGTTATTAACAATATAAATAATTACAGTTAAGTTCTAATTCAGCTCTACAAATTCATTGCTAGACAGAAATTATTTCTTACTGTAGGTAAATACCTAACCAGAGTATACTAAAGGTGGGAATGAATATGAGACTCTAAATTAAGTGGCCCCAAAATTGTTTTAAATGGGTTTGTAGGTCTGTGACAATGGAAACTTAAAAAGTAAAAAAAAAAAAAACACCCATGTGTTACCCTGGAAAAACCCCAAGGAAACAACTCACAATCAAACAACAAAAAGAACTAAAACTAAAAAAGACACCTCCAACATAATGGGGTATCAGAAAATAGACTGCTCTGTGTATCTTGCTAAAGACCTGAACAGAAGCATGTGGAAAAATGTAGCGTGATCTACTCAGGCATCTAGTGTGTGAAAAATTATAAAAATCTTTATGATGAGGGAAGGAAAGACAGGCAGAACAATTTAGCAGGAAAAGTAGATGTGAGAAGTAATGGGATGATGTAAAGAAGGCAACAGGTCTCTTGTAATCAAGTATTCACCCTAATATAATCTGTTTCTTCTCAGAAATTATCTCAGTTCCTTTCTCTACTCTTCCTGTTGCATCCCATGTTCTGAGTAATTCACACACAACATCAAACTCAGACAGCTATTTGTGCTACTATTTAGTTCTTTTCATAACAAGAAACTATTATCCAAGTCTCATTTTGGCATCATGAAGTATTTGGGTTCAAATATCTGCAGTTCAGATTCATTTGCTCTTGGCGACTGAGAAATTAAGAGATATTTTGGTTCAAGAACGAAAGCTAAGATATCATATCTTAAGAAGATAAGTTTTAGCAACATCCTTTTTCGTTTTTAGTGCATGCTATAGTAAAAATCTGAACCAAAACTAAATTTCAAAAAGAGAAAATTATGTGAAGTAAGATAAAGACATCAATACAGAGGTAGTGCAATCTACAATAGCGGTAGCACACAAAAAGTTGGTGTGTTAACAAGTTTGAAGAACCCAATATTTTCTGCTTAGGACTCTGATTACCATTGAGCCTAAATGCACAACATACCATAAAAAAATAGAATTGTATTCATTCCAGGATAACTAGAGGAGTGTGTCTTTACTGGCTTATCTAAAACTGCATCATGCAGCTGGAGAAGAACCTGTGTTTGAAATTCTGGAAACACTGAAGGAAAACAACTTCAAGGAGGGCTGAATTCCATCTACCTATTAAGTCATGTCAGGATCCTAAATACAACATCTATGGTACTATTCTGTTGCTTAAAAGGCTACTGTATATTACAGATAATATTTCAAATTTCATATTCCTTCTCTTTCTCTCTTACACACTGTTTGTCTCATATAATAAACATGTATCAAATATGTGTACTTGACTGTGAATGGCATATCTGCAATGCAGTATAACCCATGGTGTAGATTTCACCACGTTTGACTTATTCAAACAATATTTTTATTCTTTTCAAATGCCCATGAATAGTTGGTGCAAATCTCAAAAACAGAGACCCTTTCTATGATTACTACCCTTGGAAATTTCTGCTTAACCATGCAGAACTATATCCAGGTAGAATGTCAAAATTTCAAAGGTAAAAGTGAGGACACATTTACTCTGGTTCACCCACTTAATTCACTGTTGCAAAAGATTATCTGTCAGTAGCTGATGTGGACACATATCCTTCACTAAAGGAACATAACCTTCTTCTACTTTACATTGGAGGGAATGTTCATTTTCTTATAGCAGTAAGTGATCACAGTAATTTTATTTCTATAACTATTTCCGTACCCAAGGTGATACATTACTCAGTTTTTATATTACAATAGATTCAAGGATTGTGTTGGCTTGCAAGTGTCATATTTCATAGTTGAAATATAGTAGAATTGATGTTTTCCCTGCAAAATAGTCCTTAATATTTTGGAGCAGGCATGACTTTCAGAGTTTTTGTGGATATTACTGAAAACATTGTGGTGAAAGAGGTATCTGATGGTACTGGAAAAAGAGTCAAAAATTGAACCTAAATGGAGGGCAAAAATTTAAAATACAAAGCTTGGAACCCTTACTATTTTGTATACTGTAATAAAAATAAAAGTTATTTTGTATTTGCTTAGGATTTCTCTGTCTGAGGTGTTTAGATTTTAACTGAAATGAAAGTCCATGGAAAGCAAGGGAAATCCATTGCTAGGATTAATATTTAGCATTATTTCTATTGCTTTCTTTTGCTGTAGGCAGGTCTTCAAAGTCTATGTGATTTACAGTGCTCCAGGCTGATCTTTGGGTAGTAACAAGTAAGCCAGAGGAACATAGTGATGAAATGCCATGAAGGGGATCAAAGGACTACATAATACATCAGGACAGCAGGGACCTTATGAGGTCCTAGTTCAGAGCAGGCTCATCTATGGGGTTTGATTGGGTTGCTCAGGGCTTCATTGCACGGAGTTTGGAAATCCTCCAATATGAAAGGCAGCACCATCTTCCTGCACCCTATCCCTGCTCCCTGATTGTCCTTGTGGGGAAACTACTTGTCTTAATGGTTTTCTTGTTTTGAACAGTGCCTCTCATGCTCCCAGCAGGCATCACTGAGAGAAGCCCATCCACATCCTGTGATCCATTTCTCCATGTACTGGGGTGCAGCCAGGTGCTGTGAAGCTGTTGTTGTCCCACTGAACCAATCCTACAGCCTCCTTTGCAGGGTGAGTGTTCCAAACCTGCTGTCTCAGTGAGAGCCTCCAATTTTCTGATGTTTCTTCTGCTGTCTGTCCCACACTGGCTGGTTCACCCTTAGCCAAGCCATGTTGAAAGCATTGCATCGCATCCTTCTCTCTCAGAAGCCCAGAGATGTGTTCAAAATACACTTGGTCTATGAATATTCTAGCAGCTGTAGTGAGGTTGTATTGTCCACTTAGTCTTTGGCATCCCTGCCACCTCTTAGAGTGATCTTTCGCTCTAACGTGTTTAAATGACACAACTAATATATTTGGAAAAATAGGTAAGTTTCTTCATTAGACCTGACAAAGCAGTACCAAGTTTCAAGCCAAGAATATGTGAAAAGCAATGGGCCTAAGATGAACCTAATTAACTTCATTAGTTGAACAAATAGAGAATAAAGGTAATTAGCACCACTCCACTAGCGACATGCTTGACACCAGATAATTAGCCTTTTGGAAAAGCACTGCAGACCACTGCAGTGCTAGGACTATGTAGTTTTTCAGTCTAACTTAAAAAGATCTGCACAATGCAATCATCAGTGTAATGATTTCCCAGAGAGCATGAGAGGAATGTGGTGAGAAGCTTTACTGAAAGTGGAAATATTAATTTCTAGCACACTGTACAACAGGAGTAGAGGCCCAAAATACTGGCTCAACAAGTATTTGCAATCTGATTATATAATCTGTTTTGTAACAGTGGTATGAAGAACCTCCAACTTCTTTGGGGGCAGGTGGACCAGAACTGTGCTCTGGTCACATTATTAGTGACTTATGTGACTGCTATCAAATCAGTATTAGCAGTGTCAAATTTTTCTCAGGACAACTTTAAATAAAAAAAGGATCCTTAAATAAAATTTGAAGACAGACCAAGCAATGGAGGGGAGGAATGACAATCTGTAAATGCTGTGTTTCTATTTCTCAGTTATTTGGAGCATTGTCTGGCATTAGGGGTTATTTATTAGGGTAAAGTTTGAAACAGAATACTTATTAGTTCACTGTTATGAAGGAATGCTGCATTGCTTACAGTTTATTATGTCCTTGAGTGCCATAATGACTTTTTACCTGTATTTAATCTATGTGTTTTTGTAATGAAATGCATGCTCTTGTGCCTTAATGAACACTCAAATGTAATTTATAATAAAACATTATGAATCTGCAAGTGCTGCATTCCCTATTCCCACATAACAGCTTTCAATATAAACCAGAACTTTATTCCTCGTTGATCTGTCACTCCAAACTACTGGAGATTTCCCAGAGCCAAGGTACATGCAGTTTTCTGTTTCATGTTCTCTAGAGCCTGATAGAAGTGCAGGTTTTTGATTGTAAAGTTCCTTGTGTTACAAGAAAGAGGTATGAAAACTCAATAACTAGATAAGTTTGAACATTGCCAGTAGATAAAAAAGAAAAGGAAAGAGATAGCTTCTCATTTGATTTCAAGAGCACAATGGTTCATATCAGCTGTGAGGGACATGTTTGTAACGACAGTTTCCTCGTTTGTAACAGGGCGAATTAGCACACTGCAAAAAACAGTGTAAAAATTTGAACTGATTAATTCAATAGACTTGTGTCATGAACAGACAGATGGACAGATGAGAATAACCTTTTATCTCTTTACTGTATCTGGTTATCTGAACTCATACTACATATTTTACCTATTTCACACTAAACTTGGGTTAAGATCTCTTAGCACAAGGTTTTCAGCCCTCTATTATTTTTCTGATGTTGATGGATATCATTATAGGTTTTCTGTATATTAGACTTAACTTTGAACATGTTTTACCTCAAGCTAATTACTTACGCCGTATATTAGAAATATCACCTACCTACAGGAACAGAAATCAAAATCTCCAGTAACCTATGGTGGTTGTATTTGTGAATTACTGTAGATAGAAATATGTTCTATCACTTCATTATAAATAAGGAAAATCCAATTAGTTAAGCTATGTCACTGTGAATAAATTAGGAGTATTATAGATGATTGACCAGTGTAATCTTTTATGTATGTCAAAAGGATACAGTGCTGTGCCGTAAGTCAACTTATTTTACACCTTTGTGAATACCTATCTTTTTGTCTCTTTTGTTATCTGTGTACATAGCATTACACAGTTAATATATATAAAATTACTATTTTCAAATAGAATCCATGAATCTAAGTGCTTCAAAGATCCACAGGGGCATATTTAGTTCAAAGAGTAATTCAAAATGACACAGTTAATGAGTATGTCCTTGAAGGACTTAGGCTGCATTTATGCATATGTAATTTGATTACTATGGATTCATTAAGGAAAGGTAGAGATATCCATATTACCTGAAGCCTATTTGAAGAGAACATCTGTTTTGTTAAATGGAGAGCATTTTTAATATGAGAATGAGCAAGAGACCACATCTTTGAACATGGAAAGAAAAGGAGACAGAAGACAGAGAAAATAAGTACCAACATTTACTAGCATGATCCTGTGCAAGAAAAAAAAAACACACACAAAAACCTGTGTGTTTTCTGAGCTGCCTGGACCAACCCATCTACTCATAAATACAAATATTCACCAGGCCATTAGAATGTACAGAAAGAAAGAGATTTTTCCTATTATGTGCTCATCTCCAATACCTTCTAATATCTCCAAGGTAATCCGTCCCTGTTCATTTGTTCAACTGTACAATTATTTCATCATTCTGAGAGAGACATTTGAAGAGAGGCAAAGACAAACCTTTCATCCAGGTGTTCTGCATCTTTCTGCATTGTGACTGCAATAGATCCACACAGATTCAGTCTGGTACTTACTTTGAAGTGAGAGCATTTGCATATAATAAAGCTACGGCAACTTCACCTCCACTTAACTTCTGTCCTAAGCAAATAACCATACGTTACAAGCAACCCACAAAAGTCAAGTGTATTTCTCTATGTGCAATGACTGGATATAAAACAACATGTTCACTTTCTGCAGAAAGAACAAGATATGCTGACGGAATCTAAATAAATAATCATATGAACAAGTAACAGAAGAATGCTCAATCAGCTTGTATATGGACTGACACAAAACCACACTCATCTGATTTCAGGTCGTTTGTCAAGACTAGGCTGGGATTTTGCTTTACCATGTGGTTTAGGAAGATCTGCAAATACCAGACTGTGGGTGCAGTGAGTTCTGATCATCAGAAGAATTCAAACTGGGACAGCTTCTTCTTATTTCTTCAGATAAAGGTCAATATTCTAGCATTATAAACTTAGCTTTCCTATATTAATTCTTCTTAAGAATAGAAGCTAAAAGGAACTTACCCACTCTCCACCACTGAAACAAGAGGTTCCAGTATGAAGCAAAGCAGTTTATGGAGAAATTTGCTATACTCTGATTTTGTATTTTGTGTTACTCTACTACATTTTACCACATTTCTAAAAGTAAAAAATTCTGCATTTTTTAGTTCTGATCTGCTATTAAACAAAGTGCCATGTCTGACTTAAATTACTCACTGTAAAATGTTAAAGTTTTCTCATGGAAAAGTAAGAGTGTTGAAGTTTTCCAGTCTGCTTTACACATTCAGACAGAAAATCACCAAGGGAGGGCTAACCTTGTGAAAAACTTGTGTTAAACTGTGTCCAATACAATTAATTTTGTGAAGTTAAGGAAGGTGTAAGATATCCCACTGCTTTCCCTTTCTACTCTTTTGAGACAGTGGATGAGTCTTTCATGTTTTCATGGTTATAATTGTTAACATAATGATATTTGCATATATACCAGAGCTCAGATTTTTAATTAAAAATAGGTCCTGAGCAGCAGGACAAGACTTATGAATGTGAAAAATTATTTCTTGATTATAAGGTTTTAATCATATGCCAACCTGAAGTATGACAGGAAGTGCATCAACACGTTGTAACTCTTCCTCACTAAAATTAAAACACTACACAAATTAAGCATGAGTCATATGTATAAGAGTGCAGGGGATAAAAATTTCAGACTCACTGTAGGTTGGTTATGAGCAGCTGAGTACCTGCTGTTGCAGTCTCAAGCTTTCCCACAACAGCATCACTCATCCATTTAGGCACTTAGATCAACAGGGGAAAGTAGAAAATAGTCAGGGACCAAAGGATGTGATGTTTGATTTACAGGTAGAATAAAATAAATAAATGAACTATTCAGTCAGTATGCTAAGATAAAAATGTCCAAACTTTCAAAGTGAAGAACCTTAATTTAGTTTATGAATTTCACACAAAATTAAGGCAAATCAATATATTGCTCTTCCTTTGCTATTTAATGATTCATCAACCCCTTAATATAAGTATGTTGTCCTGAAAATAAATCATACATAGGTAAAAAAAAAAAAGTGAAACATGAGGTTTGTATTAAGTGACTACAGACTGTAGCAGCATTTCTGACAAATAAGACGAAAAAGTAAGTGAGGAACGCAAGTAAGTGTGCACTTCTCATTAGATTAACTTCTCATCTCTTTCCAACAAACATGAATGTATGTCATAAACATGTAACTCTGTTTTGATGATGCCAAGTCCAGCTTATTACTCACTGCTACATACAATTAGACAATAAAAGCTGAAATTATACTGAACATTACCTAGCAATGAATTTTAAATGAAAAAGATATTACACAGTGAAATGGAGTGGTGATGGATAGAGATAGACTGTAGCTGTGATTTACCCCAACTTTTTTTTTAATTTTGTTTCCCATTTTGTTCCAACTCCCATATCTTTAATTCTTAAAATTCAGGTATGGAAAGCAATAAAGTACAATTTATCTTCCTCTTAACTTCATGTTTGGAACAAAATTAAGACTTTTAATTTCAACTTTGAACCACCATATTGTTTTTCTATCCTCTAAAGGCTGTCTTCCTACTTGAAAACATTTAATTCTTTTTCTTTCCCTCGGAAAAACTAGGAGATATCTTTATTTGGTTAAGGTAGAGGGAAATCCCCCTTCAATTAGCTGACTGGTCTACACTGATTGAAATTGATTTCCTCCTCTAACTTGTTATTTTCTTAACTGTGCATCTTCCTTTTATATGATAAGAATATTGTTTAGTGAATTGCTCAATTAGTGATGGAATAGTGAACTTCAAACCTACAGGACTTTTTTTTCTTTCTTCTTACAGTCAATACATATACTTCCTTCTGTTACGTGCACTATTGCAAGGATAGAAAGCAAGGGAAAATCATCAATTAATGAAAAACTTTTGCTTCATGGATTGAAAAGCAGAATTTTATTAAGGACACTCTGTGAAAGGCATAACTGTGCATAGTGAAAATGTTTCCAGTAGGCACCTGGGGCTGGCTGCCTCGGGCCTTTGCTATGCACTCAAAACAATATCCCTCAGTTGGGAAACTCTCCCTGTTTTCTCAGCTGAGATACTGATCACCGTGCAGTCACTCTCTCAAAGAGCCGTTTTGCCTGTTATCTGTTTTGTATTCTTCTGAAGTTCACTCACTTTGTGATTGGCATCTCACGCCTCCAACATAACTCCTACATCAATAAGCTCTTAGCACTAGCCTAACCCATTGCCATGGTCTCACCCCTCTTTGCAAAAGACAAAGTGTTTTCCCCTCACTCAGTAACTTCTTTTCTCTCCTCAGCCTTTACCACTAATTCTCAAAGGAGTTTTAATTCTAATGACTTCAAAATGTCAGGAAAGAAGAAAGGAAGGCCTCCATAGAAGCAGTTTTCTGAAGTACTGATGGATAAAAATACTTGATCGTTCTTTGTTTCAGGCCAGAAGGAACAGTTGTTTTGCTAAGACTGAAACAGTAAACACCCCCTTCCCCCCCAAAAAAAAAAAACAAAACAACCCAAACCCAAAAAATAAACAAACAAAAAAACAAACACAAAAACAACAAAAAAACGCCAACAAACCCAAACAACAACAAATCAAAAACAAAAACCACAACAGAAAACACCCAGAAATGGTTAATATGTTAATATGGTACCAGCATTACTGAAAATGAATGAACCCTCAGGAAGCCTAACAAAGAAGTTGAAATACAAAAAGCAAGCAAGAAGAGTTTTACCTAGAATCACAGGAAAACTACAAAAGCTTTTAAGAAACACTTTAATAGTAGCATACATTACATCCAAGACCAGATTTTTACCATTTGAATTTTAAATAATACACAAATCATGGGTTTACTAAACTGTTTTCAGCAAGAAAGCTCCAAAATTAATAATGGCACATTGAACCCAAAGTTAGAAAAAAAATTGTAAATACTCAGCTGGACAAGCATTTCAGGGATGAAGATGACTGAAAGTGCAGGACTAGTGGGAAAAAACCACAAGTTTCTGATAAACCAGCAAACATATTTGTAGTAATAATGATGAGTAAAGATGCTTGTTAAATGGATTTAGCTCTTAATATTAGGAGTGGCAAAGCTTTAGCTCTGTCCTTTTATCATGCAAAAGATAACACAGAAACAGAAAGTAAGGGGAAATTAGACTATACTGTCTTCACAACCAGAAGTTGAGGCTGCCAGAAGCATTTGTATAATACTCTGAGGCACATGATGTGACTTTTGGAGACTATCCTGTGCAGCGCCAGGGGCTGGACTCCATAATCTTTGTCAGTCCCTTCCAACTTAACACATTCTGTGGTACTTCTCAAGCCTGTTGTGCCTGTGTAGTATGTTCCTCAGCTATCAGACAGTGATTCACATAACAGACCATGAATCACAGCTGTGCCCTTCAGTTTTGGAGGTCTCAGCCTACTCAGCCCAGATTTTTAGTGTGCTTTACTTTGGTTTGGTTTGGTTTTTTGTGGGTTTTGCTGGTTGATTTGTTTTGTTTTTTCTAAGGGTGGCTGTAAGTAAGAAGCAAATGGATCAAAACAGTTGAGCTTACATACCTGGCAAGAGAGAAAAAACCTCAAATCTCTTTTTTCTGTGGATATTAGGATAAATACTATAGTATTACTTCTGCAATGTCTCAAGTGGTTTTCATTTTGAGAAAAAAAAAGAATAAACACCAATTATGTGAGATAGAGTTCTTTCTTCAAAGTAATTTTGCTGTCTCAGAAAACTGCTGCAAGGACCTTAATTTTGTAAGAAAATTCACTAAGCTTGTGCAAAATAAAGCAAATAAAAGGAAGGTCTTTCCTCCATTATTTTTCAAACCAACAGTCAGAATATAAACTTCTATTAAACTTCAGTGATTAGAAAAGCTGCAAAACAATATTTCTAAAATAGTGGGAATTTTCAAAGAGTCTTTAGGAAGAGAACCACAGCTTTGTATCTTCAGTATGTGAACCAAAATTTACTTGCTTTGGAAATTTAGAAGGAGTTTTAGATATATATGCAATGCATTTTACTCTATTTACTCTTGAGCTGAACTATTTTTAACACCATTTCTATTACATATGCTTCTCACAAACATTGTCAGCACTGGTTAAGCTTTTCATTGTAGACAAAGCTCAGCAGTGCTAACTACACTAAGAATTTTCTTCTCTGATAAATGAGCTCACTGCTGGCTATCCTATATATATATCCGATTATTCTCTGCTAGGAAGCAATAGATCAGCAGAAGTAGTTATTTTCTACATGAGCTTTCCTGGAGTGGTGAAAAAGAAATCTTCAGTGTATCTTAAGTACTTTTGGATTTTTATTTTATGTACTGACAAGAAAAATTAATTCTGACTTTTGGAGAATTTGGAAAGTTATCTCCATACAGCCATCATTAAAACCACTAACATGAATAGTCCTTACCTAGCAGAAAACACCACAGATTTGTAAGACCTGAATTTTGACAAACAAACAAAACCATTTTACTGACAAATAGCCTTGGACAGTGAATTTAATTAGGAGAGCTTTTAATTAAGATACTCTAACATTTGTAAAACAAGGATGATATTGCTGAGGTTCATTTTTTTGATCAGTGAAGATTTAAAATGAAATTTGTTCATGTTATATATATTTCCAAAGGAAGATTATCATGACATTTCATATAACCATGATTTTAACATAGAATTCATCTTTTTTATTTTTTTCCTCTTTGAATGACCTATCAAAGACTGAAGAACCCATGCAGTTCCTGTAATGAATTGGTATTTTGTGTGGGGTTCTTTCTGTAACAAACTGTCTGACTGGGTCTCTATTGTACCTTAAAAAATGATCATGACTTAGACTTCTTTGACCTGTAACGCTGTGGCATGGTCCAACAGATTCAAAGTATTTTCTTAATTTCTAATTTCCTTTTGCTAGAACTTGCAGTTTTCTCTGTTATTCATTATTTGATGTATATATATTTTATAAAAATGATAAATCTGTAAAATAAATAATTTGATGATACACCATTATTTCATATAAATTTGACATAGTGTGATTGGAAACACAAAAGAGCTGAATTTCGACATTGTGAAAAAACTTTTTTTCACCATCTGAATTACAGTACTGTGAAAGGTAAAAGATAAGCAGTGAGAAGCTGGCTGTTCAATCTCAGATAAAGCTGGGAACAGCACAGAGGTGGGGTCTGAAAGTTTACTTGCTTAAGTTAATTGCAGTACAGTGTGTTTTATGTGACTAATGGAGATCATTTATCTTGCCCCTTAGTCAGCTTGGAAAACATTTTTGACCTTTCTACATGATCAGTTGAGAAACAGCTTGGCCATGCTCTTTTTGCAGCCAGGGCTCATCCACTGATGCAGAGTTATCAAGAAGTCTGCAAAACACAATCTATCACGAATTAATGAAAGAACAATGAAAAGGAGAAAAGCAATTAAAGTTTCTTGCTGGAGAATGACATCTTGCTTCTTACCCAGAGCTTAGCTTTACATGCATTTCATCTCTCTACATCTACCCTGTATGGTTCTACAGGGAGATATCAAATTTACCTTATTAAGGTTTACATGTACTGGAACAATGTCTTAGCATTTGAAGTATCTTATTTAATCTGCAGCAGTAGCAAATAAACCAATTAAACTTATTTATTATGAAAGATAACTCAGGTTATGTAGCTGTTTAGGGTTTGAATTATTGTGATCAGATGGACTTATCAACCTACCCTTGTAGTTTTTGTAAGTATTCTCCAGAGAACAGGAGAATTATGTCTCTTACAAGTACTGAACTATGGTTTTGTCTAGAGAAACATGCTGCAAACAAGTTTGTTTCAGGTCCTTTATCAGACTTCTGAAAAAAAGGAAAGCCTGCAGAATACAGGATAGGAGGGATTTGGAAGATAGTGATAATAATGGCAAAGATTTTCACATCGTACATGATTTTCAATATCTGAATTATTTTAATACATAATATAAGGTAAAAATAAATATGTCTAGTTTTCTGAAAGCTCTGTATACTCCTCTAGCCAAAATTCTGATGCAACTTCATAAAGTCTAACTAGGAGGCAACATACAGAGTTTGTAATTAAGAGGTACAAAGCAAACAAAGAAATGTTTTTTTTCCAGAATACTAAAACTACCTAAACCATGAAAGCCTTCTCACCAGATGTTATGAGTGAACACAGGTTTATACTAGTTCAAAACAAGGCTGAAAAAAATTACTGAAAAGAAGTCCATTGTGGGTTGCTAACCAAATAAAGAATATTTCCAACTTATGCTTTTTCGAAATTGCAGCTGGTTGGGGGCTGAGGAAAATACTCAGGGAAGCATTGTTTATTGTTGCTCAGAGTCTATATTCTTGAGAAATTATTTTTGGGTCATCACTAGGAATGCAATGCTGGGACACAGGGTTCTTCAATCTGACCTGTTTATCTGCTCCTATAGTCCTATGTTTGTTTCAGTTTGTCTGACTTTTTCTACATTGTAATTCTATTCATTTATGAAATTGTTATGATTAATTTGTTTATCATAGACTCATCATATAGAATCATAGAGTCATAGAATCAATTGAGTTGTAAAAGACCTCCAAGATCATCAAGTCCAACCCTTGATCCAACGCCACTCTGATCACTAGATCATGGCACTAAGTGCCACATCCAGTCTCATCTTAAAAACCTCCAGGGATGGTGAATCCACCACCTGTCTGGGCAGGCCATTCCAATG
>VXBX01001865.1:211833-230627 GCA_013400415.1 Scytalopus superciliaris
GCCACTCTGTCCCCAGCCTGTCATGCTCCATGGGGTTGTTGTGGCCAAAGTGCAGGACCGGGCACTTGGTCTTGTTGAACCTCATCCTGTTGGAATCAGCCCAGCTCTCCAGTCTATCCAGATCCCTCTGCAGAGCCCTCCTGCCTTCCAGCAGGTCGACACTCCATCCCAACTTCGTGTCATCAGCAAATTTGCTAATGATGGTCTCAATTGTCTCATCTAAATCATCAGTAAAGATGTTAAACAGGACTGGTCCAAACACTGACCATTGTCTTTTCTTCGATATGAAATCTGCAGGGCTCATAAAAGTTTATCCGTATGACTTAGGGACATGTCCTGTTCTTCTTGATATATGCAGAAGAATTTCACTCCAACTCTATCACATGTAAGTAATCTCACTGTTGCAATGAAGCTGACAAGGTAGTCATATCTTGTCACTGAAATACAACAATACCTACTATTACAACCTATGTGTTTCACTAGAAATTAGGTTAATCTCAGGCAATTTTGGTTTTTTTTGCAAATTGAGAAAATTTATTGCACATACTGTTTTATTTCTCAAGGTAGTGTATTATATAGAGTGAACTTTCTTTCCATCCAATAGCTCATAACAAACCCTTAGAAAAGTTTGAAATAATACAATCAGCTGTACATGCAGGCCCACATGCAGAATTCTCTGCTCTGCTCAAGAATATAAATTTGTATGTTAGCAATTTTACCTGCCAGTCCAAATATCTACACAAAAATGACATACTTATGTATTTTGATTTGCAGAGAACTTCTTGAATTCTTAATATGTTGTATTGAATGATGGTAATACTATCTTCACTTCATCTTGCATCATGAGGTAAGCATAAAACCATTAAATGAGAGGAGCATTTCTCATTACCGTTGAGAATAGTATTGTATGGGAGAAGGATGAGGATATTTTTGCTTGCTCCTCTAACACCATTTTCACACAACATGGCCACAGATATTAGTAAAACACTGTAGTTATATGTCATAAGTGTTTTTTCAATTTTTAGATTTTTTTTCTCCATCTTTCTGTTAAACAGTTAGATTCTAAATTTTGGGTCAAATAATTAAAATCATGATTTTATCCTGGTGTTCTGCTGCTTTTTTGTTGTTGCTTGTTTGTGGGGTATTTTTGCTTGTTTTCCCACAAGTGTAATAAAAATTTAAAAAACCAAACTGATTTTGACTTCATAGGGAAGTTGTCAAGCATATAACCTAGTCATAAGAGAGACAATATGAAATAGCTATCCTCTTCAAATTTTCAAACAGTGAAACTCTACATGGAGAGATAAAAGAAATAATTGCTCAAAGATCAGCTTCTCAGAAAGGATTTTTAACAATGTATGGATGTGTCACTAATTCCTAACTGCTGTCACAATAAATTTTTTCTTGGAAAATGACTATATTTAAGTGGAATTCATGTTTTTCACTTTTTAATGCAGTAGGCATCAAATGGAAAGAAAATTAAGGGCAGATTGAAGACTGGTGAGCTTGAGAAGAATACAAAAATTATTTTAATATTTAGTTGGCTTAAGTTATTATAGATTCCACTAAGACAAATCATTGTCTAATATTCTATTCCTTGCATATAGATCTTTTGTCTCCCATCCAATCAAGAAAGACATTTCTGTGTATTGTCCTGGTTTATCGTTTCTCCATTTCTAAGAGGATTTTCCCCATGGAATGCATTGTTCCTGCATATATCTAAATACAGGTTAGAGTAAATTGAGCTTATCTTGTTTTGGTTCTCTACTTATCTTCCTTGTATGGAACATTTAACCTCACAAAAAAGCAACTCTGGTTGGATATTTTTAATTATGCAAATGAGGCACAGCTGTGAATAGCACACCTGAAAGTGAACTGGTGATCAGCAGAGCTATTTCAGCAGTGAAGGGTCTGCTTAGGTTTGTGGTTAGGAACAGTCTATAGAGCCTGTTATCAGCACTGGCTTCACTGTAATGGCATGCTGAGGTTCTCAGAGACAAGAAAGATGTCAAGGTAGCCTAAGAGAAAAGGATTGTTTTACAACACAGAGAAAAGAAAAAAGAGTTATTTAAGGAGGAGAGGGCATCACTCACTGATTGAGCAACACTGTACCTGTCGATTTATGTGGCAAGAGGCACTAATATTCCTTTCGTTAGCCCACAAAAACATTCAGTAATCAATTACTATAGACATATTTAAATACTTTGAAGTTTTATGTGAGAAAATGTCACCTGCACATTTGTGCAAAACACACAAGACAACTGCATACTTTTGGAAGCTTGTGGAAGACTGTGTCTGGGTGTGCAAGACAAACCAGGTGATAAGAAACTTCAGAAGAACAGTTGTATGTGAATTTATCTTATATTTCTGAGAAGGTTTGAAGGAACAGGCTAAAAAAATGTACATGTTATAAAAAAATATCTACATAAATGCTTATTTCTGCTTCCCCCTCAGTGTGTTCTGTGTAGGTCCAGAGATAAATTGCAATCAAGAAGGTTATTCCCATTAGGTACTTCAGAAAATGAGTACTGCTAGCTCGCCAAGTCTTACTGTGGTAGAAAGGAAACTAAATGATTTTCTCTTCCCCAAGGAGCTAGACTTTCTCTCACAACACCAGCAATATACTCAGTATGATACCATGCCAATCCCAGAAGTGAGTTATCTATTTGTTGCACCATGTCTTCTTAGTGGTTTCACGTTTTCAGCTAGTCCTCGCCAGACAGACTACAAGTGAAGATGCAGGGCTAAAAAGAAAATATCAAAAAGTATTTTCTGCACCTTGGGGGCTAGATGAATAATGGAAAACTTGAATGCACACGGATAAAACTAACCATTATTAAAACAGCTAAAGCAATTTTTGTTTCTTCTGCGTAAATAATTGTTCCGAATCCTTAAAAATCTAAACTCCAGGGTTGTAAATTGTTATTTTTATCACTTTCACACTCTTAAAAATGTGGAGTACAAAACAAAAGAGAAATTCATTAGACAGAGATAAAGCAGAGTAAAAGCTATTTAGCCAGTGAAACATGATTTCCATTTTGTTGCCTTCCTCACTTCTCTAACTGTAGAAACTTCATCTCTCACCTAAGCCCTGCTGCCTCTACATACTTTCCAGTATTTGTCCACTTTTCCCTGACCCTTCCCTGTCTTACATGTCCTGTATTTCCTCACACCAGTCTGAAGATTACAAGTGAAGAAAGCTGATGTCTTGCAGCTCACCATACTGGAACATGTACTGTAACAAGCAAAGCAGATGTCCACCAGGTTCAGGTGCCAGTCTTTGCCTCCATAGAGGCATCGGTCTGGGACTGTTCTCTCTATCCACCACTGACTTCAACAAGACCTGTAGAAATTTGAATCTTTGAGGCACCTACCCTGTTGCTGGTCAACTCCAGGTTCCTGGAGGAATAAGGGTGAGGAAAAGCAACTAGTTCTGTGCAATTGTTTCCTTAGACACACACAATGCCAGAGATACCCACGCTCTGGGTCATAAGGCAGCATCTCAGGAACCATTTAAATGTGTTTGTGCATTTCTTAAATATCTATTATTGTGTAACACAGAGATGGAGCAATGTAGAGACTGAACATGTTGAACATTCTTGCAAGAGGTTCTTCTTAATGGGAATAGATCGGTTTATTACAACCAAGTGTGCTTTCTCCTCTCTCTTATCAGCATAGAAGAATAATTGTGACAAGTGTTATTTTATTTCTTCAAAATTAGGCAGCAGTGTACACCGACAGGTTTAGTTTTTGATGCCACATTTTATAAAATTTTGCTGTTATGGGGCTATGTATAGACTACTTTAGAAAGTAGATCAGTGAATTTTTATTTACTTTGTAAGGTCAGTAAAATACTGTAATTAAAATCCCCTGAAGATCACAGTGAAGAGTTTGAGCAGTGCAAGGAGGAGTTGTCCTTCCAAGACCAGGTAAGCAAGCTGCATATGACTTCAGGCAGGTGTTTTAATGAAGAGCAATAACCCACATTTCTTCCTAAAAGTAATTTGAAATGGTATGAGACCAACCCAGAAAATTTCATCACAGCTGAAAAAAATTCAAAACCTGGCCCAGTTTGTTCTCAGGCAGATACACAGAGATAACTGTGTAATAGCAAGACAACTTGAAGTTTAAGCACTTTCCAGAACATCTTGTTGTCATACTTACAATATCAGCATGTTTTGTCATGCTCAGAGTTCATCCCAATCTAATCATACTCAGACAATCTGCTATATAATATTACTGGGGCTACATCTGTATCAATCTTCTTCATTGTTCAAATGCCCTGTAGAGTTGATTTCTCCAGGGAAAGTACAGTGTGGGGAAGGAAATAATTTAGCACCTATACAACATGTTCTAGCTGAAATTAATAAGATGATAGAATGTTCAGCTGCATATCCACAAGAGGTTTTCCTACTATGAAATGAAATTGAATCAATAAACCATAGTAGTTAAACAATTGCTAGGAAGTAAACAGACATGTTATTAACACCTCTAAGCATATTTCAGAATTCCTGATTTCTTAATATACCTGAAGGTATGAAACAGAATGGGTTCTTCAGTTGAGGTCTAAAAAAAAACTTTACAAAGAATAAATTTCATTTCTAGCTTATCAATTTTGAAGGAATTGTAATTTTCTTTCTGTTTTCCAAAGTTAAAAACTAGAAGTCAATGAATTAAATTTTTTTCCAAATGACACACACACACACACACANATCCAAACCAGACCTTTGGAAGGGGGGGAGATTTGCTCAAAGTGCCTTGAGGTAATGGTGTTGGAACTTTAGAGTGCAGCAAACAGAAGAATCCTGGCCTGAATGGGAAACTACAGTTTGGTCAGAGACAGACAAACTAAAGTAAGGAGTAAATAATTAAGCCTCCAACAATTGGAAATAGTTTTTTCTAGGGACAAAGTACAATGCCACTTGGAAAGTCATGAGTTAACAAAAAGCAAGAATCCACACAGAGTGTAGGGAACAACTAAGACAGAAACATTACTTATATTTATTCTGTCTGAACTAGTATTTTTAACCTTTCTTTATGTCAAAACATGCTGACATGGTAATGAAGCAGATTTTGCCTTAATTTAAAGGCCATTTCTTCTCTAGAGTGTTTGGCATCAACAAATCTCAGCAGTTCTTTCTAAAGTTCTACGCAAATTACATTACCCAGCACAATGCTTTTTAAAATTATTAATTTTCTGGGGAAATTAATTTCTACTCAAAATAAATTGAATTTTGGTTAGAACAAATTCTAGGCAAACCTGGACACACTCATGCTCCTTCTTAAGCTAAGGTTCACTTCTGTGGGTGGAAAAAATAGGGGCGTGTAAAGATAAGCATATAGATATATGTAATTTTTATTACAGAAAAAAACCTGCATTTATTTTAATTCTGAAAAGGATTCCATAACAATGGTCTATCTCATACTTCAGATTTGAGTTTTTATTTAATATAATGTCATCTTCCATCATGTTTCTTTGATTCCTTGTAACTGGCTTCAAATAATTGAAAAACATCCCTTCTTCCCCCGCCCCGCTTCAGTGCTTCCTCCTGATATTTAATTTGATGAGTTGCACAGTTATAGGACATTTCTGTTATACTACACAATATTTGATCTATGAACAGACCAAGAAAAATCAAAATATCTTAAATTCTAAGGATAATCAAAATCTTAGATTCTAAGGGTTAAACCTTCGAATTTTGAGAGAATTTGTCTTCTGTCTAGTCTAGACTGGGCTATTGCACAGTATTTACATAGAGAATGACTAAGAAAAATACACAGCTCTGCAATAGGAATTGTATGAAAAATATTTGCAGCTCATTTTCAGGTTTTCCTACAACTCTGAAGCACCAAAAGGACTTGTCATATTTTAAAGAGAAACAGTATTATATTCCTTTAAGGGGCCTCTTGTCCCTCATTTTTAAGGGACATTATCCCCTCCTTAGTACCTAAGAAGCAAGCTCTTTCATTATTTATATATATTCAGTGTTTATATTCTATATGCAATAAGGAAGTTTATATTTGCCTAGTCTTCTGCCGTAACTTTTCCTTTTCTTCACCTTTAGAAAATGAGAAATAAATATGACCTCATTGTCTCTAATAGGCTGTCAGAATTTAGAATTGAAACAAATAGGCTCTCCAGGAATCTAAAAAGCTGAGCTAGCAGTTCAGGTTCTGCTGGAACAGTAGTGGGAGACTATCAATACCTTCTGCACAAGAGCTGAAATTCTTTTCTATTCCTTTTGATGGAAATAAACACAGTAGAAATATGCTTTATCTTCTAAATTTAAAAAAACCCAAACATATGAATAACTCTTTTTTCACCCCCAGAGCACATCCTTAGGGAAAACCTGCTATTGACTACTTGTCCAAAGGTGGAGTAAAACATTCAATGAAACCAAATCAGAATGTTGTTGCAGAATGCTAAGCAGCCAAGCCCAAACTTTCTCAGTTTACTTATTGATTAGAATAATAGAGCTGAATATTTCTATTGCTTTTTTTTAAGTTGGTCTCTATTCTTGACAAATATCTTTGACTCAACCCCTCATACCCTGTAACTTTCCTATGCTAAAAGTACAATTCTGAAGTCCTTGCTGTTGCTTGAAGCAAATGAGTACATTGACCCTGTGAATCTCCACTGCGTATGTACGGCCTCTGTTTCTGGTGTGACTTAATTTCCTCTTTTTCTCAGATGTTTGAAATGTGAGCGTGCCTCTACTTTCTCTCTAGTTTTGCAGTGTTAAACTGTCACTAAAAATAATGTTTTCCATTGATAAAATTGATGGAGACTGGTAATCAAGCCCCTGGCATTACTTTCAGGTACCAAATTGAGTCTGCCTGCACAACAGCTAAAAAACTTTTGGTTTTGGATTTGCAGTGAGCAGATTCACTATAGAAATCAGTGAAGGAGAACAAATCTAAAATACCATGGCATAATTTTTTTTACCATAATCGTATCTCAAGGACAGATTATTTTTAAGTCTTAAAATGAAAATCCAATTTGAATGCTACGTGGGAGTTGTGCACACAGGAAAGGTGCAAAGCAGATGTACCAACAGTTTTCTGCAGTAGATAAAATGCGGAGCTGACACATGGAGTCTTTATATATGCCTAGGTCACTACGCAATGGAAAGTGAATTGGAGAAGTAAGGAAAAGCTGATGGACTGTGACATTTCTTCTGTTTATGTGTCTACTTTACTGACACTTGACAGTTATTAAAGTTGTTCTCATGTTTGAGGGAGTCATTTCCAATTGCCTGTACATGTGAAAGCTTTCAAGAGAAATACAACATATCATTTCAAGAGTTCTGCAATTTAAAGTTTTTCCTATTTAAACCTCTACTTTATACAAATTTGCCAGGCAGAGCAAGAGAACAAGCATTGAGTTGTTCTGACACTTTCTATTATAGCATCTCTCCTGACTTTTTCTTGTGCCCCAGATGCTACATATTTACATAATGACAGTGATGAACCAACATAACGTGGCTTTCACATTTCAAATTTGGTGATGTATTTAGTTTCCCTTTGAAAGCATGTGCCTCATTTGAGGACATTTTTTGTCAATACAAAGACATCTGTTCCAAAGTCAGTTGAGAGACAACATAGGATGAGGACTGAGATAAATGAGGAAATCACAGATACAATTCTGATAAGTATGGAAAAACAACATACATGAAGCAGATGAAACTTCAGGAAATTGCTTCAGGAAAAATGCCTACCTTCTTGCCATCAACCCAACCTCTCACAAGGATATGGATGTTAAGGTTTGGGTCGAAATGAAAGTTGTGGCATTTAGATGCCATAATGTACTTTCTGGAATAGTGGAAAAATTGAGCTGATGCATTTCCTAGGCTGTATTTGTCCCACAGGCTCACAGATAGTTCTTACTGGCTTAAAAGACTTAATAAATATAGCTACAGTCTCCATAATTCTGAATTGTACAAGCATAGTCTAAAAGATACAGTGTTTGTGACTGCCTATGCCTCCTAGTAGCCAGGAAAATGAATGTTACAGACTCTACACACGTATTTTTTTTGGTATGAAATTAAAACCGAAACCAATGTAACTTTAGCAACAAGAACAGCAAAACAACAAACAGAAATTAAATGTTCTAAAACCCTAAATCCTCTAACATCTCTTCTTTCTGGAAGTAGCAACTTGCCCTGCTCCACAGAAGGTACCACTTATCTATTTTGAAACAACCTTATATGAAAGTCAAGGATCAAATAAACTTCTGGGATCTTAAAGTACTAGAATCTGCAGCCTGGGCCTCATTCCTGTCAGTACAATCAAGTGTTCCTATCACTCTGTTAATTTGTTGGCCACTTCTAGAAACTTTCCTACATAGAGGATAGAATGTAGAAATGTACTTTGAAGTCCATATCTACAAATCTGTTAATTAAATGTCAATCATAAGACCTGTTTGGTTACAGTCTACTGCCAAGCCTATCAAAGTTTCTAGAGTTGAAAGCTGAACTAAAAGCACATCAAGGAACAATAAAATACACACAATATCACTTTCACTACTTTTTTTCATGAAGAATCTGATTTTCATAAGGAATTTAACTTTCCATTTTCCAGCAATTGAAATCAGTGGGACATATTTCTGGACATACCTGAAGAAGAAAAATGGCACTATTTTTAGTGAACACATTCATCTTTCTTTCCATCAGTATTTAGTTATGCAATACCTGGCAGCAAAAAGCCAAGAAGTCTATGTAGAAGATATAGGGTTTCATATGAATCAAGGAGCTGTAGTTCTGGAAAGAGTAACTGAAAAATAAGGACATTAGGTGAAACAGTATCTTAACCTCAGTGCCTATAGTATATGGGTTTGCATGAGCCTCTCCCAAGACTAAGTGAATATTTTTCTTTTTTTTTTTTTTTTTTTCATCTTTTTTTCTCTTCTCCCTTTCCTGCTATGGAGGTGAGTGATGGAGCAGGTTGGTGAGCCCCTGGCATTCAGCCAAGGTGAACCCACCACAGTGTATTTTATGTGTCTGCTTGGTATTCATTGTCTAAGCTCATACAGCTGAAATCTTAGAATGAATGAAAAAAGGGATAAGCAAAAGAAGCTTATCACTGGAGGGACTGCAAGGTGTGTATTCAGTAACAGTGTATACTTTATACATAGATTCATAGATCCGTCAAGGTTGGAAGACACCTATAAGATCATCCTGTCCAACTGCCAGCCTGGCACTACCACTGTAACCCTTAAACCTCTAAACCATATCACCTAGTGCCAGAACCAGATGCATCTTGAACACCTCCAGGAATGGTGACTCCACTATCTCCCTGAACAACCTATTCTAATGCCTGACCAATTCTCAGCTAAAGACCATTTCCTCTTGTTCTCTCACTGCAGGCATGGCAGAAGAGACCACCCCCCACCTTGCTAAAACCTCCTTTCAGGTGGTTGTAGAGGGTGAAGAGGTCCCCTCTAAGCCCCCTTTTCCTGAAACTAAACAAACCCAGCTCCCTCACCTGTTCCTCATAAGACATATTTTCCAGACCTTTCATGAGCCTTGTTGCCCTTCCCTGGACATGCTGCAGCATCTCAATGTTCTTTTTAAAGTGAGTTCAGGTTTTCTGTAACAGAAAAGTGGAAGTTGAAATAGAGTGCTATCCACTTGCAATTCACTTACTAAGACAGATCCCTATCACTCTGAAATAAGTGCAAACACGGAGTGAGCCTACACACTTCAGTGAATGTAGTTAAATCAATATAAGTCACTTTTGGAATAACTGGGGAATAATGTGAATGAAATCTAAATTAAACTCGGGAATTCATCTCAAATATGTCTTTTCTTCAGCTGCACAGAAAAGTTTTCAAAATGTTAGTTTAAAAGCACTACCTGAGAGTTACTGAAAACACTTTCAAAATCTCTAATTACCTTAGAAATTTCCTAATAGGTCACATAATACATTATATTTGCATATGTTGAGAACTCATCAATTGTTCCCACAAGTGGAAAAATTAATTTTCAATTATAAATGCAATCCTAAACAAATGAAACATTAGCAGTCACTAACTTTAAAACCATACACAATCAGCTCTTATCAACTGTTATCTTATTTGAAAACAACTAAGTCTTTTAACAGATTCTTTTTTTTTTGTACACCAGGTGTTTAATATACACTAATTTACAAGTAGAAACTCTTAACTTTGCTTTTCATTCCCATTTTTCAAGTTATCTGTAGCATTCAAAATGCTTTTACTTTTTCTTCTTTTAGAATTCATTGCTTGTGAAAAACTGATGGTTCAGTCATCCTAGAGACTAAATACTGCTAATCCCTTTTTCTTATGAATGATAACAGAGGGAAGGATCAATATATCTAAGTTTTGATTAGAATTTTAAAGAATTCCTATTTTGATGGAGGCTGTCATGAGGTCTCTGATACCTTAACAAGTCTTGAGTGTCAATTGAAGTAGATTAAGTGGTTACAAAGTAAGATCTGTAGAAGAGCTTTAGAAATCAAGTGAGATTTTGTGGAAGGTACTAGGTTAAGGGAAGATCCAAAGGCAAAGGTCTGTGGACTCTCAACTCTTCTGTCAGTCAGCTGTTCATTATCTGGGGAAACCAGGGAAGAAAAGTGGGTATTCTACACACTCTTAAGTACTATAATATACCTGAGAAAGTCAACACTTCTTCACCCTTGTCAAGGTGATGGCCTGCAACACTTCTTACTTTCTAAAGTAGACATCCAGAAAGGCCTCATGCAGGACCACACAGGCATTCTCGGATTGCATACCTTAACATGTATTGCTCAGCTCAGGTGTGAACTCATCTTTCCCTTTCCTATGTCCTTTACCCAATAAAGCAGCATCCTGTTGAGAGAACCCTTCTCCAGACCCATGGTGAAGAAATGCTATCAGCAGCTTGGCATATATCCTGTGCTTGCTATAAAAAGGCTGTCTTGTGCCCTGCACAAATCCTGTCTCTACTTTTTTCCTACTCTTCCAGTCTATATGCTGTGTGTGACAAATTCAGCTTCCCATTAACAACCATAAGACAAGACCAGCTCAGCCAGTCTGCCTGGTCACAACAGGAACAGTCTAGAAGAGTCCCTCACTTTGTGCATGAAGATGCCAGGCTCAGCCTGCTGCAGTATCAAGGTGCTATCTGCTCCAAAGACTAGGTCAGACCCCTCTAAGGTCATCCACAACATTGCCTCAATGTGCTCTGAGCTGACATCTCTCAGCACCACTAACCCTTGGCTTGTTGGCTATGAAGCCAGATCAGCCATGTCTCTCCCAGCTCTGCCATTATCTTCTAGATTTGTCACCTGAGCTGCCTAGTTGCTGACATTCCAGTGCTCATTGTTAATCAATACATTTCCCTCAGACTTGTTCTTCTTTCCATGTGGGACTGGGAAATTTCTGAAAGAACTGGACCCCATCCTGCCTCAACAAGTATGAGTAGCCAAATTGCCAGAATTTGCTTATGAGCCGGATCACTGGCTATCCTGAGACTTGAACACTAAATCAATACTTGAGTAGAAAACTGAGCAAATGCAGATGGAGATCAGCATCTGTCTAGAAAAACATCTGAAGGCATTTCTTGGAATTTTAAATTCCAAGTCTTTGATTTCCATTAAGTTGAGCTCAATAAGAGCCAGTTTAGTAGAGCTAAAAGTCTGAAAAAACACTTTGCTTCAGAACTCAGTCACAACTCTACTAGTAGAATAAACAGGCAGGACAGAATTATGCTTCAGGGAAGAATCAGCATAATCAATTTTTCTTTCAGCATTAGTTAAATGAGAGGATTGATTTCAGATACAAAGCTTGATAAGAGTCCATTTGTTTATTTTTCCTTCACAAAAAGTGTTATATATGTCTACCTAATTTTAGTTGCAGTCATTTGAATTACAGGATGGAAACACAAAAGCATACTTGTTATCCAGCATACAAAATCAAGCTAATTTGAAGAAATATCCTTCACCGGGAAGGTGAGATTCTATAGCAATTTTACAATTTCAGTTTGCCTTGTATTAAAATGCAGGTGACAAATTTTTATAAATGCTTCCTCATGATCTTTGCTTACTGAGCTCTTCTAAAACTTTTCTATCTCCAATTTACCGAAGTTATTTATTTTCCATAATTATGAAGCATCTTGTACTTAGGCTTGTATTTTATAGAAATAGTTTTAGATAGGAATCTTTCTAGAAAGGTTTTTTTGGTTGGTTTTGAGTTTTAAATTATTCTTTACATTCAGTACTGTCGTAATGAAAAGACAGTTGACTTACTTTCAAAAGATAGGTATGTCATGTTTTGTTAAGTGAGCAGGCCAGGGTTAAGTTGCTTAATCCGCTGTAGGTTTCTTGGTTTTCCTGATAAATCACATACACCAGATCACCAAAGAGAAAGGATTTTTAATTGTAAATAAAATCACTGGACATCATTACACCTTAATTAGCATTCTGGGTTTGGTCTTCCATTTATTTTTCAGCCTCCCATGTATTAAATGAGTATAATAAAATTTCTGAATCTTGAAAGAGTATTGTGAATGTGTTGAAAGAGTGAAGCACTCAGACATGGATGAAATTTAAATATCTTCATTTGCTTTTTTTCCTTCAATTTGCTGTATCACCATAACAATTATTTTTATTCAGGCCACATAGAACATAAGAAAGTAAAGCCAGAAAAGAAAACTAAGAAGCACTAAAAAACTAGATGGACAGAAACAAAAAGATAACATATACCCTT
This sequence comes from Scytalopus superciliaris, assembly GCA_013400415.1. Classification (NCBI taxonomy): domain Eukaryota; kingdom Metazoa; phylum Chordata; class Aves; order Passeriformes; family Rhinocryptidae; genus Scytalopus; species Scytalopus superciliaris. The sequence goes on from VXBX01001865.1 coordinate 224,540, forward strand.
TCCAGCCAGTAAATAGTTTATACTTCTATGTTTTCACATAATAAACATCTGAGTGTTTTCAGCTACAATTTTATTATCAAGAATATAGAATATATTATCAAGTATGCAGCCTGTTTTCTAATTAATATACAGAAGATTCTGCATTCTCCCTATAGGGTTTACCTCAGCTTTATACAAAAGTTCATTCTTCAGAACAAATAGTCAAGTCTGTTTCTCCATTGCTTCTTGCAAAATTCTCCCCCGGTTTCCCCCTTTCATCTTAAGATTGTGTTCCCTCATCTTAAGACACTCCTCTGGTCATGAAGAATGGAGGGAAAGTTTAAGGAAGAAGCAGTCAGATCTAGATGTAATAAGCACAAAAAACTTCCTGTAAGTCAAACAGCAGCTGAAAAAATAGATGTGAAGTACATTGAGAACAGCTATTTTACTATTTGAAAAATCATGGTGAACAAAGAAAAGAGGATAAGCTGGCAAAAATTTAAACACTCAAAGGCATAAATACTCTGAGACTGAATCTATGAAGCTAGCTTTAATGTTTTTTATTGCATATCAGTTGAATGCAGTGCATCAGAAACCCAGAGGTTCCATGAAACAGATATAAATAGGCTTAGAGGCTATTGAAATAACTGATTTTTCTTATTTCAGTTCTAAGTGACATTGAACTCTTCTCCAGCATGTGGCATTCAACACTTCACTGAGCTTTACATCAGCTACTCCTTTAACTCTTAGTGCAACATTAATGTCTTATGTGATACTGAACGAAAAGCACTCTATGGGGTCAAAGTATAATCTCTAGGCCCTGTATGGATGTGATTCTGCATGACAGCAGAAATGCCCAGTGAACATCCTACAGCAAATATGATGGCTCATTTTGAAAATTCAGTTGCCTAGTGGAATAACTTCTGAAAATGGGGAAGGTGATAAAAGGAACTTTCTTTTCCAGTTTTTGTTTATCACCAGTATTTCCTTCCAGTAATACATGTGTAATGAATCTCAAAATACAGGAATCGCTGAACTTTTCTGGCCTATAAGAGAAAGTTGACCTTGCAGAAAACATTATACAATCTAATGTTTTTTTTGTCTACATTTATGCAAAGATATATATATATATACATTTACACACATTCGCTTACATGAGAATACGTGTAACTTATTCTACAGTAGTCTTTTAGTCCATTTGAATTATGATGGTATGTACTGAGATATTTACAATGCTTTTCCTATACTATACTCAGTCTTAATCTGGATCTCCGTATCTCAGTCTTTTTTTATAAGGCAGCTCTTCAAAATGACAGGCAGGAGAGACCCAGTCACCTCTTTTCCTCAAGGTCATTAGTGGATGTACTATAGAGAATTGCCATCATATTGCTTGAATGAGTATGGTTCCATTTTACTGGAGTTGTAAAGATCAAAAGAGGTCAGGCTAAGGACACTACAGTCATTCATGCAAAGCAGTAACTATGTTGCAGGAATATATAAACAATGCTTTGTTACAGCTTTAGTATTAGAGATGCCAAGTTTTGGAGTCTAAAAAGTTCAATGGGCTTTTAATTATGTCCCCTGAGAAGAAATCTTTGTACTAATTATTATATATCTTCTCCCTTGAGTTTCCCAAAACAACAACACTTTTGTAAGATGCTGCAGCATACAGCTTACAAGCATATGTAAAAAAGTACAAAAGTGAAAATGTAATGCAATGGCAAAGCCCAATACTTGTTTTGAAGTCTGACCTCTTGAATTCTCAAAGTTACCACTTTATAATAGTTATATTGAGATGTGTTTAAAATATTGTACCTTACTATACATCATTATGCAACCTAGCAAAAAGCACAATAGGCTAATAGCAATATCTAAACAAGAAATCATCATTATTGTTCAGTACTTTAAAGACATTAAATTCCCGTCAAGAAAAGATAATTCAGAAAAGGCCTTAGCCTTCTTAGCAGGGACCAGAGCTCCCTGATTGTGCCTGGGTAATACAGTGACTCACAGCCATGCTGTTGGAAGTGTGTCCAAAGATACAAGGACTAAACAGAACAGTTTGTCAGTCATGCCTACAGGTGAACTGGACAGGAGCTGTTACCAGTAAAGATTGCTAACAGCAGTTGGTCACATCCAGCTTGGCTTCATGAGGGAAAAGTCTTGCTTTTGAAACTCAGTTTTCTTTTATGACAAGATAACCCACTTAGATGACCAAGGGAAGCCAGTTGATGTAGTCCTTTGCAGTAAAGCTTTTGATACCATCTCTTACAGTAGCCTTCCAGAAAAAATGTGCAGCATACAGGTGGACAGTAGGATAAACACATCATGCAATGGATGAACAACTGGTTCATAGGTCAGGCACAAAGAGTTGTAGTGAATGGGGTTACATCAAACCGGCAATGTGTCACTAGTGGGGTTCCACAGAGCTCCATCTTAGGCCCTGTGCTCTTCAACAACTTCATAAATTACTTGGATGGAGAACTCAAAGGGATACTAAGTAAGTCGGCTCCTCCCTAAACTGGGACGAGCTGTTCCCTCCTTCAAAGGCAAAAGGTCCTTGCAGAGAGATCTTGACAAATTGGAAGGCTGGGCAATCACCAACCATATGCCATTTAACAAAGACAAGAGCTGGATCCTGCACCTGTGACAGGACAACCCTGGATATAGATTTGTGTATCAGGCACTGGAGGGCAGCCCTGCAGGAAAAGACCTGGGGCACCAGAGTACAAAGGATAGAAAACCACTGAGAGCATCCAAAGGAGAGCCCTGAAGACGGTGAAGGGTCTAGAGGCCATACCAGGAGTGGCTGAGGTCACTCAGTCTGTTCATCCTGAAGAAGATGAGACTCAGAGGAGATCTCATGGTAGTCTACAACTTCCTTGTGGAAAGAAGAGGGACAGACACTGATCTTTTCTGTCTAGTGACCAGTGACAGGATCCAGGGTAACAACTTGAAGCTGTGTCAAGTGAGGTTTAGATTGGATTTTAGGAAAAGGCTCCTCATGCAGAGGGTGGTTGGGCACTGGACTGGAATTCAGGGAAGTGGACAGCGCACCAAGCCTGGCAGAGTTCAAGAAAAGTCTAGACAATGCTCTCAGTCATGTGGTGTGATCCTTAAGGTTGTTCTGTGCAGGGCCAGGAGCTGGATTTTGATGATTCTTGTGAGTCTCTTCTACCTCAGAATATTCTATGATTCTGTGAGTTTATGGTTCCATGAATGTCAGCTAAGCATGATTTGATGACTTTGATGACTATGGAATGGCAATGCACGATGCCTCAATTTCCCTTCCAGACATGATAATTCCATTCTGGACAGCTCCCAGTACTATTTGACCCTACTCTGGGTGGGATTTCCAAGCTAATAGCTCTCTAGAACCTCCTTCTGGTTCCCAGCAGAAGAAGATGCCCACTCCNCTCAAGGTCATTAGTGGATGTACTATAGAGAATTGCCATCATATTGCTTGAATGAGTATGGTTCCATTTTACTGGAGTTGTAAAGATCAAAAGAGGTCAGGCTAAGGACACTACAGTCATTCATGCAAAGCAGTAACTATGTTGCAGGAATATATAAACAATGCTTTGTTACAGCTTTAGTATTAGAGATGCCAAGTTTTGGAGTCTAAAAAGTTCAATGGGCTTTTAATTATGTCCCCTGAGAAGAAATCTTTGTACTAATTATTATATATCTTCTCCCTTGAGTTTCCCAAAACAACAACACTTTTGTAAGATGCTGCAGCATACAGCTTACAAGCATATGTAAAAAAGTACAAAAGTGAAAATGTAATGCAATGGCAAAGCCCAATACTTGTTTTGAAGTCTGACCTCTTGAATTCTCAAAGTTACCACTTTATAATAGTTATATTGAGATGTGTTTAAAATATTGTACCTTACTATACATCATTATGCAACCTAGCAAAAAGCACAATAGGCTAATAGCAATATCTAAACAAGAAATCATCATTATTGTTCAGTACTTTAAAGACATTAAATTCCCGTCAAGAAAAGATAATTCAGAAAAGGCCTTAGCCTTCTTAGCAGGGACCAGAGCTCCCTGATTGTGCCTGGGTAATACAGTGACTCACAGCCATGCTGTTGGAAGTGTGTCCAAAGATACAAGGACTAAACAGAACAGTTTGTCAGTCATGCCTACAGGTGAACTGGACAGGAGCTGTTACCAGTAAAGATTGCTAACAGCAGTTGGTCACATCCAGCTTGGCTTCATGAGGGAAAAGTCTTGCTTTTGAAACTCAGTTTTCTTTTATGACAAGATAACCCACTTAGATGACCAAGGGAAGCCAGTTGATGTAGTCCTTTGCAGTAAAGCTTTTGATACCATCTCTTACAGTAGCCTTCCAGAAAAAATGTGCAGCATACAGGTGGACAGTAGGATAAACACATCATGCAATGGATGAACAACTGGTTCATAGGTCAGGCACAAAGAGTTGTAGTGAATGGGGTTACATCAAACCGGCAATGTGTCACTAGTGGGGTTCCACAGAGCTCCATCTTAGGCCCTGTGCTCTTCAACAACTTCATAAATTACTTGGATGGAGAACTCAAAGGGATACTAAGTAAGTCGGCTCCTCCCTAAACTGGGACGAGCTGTTCCCTCCTTCAAAGGCAAAAGGTCCTTGCAGAGAGATCTTGACAAATTGGAAGGCTGGGCAATCACCAACCATATGCCATTTAACAAAGACAAGAGCTGGATCCTGCACCTGTGACAGGACAACCCTGGATATAGATTTGTGTATCAGGCACTGGAGGGCAGCCCTGCAGGAAAAGACCTGGGGCACCAGAGTACAAAGGATAGAAAACCACTGAGAGCATCCAAAGGAGAGCCCTGAAGACGGTGAAGGGTCTAGAGGCCATACCAGGAGTGGCTGAGGTCACTCAGTCTGTTCATCCTGAAGAAGATGAGACTCAGAGGAGATCTCATGGTAGTCTACAACTTCCTTGTGGAAAGAAGAGGGACAGACACTGATCTTTTCTGTCTAGTGACCAGTGACAGGATCCAGGGTAACAACTTGAAGCTGTGTCAAGTGAGGTTTAGATTGGATTTTAGGAAAAGGCTCCTCATGCAGAGGGTGGTTGGGCACTGGACTGGAATTCAGGGAAGTGGACAGCGCACCAAGCCTGGCAGAGTTCAAGAAAAGTCTAGACAATGCTCTCAGTCATGTGGTGTGATCCTTAAGGTTGTTCTGTGCAGGGCCAGGAGCTGGATTTTGATGATTCTTGTGAGTCTCTTCTACCTCAGAATATTCTATGATTCTGTGAGTTTATGGTTCCATGAATGTCAGCTAAGCATGATTTGATGACTTTGATGACTATGGAATGGCAATGCACGATGCCTCAATTTCCCTTCCAGACATGATAATTCCATTCTGGACAGCTCCCAGTACTATTTGACCCTACTCTGGGTGGGATTTCCAAGCTAATAGCTCTCTAGAACCTCCTTCTGGTTCCCAGCAGAAGAAGATGCCCACTCCTCTCCTGACAGCCCAGCACTAAAGTCAATGTTTTAGTCCCTACTAGTACTGCCCCAATCAGGGTTTTGGTTAAGAACCTCTATTTGTTAACACATGTAAATCTTAAAAGGTTCCGTAAGAATCAGTGTGAGCTTTTGATGTAAGTATGGGGTCTACCACAACAGCAGAGAGAAGTAGAGAAAAAGACAAAAGGAAAGAAAGCAAGCAGGTTCAAAACCAACACTGGGACTTGCCTCTGCTCACCATTAAACTTAAGGACAGTCACAACTCTCTTCACTTCACTCATGAGAAAGTGAAATGGTCTCTCATACACACATGCACACAATCTCATACTCCTTTTTTTCCTAATGCTGTCAGAGACACATATCCTTAGTTATCCTTGCTCTAAATTCTTTAAATTTAAATTTGATAATTTTCCAGATTTGGGGTTGATATATCTGTGTGTGCTTTGTCAGACTAATTCCCGGGGATACAGCCCAATTGATCAAAAGGAGAGTAGCCAAATTAGCAAAGGATTGATCAAAGACAGAATTCTTCATTTATAATAGAAATCCTGTCTTACCAAGAACTGGCTTTAAGCAACCACACAACAAAATATGCTTGCACATTCATGTTCCTGTG
>VXBX01001865.1:244634-257369 GCA_013400415.1 Scytalopus superciliaris
TAGTGTGGAGTAAATATTAGTGAACAGGTATTTGAATTTTGACAGCTTAATTTTTGACATTTAAATGACCAGTACACCCTATTTTGTTGAGTATGATGCCTTTAAATCTGAACTTTAGCCACCATATCAATGGGAACCTCTTTTATCTTCTACAGATATCTTGCAGCTTGCATACAAAGGGTTCAAGAAATCCTCTGTGCTGACAATTTTATTGCTCCAAAAATTGAAGCTTCCCAAAGGCTGTCACTCTGACACAGGTGTAAAACAGATAAGCACTAGAAAAACATTAGTATGCACATTTTCCATAAAATTGTAGGATGCAGCATTTTACTGAGAAAGAAAGGGATATAATCTTGTGGCCTTTCAATATTTAAAGGATATTTATATCAAAGATGGAAAAAGACTTTTTACCATGGCCATTATGTTTTACCACTTTTGACCAGTGACACGAAAAGTGGCAGGGGTTTTAAACTGAGAGGGTAGCTTTAGACTGTATGTAGTGAAGATGTTTTTAGTTATGAGGGTGTCAAGACCGGAACAGGTTACCTAGTGAACCTGTGGTCATGCAGAGTTCTTTCATCTGCAGTTTTGCTTTTATGTAAATGTTTGACTGGGTTATTTTTAATCAATTACTGTCACTAAAACTATTATTCTGAAACTAGACATCTGCCCCTTTGACTGAAAATGGAACCACATTTCTTCAGTTTTATGGTTATGCATAATAAAAATTTACTCATGGGCATACCACTTCAGCAAAATTCTAGAATAAAGAGTATAATGCCATCCTGTCTTCAGGCAGAGTCTTTCAGGTATCTTTCAGTTGACAGGGCTTTCTACAGAAAGGGACGGTTGAAGTGAACCTTCTCTGTAAATTTCAATGTTCTATAAAACTCTGAAAGTTTAAAAAATTGGTTACACCAAGACGGTCTATGGTTAAGTGCTAGATGGAGAATATTTCAGTTCAGATTGCCTGATGCATTGCCTTAGCACTACAGAAAGTTTTTGAATTGTAATATAATTACCATCTCTCTACTTTTGGTTTTGACACTGTATAATAGATGTACATCTGTTACTATGATTTTTCTCATTTCTTTAGAGCTGCCTATAAACTCTTTCAATGTCTCCTTAAAACTCTCTATTGTTGTGCCATTTGCACAAAACAAACATCAATTAGGTACTGCTGAGATCACTGCCCGTCATATTGATCATACTGCCTCAGTCTTGCAGCCCTCTGGCATGTCTCTTTCTAGCTCCTGTTTCATCTCAAACATACATTGTAAACACCACAGGAAAGAGAGTTCTTATTCTTTTTTTCATATATCACCTAGTATAAGAGAGCCCTGAACCATGGCCAAGGTCTGATGACAGTGCAAATACCAATATATTACATGAAAAAAGCATGAAAAACTATCACAAAGCAGAACATTTCTCTAGCAAGTAGTTATTTTGATCATCTTTTTAAAGTCCACCATCTGGTTAGACCCTGATTCTGTCAGATCATACAAGCAACGTCTCTTCTTCCCAACACAACATTTTCTGTTAGAAATATTATCTCCTAATAGTTATTACTAAGTATTTACATCTGCATAGAATTACTTTCCCCAAAGTAAGCTGCTCTGTAATTTCAATTACAACAGAGGAACGAAACTAGAACTGCAGCTGTCTGACAGTGGAAATAATTACAGAAGAATTTGATGCTTCCTTTACTCCAGGCTAACCATACCTTGGTACCATCTCAAAACTCTGAATGCAAAATACTATTCAGGCAGCCATGGTGACCATAAGGAACTGCTAGGGAAAAAAACCCAAAAAACCAAAAGACAATCACCACTAGAAATCACATTCCAAAGTCATGTCACTGATGCTAACTGTGACATAGGGCAGCTTATGGGATGTGCCTTTATGATGAATGGTACCAAGTCAAGAACCATGTGATTATATATCCCCAAGTATGCATCTGTGAGGCAATACTGATCTTTAGGAGATCCACGTCTTTGTCATTCAAAAATACTTTTTGGCTAGAAGACAAGACCTAATTACACCCTGAAAAAAAGGTTTAGCCTGGGGAGTAAAACAGATTTTGGTGAGAGAACTTTGAAGGATGACAGAAGTTAAATGATGTGGAAAAAGTGAGTTTAGTTATCCCAGGATTAGGGACAGCATGAGACACTGCTTGGAAGAGAAGATTAAGGCCATGATCAAAAATATAGTTCATGTGGATTTTTTAATTAAATTCAGTAAAGGAAGATGCCTGAACATAGTATAGTCTATAATCAACAAAAAAAATTCCAAACTATTGAACCTTATCTGTGAAATTGACTGATTTTAAGAACTGGAAAATGTCTTTATTTTTGCACGCAGGTAATTTGACAGGACAGCACAGAAAAACAAACAAGACTATGTTATTAAAAAAATTATGAAAGATTGGAAGATGATGAAGAGTAGTGTGTGTGTAGGACTGAACAATAGACAGGAACATTGTGATAAGTTGCCATTTCAGTCACTACTGTTTCTGAGACCTTCTTATTCTTCCTCCTTCCCTCCGGCAGGAGGAAGCAGAAAGGAAGTCAGAAAGAAAATTTTAGAATTAAAAAGTGGTAATATATTAGAATATTTCTACAAGCACTCCTTATTTTTGAATGCTTGTTCCTCTTTAACATGCAGTAAAATAGTCTTCAGAAGTTGTCTGCCTTCATTTTAATATGAGGCATAGATAAGGATATGCTGTTCCTATAGCTCATTAAAAAATGTCTTCTAGGAATATTTTTTCCAGGGGAAGAGCAGTCTGTGGAGATTAACATCCCTCTCACCAGAGAGTCTTATTAGTGAAGTATGAAAATAAATCAGATTTCTGCATCACAATGAGAGCTGTGAGCTACAACACAGAACATCTTTTTCAAACCATTTTTCACATGATCTTTATTCTCACTGACTTACCAACCACACAAAAGATTACACAATGAATATAAATCATATCCATGAGGAATTCCTCTCTTTCCGAAAGGCTGGGAGCAGATACATGGATGTTGTTTTATTCTTCAAACAATGCAATGAATATTTTATGAGGTATGATGCTCAATCCCTTTCATAAAAAAGATGCCAAAGGAAGGCTGAGTCTCTACCCTCCCATTTCATCTCCCATGATTCACTTCCCGCTCTTCAAAATTAACTTTCATGTACAGGAAACACAGAAGAGACTGTGGTCATCCATGCCCCCAGCAAATCTGTGTTTTGTATGGCTTGTACTGTATCACCTAGATTTGTTGTGTGCCACTTAAAACAGTGAAGTTTTCAACAGCACATTCAGGCACTCCTAATCTTGGGGAGGCCAAGGAAACTGGTGGTTAACGTTGTCCCAGAACAGAGAGGATTAATGCCAAAGGACTGAGAACTTGGTCAGGTAAAGTTTCGGATAACTGCCTGCAAAACTCATGAGATACATTACCCAACAGATTGGAACAATTACCTGCTTGAAGTTCCTTGAAGTATTGTTGTTTTTTTTTCCTCACAACCTAGTTTTCACTCACAGGAAACTACTGGAGTTCATAAAACATAGATATTTCAGATTCTTCTCTACTAAGCAACTCATGCATGATTTATGTCTGTATCTAACAAATGTAAGAGAACAAGACTGAACTGATTGCATTTCATACCTGCTTTTATCTGGGTATAAAGGACTGCATAAATAGCAAAATGAGAAGCATCAGGCTCATTTTCTTAAATGAGTAGCAGAAGAATCCTTTTCTGAAGCTCAGTCCATGCTGTCAGACGGGAAGTCTAATAATCACTGCACTGAGAAAATCCCATTTTTCACTGATCTTTGAGTAAATTTTGTGTTTATAAAAGGTAAAATAAAGACAAGGGAAGCAACAAATACACTTCCTTTCAGTCCTGACAAGGAAACTGATGAACTTCCTAATGTAAAACATGGTTTCCACTTCAGTCATCTTTAATTGTTTTACAGATACTGTGTTGCTACTGAGCTTAAACAAATGAATGCTGAAGTCATGGAAAGAGACCTTCAACTTGAGAGTGATAGGTTTTGCCTATATGGGTGGAAATTACAGATGTTAATTAAGGATGTTAATTATCCAAGTCTTAGACTCTTGCAGCCCCAGAGCATCTCTAATAACAAATGATGCAACAGTCTGGGCTACTAGGCCAGAAAGGAAGCAGAGTGGAAAGTTTAAGTGAGTATAACTTAGGCCAGCATTATAAAGACTACTGCTATTTTTCCTCAGGACATTGGCAAGACTACACATGCATTTCTGACATCTAGGTGACATAGTGAATATAGGCCCTTCAGACAACCCTATCACTCCTTCTCGTCTTTCTCATTTTATGATTATTAATTGCGATACATTTCACCAGATCCTAAATCTAAACTGGATGAGTTTTCTCAGCTAGAGAAAGCTGAGAGATTTATTCTCAAAAGTACTGTTCAAACTGCAGGCAAGAAGAACATTAAAAAGATAAGGCTTGAGGGAGGAAAATGAGCATTTCTTGTTCCCATCTGTTGTACGGTGCTTCTATATCAGACTTCTGAACACCTTGCTGATGAAATCAATAGGAATCCTTTTCACTCTCTTAAAAATGACTGAACAGCTGAATTCACACTTCTCTTTCCTCACTTTTCAGCCACAAATACAGTGACACTTGAAGCTGCTTATACTTTTAAAAAGTTTTGATTCAAGAAAAGCCATCCAGCCTTCAATTTCTATGCATCTGACAGAGAACAAAGTAGAGAGGAAACAGGAGAAAGAAAAGAAGTAGACTAAGAGTGACTTGAGACACTAAAAATACTATTTAATCTGATTTCTGACTTCTTATTCACCCCCGGTAAGCAGAAATCAATCAGCAACTCACAAGATTAAGGAGAAATTAGTTGGAGTTCATATTTTTTCATCATAAGTTATAAAGAATTTATTCTGGGATGGGACAGTAAATCTTTTCAAACAATATATGTAACTTAGTAATCAATTATAAATGCTTCTCATGGTCTAAATTCTGCATTGACATATTTGCTTTGCTGCAAATATTGCTTCAGTAGGCTGAGCTATTAGACATGAAAGTTATGCCTGTTTATATTCTAAAAAGGTCTAAATCTTGTTTCGTGTTTTCATTCTGCTCTCTTTTATAAAGTGGTAACTGATGTTTAGAAGTAAGAAAATCTGAAATTCTAGACAAGAAATAAAGAGGTGGAATAGAGAAAAGACAAAGTTATATATAGAAGTAGAATATTTTTACCTAATAAAATGCATGAAAATAATCATGTAAATGTGTATTTTAATTTTAGAAATTAGTGCTGTGAAGTATTCAAAAGGTTCTGTTACCTATACTCTGAAAGTATCTTATTATGTCAGCCCAATATTATATCCAGGTTCACTGTTCTCCCTCTGGCAGTGGCTGTAGGAAGAATAAGAAAGGAAAGGATACTATATGCAACTGTGTTCTTCTAGCATTCCTACTCCTTTCCAGTTATTTAAACATTTGCTGAGATGGATGTAGCTTAATTCTTTTGAATAATATTGCAGCAGTGTTTTATGTTGCAAAATGGAGACTTTGACTTAAAACTGCTTTCTGGTGCAGGGTTGTGTGTTTTGTTCTTAAATACCCACATGAAACCCATGGGCTGACCATGACTCCCAAAAGAGTAAATGCTTCCAAGTGCAATATCAAGCCAATATCACATTACTATCAAGCTAATATTGAGTTAATGGAAAGAGGCCTGCTAATGCTCTCTATGCTTCCGGGATAACAGTCCCCAGAACAGCAATAAAAAAACCTGCAGTTCCTTGTTGAAACGTTTTTGTGAATATTGACTCTTTGTTTGGATGAGATTCAGCTGTTTTAAAACCATTGTGGTTCTTCAGTCCACACAGTGAAAAGCAGTTGTGCACAGAGACAGGTGGCAGCTGGACTGGCTAAGCCTGGACATCACCAGTGACTTCCCTGTTCTGGTACCAACAGCTGCCATAAACACATGAGGAAGCGTAAGGCAGAACAAAGATCTTTTCAGAAATGAGACTTTGAAGGCATAGATGGCTTTATTGTCAGGTAACGATATGGGGAGCTTTTAACCTCCAGATAACGACATGAAATTGCCTGAGGTCAGCAATGACTGAAAATTGTGACAATTAGATGGCTGCTTTGTGGCCTATAGGAAATGAATTGGTGGCCTCATTGCAGTTCTCTATCATAAAACAATTACAACTAATGTTGATTGACATCTTTGATTGCAACCATGGCTGAGAGGCCAAGGCTGAATGAGCCTTTAAAATAAACTGCCCTTCAACCCAGAAAAGTCAATCCTCTGAGCCAGAGGTGAGGCACATGCTAGATTGAGAAAAATGCACCTCTTTTTGTTCACTGTACAGGTAGAAAATTTGTCTCTCCTACTAAATGTCAGGGCCTTCACTGCCTCTGCTTAAGATGGAATAGAAAATGCAAGTCCTCTGAGAGGGTTTAGGAAAATTTATTACATATCACTCTTTATCAATTGCACTCCAGGAACATGCAAGATTTCAGACAGTGTAGCACTGTGGTGCTAAGTGCTGTGCATTTGCTGTGCCCAACAGTCCACTCTCCAAATTGCCTGCCATCAAACCAAATGTGACAGATGTGGAAGCCAAGAAGCACCATTACCAGCATTTGATGGACAAGGCACAAGGTTCAGTGAGACAATGTAATAAATCTAAGATCACACAGCTAATGTGTGGCAAAGAATGGAGACAAAACAGAGGATTGGGTCATGGCTATAAAACTGAATTAAAGCCACCTAGTTCTGGGTCGCACAGATACTATACAACTTTTGTTTGTGGCACCATAGGAGTGAAACTGTGCATGAGTGTCCATGTATTTGATGCCATTCTAGTACTACTGATGTGCAATGGAAATGAGGAAGGTTTTGAAACTACATTTAGGGGTAAGAAAAAAACTCAATTCTTGCTCTTGTTTAAAGCGTATGTGACTGGCTAAATCCTATCCCAGGCACACCCATATCAGAAGACTTACTTAAACAGCTGTTCTTGAATCTTATAAAATATTTCATGTGCTGGGAGACAACCTAAAACTCCAGTTCCCAACTGTCTATTTCACTGCAGAAAGGTCAGTTTGCACTGGTTATGTAAAATACGAATAGTGGTAAACACATACATTGATTAGCATTTGAAAATGTCATGCTAATAAAAGGGAAAAATGTTAAAAAAATGAGTTAGAGTGATCATACACAATTCATGGTTAGGATGTGCTTCTTCTGAAGTAGCGGGGACTGAGAAAGAACACAGTAAAAGTCTGGAAAAGTGCATGACTCCATATTCGCAGCTATTTTGACTGGACAGCATTCAGCCTTCTCACCCTCTTCTGTCTCCAGCATGGGCTGCATCTGCTTGTTTTAGATTCTGCAGTAGAGCTTCAGCTCTAAGAGAATCTGTGCAGTAGCAAAAATTCACAACACTGCTTTTTCAGTAGACTAAAGCATTTCGAGGATAACTCTTGAAATGGCCTGAGGTAAACAAAGAAAGATCAAAAAAACCTAGAGGAAATTATGCTAATGTTCATATGAAGCATAATAAGCAACCTCAAACTGGAACTTATATAATCCATCTGCCTTTTCCGCTAAAGACAACAAATGTCTTTCACTGGTACATTTCATGAGGCTAAAAACAATATATTTCTTTATCAGTTATTCCATTGTACAAATGGAAAAATCTTATAGAAGATTAGAAACAACTAGAATTATAGAATGCTTTTGTTTGGAATGGACCTTAAAGATCATATAATTCCAACCACTCCACCACCGGCAGGAGTGTCACCCTGCCCCATCAGAGCCCCACCGGAAGTGGCCTTGAACACTTTGAGGGATGGGGCAAACACAACTTGTTTGGACAACCTGTTCCAATGCTTCACCACACTCACGGTTCTCTCAGTCTGTCTTTGCAGGAGGGGTGCTCCAGCTGCTTGACCATCCTTGTGGCTGTCTACTGGGACAACTTTAACAGGTGCAGATATTTCCTGTGCTGAGGACCCCAGAATGAAAGCAGTACTCTAGGTGGGTCTCAGGAGGACAGACTTGAGGGGCAGAGTCGCCTCCCTCGACCTTCTGGTCATGTTTCTTTTGATGCAGCCCAGGATATGATTGGCTTTCTGGGTGGCAAGTACACATTGCTGGGTCATGCCCAGCTTTTCATTTACCAGAATCCCTAAGCCCTTCTCTACAGGGCTGCTCTCAGTAAGTTCGCCTCCCAGTCTGTGCTCATGCCTGGCCTTGCCCCAGACCACATATAGCACCAGGACCTGTTTAACTTCATGAGGTTCCCTTCATGGACCTTCTTCTTCCAAAGCTTGTCCAGGTTCCCTGCATGACATTCTGTCTTTCTGTTGCATCAATTGCACCATTCAGTTTTATGTCATCTGCAAACTTGCTGCAGGTGCACTCAATTCCACTGTCTGTGTCATTGATGAAAATACTGAAGAGCACTGGCCCCAAGACAGAGCCCTGAGGGACAGCACTTGTCACCTGCCTTCCACCTGGATATAGAGCCATTAACCACAACTCTCTCTCTGTGTCCATCAATCCAATCTCTTACCCACCAAACAGTGCACCATGTCTCTCCAATTTAGAGATAACAATGTTATGTGGGACCATGTAAAGGCCTTACGGAAATCTAAGTAGATTACGTATTCAGGTTCAGATTGGAAAAGACCTTTAAGATTGAGTCTAGCTGTTAACCCAGTGCTGCCAAGTACACTGTTAACCCATGTCCCTAAATTCCACATCTATATGACTTCTAGATACCTCCAGGAATGGTGACTCAACCACTTTCCTGACAACCTGTTCCAATGCTTGGCAACCCTTTCAGAGAAGATTTTTTTTTTTTTTTTCCCTAATATCCAATCTGAATCTCCCCTGGCAAAATTTAAGGCTGTTTTCCTCTCATCCTATCACTTGTTGCATGTCAGAAGAGACCAACACCAAACTGTTCTTCACAAGTCACTCTTTATTGAACAACTTATGAGCAGGAACTGTGTCTTCCTTGCACTACATTCACATAAATACAGACAATGTGTTTAGTTCAACTTAAGATATGACTCCTTCTTAGGTGAAATGTAAAAACTGGGCATGTGAATGTCCTAATCTTATTTCAGTAGCAAAGTATAATCAATTAGCTTAAATTACTTTCATATTTTATATAATATATGATCTCAGAAAAGGTATTACTATATAACACAATACAAATAAATGGGAAGGACCCTAGAAATCAGGCTAGCAGGATGGTTTGTGATCTAATTTTTAGTATTAAGATGTAAACATTAATACACTTCTACCCCTTTCTTATTATGGTTCATCTGTCACTGCCTATAGTATTTTAACAGAGGATCAAGTCCAAGATGCCTTCTCTGTGATTATTCCTATAATTTATATCCTAGATGGAAGAACTTTCAATAGTTGTAATTATTGATCACTAATAATAAAAGAGACAAATAGGAAATCTAGCTAGTTATTACATAAATCCAAACAGATTAACAGTATTAGTACATCATATGAACACCAAAAAGCAGAGATCAAACATTTAAGGTTCTCAAGACTTAGACATAATGATATATGACAGCCTCATTAAAAGATGGTATAGAAGCAGAAAACACCTCAGGCTTGGCATGAAAAAATAGACTACTTACAGCTGATAACACACAAATCTCAATATGCAGAAGAAAAATTGCTACAGACTCAAGGCAAACCCCCTAATTAAAAAAAAAAAAAAGGTGTATCAGTCCAATGTTCTTTGCACCCGGTGTTCCTTATTTTTTTAAACATTTATAACTAAGGAGTACTGAATCCAGTGTTTTTCTTTTCTTGGAGTGGGTATTTCTACAATTTATTTTCATTTAAGGAGTTAATGCCTTCAGTACCCTATATACTAAGGCACCTGAAAGCTTCTAAATGTATTATCTACGTTTTGAAACAAGTTGTCTTACTCTTTCAAAATACAGATCAACTAGTATGCTACATAAAATTATACAAGTTATATAACATATATACTACCTCTGCTCCTCTGAGAGACTGAAATGTTAATAGTTAATGACTCGAACAATTAGCCACTTGCAGAGGCATCTCCCATCCAAGGTACATACCAGGACATTCACACGTGGGGTAAAGATATTGATCCCTTCTGATGGGGCATAACTGGCTCAACTATGCTGATGTGAGAGGCAGATCTCAGGTCTTAGAAGGTGTCACAAAACCACAAAGACACCCAGAGTATGCCCAGACTCATTTCTGGGGCCACGCACCAGAGGACTGCACGTGATTCACAGTGTTACATCAGACAGCGTAAAGCTTTTGGGCATTCCGACATAAACCTGAATATATATTAACTCACTGAAGACTATTTTTTTGTGGGTTTCCCCTACCCCTGATGGATCAAGAGAGTGATCATCACTTTGACCAACAGATATCAAAATTGCAACAATCCAGTCTTATTGCTGGATCAACAGGTGGTGCAATCTTTCTATTATTTCTTTCTCCTTCTTTCTTTTCCTTATACATTATCTTGTAATTTTTATGCCTTTATATTGCTATATTTCTATAGATAATAACCAAAATGGCTATATAGCTCCCTTCTATTTCAGTCATACTGTTAAAAAATAAACCTTACACATATATAACACTAATCACTTGGTAGTTTCACTCTAATCTGCCACAAGGATCTATTAACAGGAACCTAAGTTACTGTCACCATAACAGATTCAGAAAAGAAATTTTTTATTTTCCTGTGTTCTTAACGAATTAAAAAACGTCACCTGTGCTGTTTTCTTCTTTCTTCCAAAAGTTTTCAATATTCAAGGATGACTACAGTCTGTGTTACAACTCAGTAAACTTTTCATTCTATTTAAATGGCAACCTTTTGGTGGCTGGGGGGGTCTGTATGGATAGCCTCTCTGAGTAGAAAGCAGAGCTGCACATGCTGAACACTGCCTGTTTCAGCAGACTGAAAAGTGGACCCAGCTCTGGTCATTGCTTGTCATTAGTTATGATGATTGCATTGCCTCTGTGATAATATATCTAAGAAGGGGTAAAAAAAAAAAATCCTGCACCCAAGCTGGGCCGGAGAGGAGGGAGAAAATGTGAAACAGCCCATTAGACACCCAGGTCAGAGAAGGTGGGGAGAAGGAAATGCTCCAGATGCCATGGAAGAAATTCCCTGTTAGCCCCTTGAGAAGACTGGTGATGCAGGCCATTCTCCTGCAGACCATGGGGGCCCATAGTGGAGCATGGAGCAGAAAACTACCTTCCACTTGTAGAGGACCCCATGCCATAGCAGCCTGTTGAGAGGAGTCTATATAGGAGCAGGGCTTCTGGCAGAAATTGTGGTTGGTGGGGAATCCTTTCTGGAGCAGTCCATTTCTGAAGGACTATACTCTGTGGAGAGAATTCACTCTGGAGCTCTTCTTAAAGTACTGTATCCTCTGCTGTGTAGAGGAACCATGTGGAGAGTGCACCATTTAGAGAGGAAGTAGAAATTTTGGGAATGGAGGAAGGAAGCTGAGCTTGGGAAGATCACAGCTGTGGTGATGAGGGGGATGGGGTGTCAGTTGTGTCTTGTTTCTCACTATTCTACTCTATTTTAAATTGTCAATAAATCAAATCAATCCTTCCCAGGTTGAATCTGTTTTGCTGATGACTGTAATTGGTAAGTGATCTCCCTGTGTTTGTATCAACCCAAGAGTCTTTTATTTTATTTTCCCATCCTGTCTTGTTGAGGAGGAAGAGTCAGAGAGCGCCTGTCATCCAGACAAGATCAACCCACAGAATGTTGTATATAGCTTTGGAGCAACTTTCACCTTTGGAGAAATTCCAGACACCAGAATACATTCCCAAATACAGGGAATCAGAGAGCAGAATATATTCCCAAATACAAAATAAAATCCATCATGGTCATCTGCTTTGCTAGAGGAAAAACTACCACAGGAAAGTAAGAGTAAGATTAATGTTGTAATTTGATTATATCAGTTACAATGAATCATTACCTCGTCTTTCAACTGCAAACATGGTTATTACTGTGATAGAGTTGGAGCACAAAAAAGTTGACAGAGGAAGTCCAAAGTTCACATTATCTATTAAATCTACCCTGTAAACATACACACACACACACACACACACACACACATATATATATATATATATAACACATACATATAAAGTCTCTAGGCAGACCTTCTAACACTGTCATGCATGCATTTGAATGTGGTTTTATCCATACAGGACAATGTGGAAAGATATCCATATAAATATATAAAATATACAATATCAAAGTCACATTTAGTTTTAGTTACATCTTAAGTTTGTTCTACAGCAATAGAGGTGTATACCATTCTCAAAATACTTCTTTGATCTCTCATTCCTTGAATATACTTCATTAAAAAGAGGAAGCTATAATACTAAACTNATGTGAAATTTCACTTGTCAAGCTACAGAGGTTACAGAGGACATTTTAAAGGTCATTTTGTTTTGTGACCATATATTAAAAAATTTCCCTTTACCTCCGGCCTTTTTGTAGGAATAAAGGACGGTTATTATTCAATTGATTTGGACAGCTCATTTGAAGCTGCTAAAATGTATAATTTTCAATGCTCATTTAGAGAATTCTTAAAATACATACTATTTATTTCACAGACCATGAAATATTGTGCATATCTGGTTTAGGAGCTTTGTATCTCAATGTACATTGACTGCTA
>VXBX01001865.1:306168-322358 GCA_013400415.1 Scytalopus superciliaris
AACTGCACAATGCTTATTTTGTAGGATCATGCTAAACAGTAATCAAGAAGAGAAGAAGGAAAATAACTAGATTAGTTGTGCCAACTCAGTTCCATATTTGGGAAAGTAACATGGAATTCATTGGGTGCTCAAGTGTAACTTCTATACCTGGTATGCATGATATGCTTGGAAATATTCTCCATACATCTGGTGCCAAATAAAGAATGCTTCCTTTCTAATACTAAAATTACAGTGTTAGAGAGTTTACTTTCTTGAGAGGTTTTGGTAACAGCTAAGAGTACCATGGTCCTTGAACTCTGACAGGCTTGGTGCCATGAGATACTTTCCTGGGAACCCTGTTCCTGTAACCAGCAACCAACCTTTACCTAAAATCCAATCTGAACTTCCCCTGATGCAGCTTTGTTGCATTTCCTCATGTCCTACCACTGGTCAGCAGAGATCAATACCTCCCCTTCTGCTGCCTCCTCTGAGGAAGGTGTAGACCGTTATGATGTCACCTCTCAGTCTCCTCTTCTCCAAGATGAACAAAACAAGTTATCTCAGCTGCTACTCCTAAGTCCTGACTTCAAGACCTTTCACTGTCTTGGTTGCAGTCCTCTGGACAGACCTAAGTTTGATGTCCTTCTTATGTTGTGGTGCCCAAAACAGGACTCGAGGTGGGACCACACCAGTGCAGAGCAAAGCAGGTCAATCACATCCCTTGAGTAACTGGTGATCTTGTGCCCCATGCACCACTGGACATGGCTGGCTGTTTAGGCTGCCAGGGCACTGCTGACTCATATTCAACTTGCAATCAACCTATCCCTTTCTACAGGGCTGCTTTCAAGCCTCACCTCCTCAAATTTGTATGTGTAACCAGGATTGCCTTGTTCCAAGTGGAGATTCTGGAATTTTCTGCCATTAAGATTCATAATCTTGGTGATTGCCCAGTTCTCTATCTAAATCTCTCTGTGAGACCTCTCTAACCTTGAGGGAGGCCACAGTNTGTAAGACCTCTCTAACCTTGAGGGAGGCCACAGTTCCTTCTAGTTTTGTACTATTGTTAAATTCACTTAAGATCCTGTCTGGATTCCTGCATCCAGAGCATTTATAAAAACATTAAAGAGCACTGGTCCTAAAATTGATCCCTGGGGAAACTCACAAGCCTGATGCAACTCAGTTTTCTGTAACTCTTTGAGCTTGTCCCATCAGCCAATTACTCACCCAGGTAGTATGGACTGGTCTAGTGTCATGACTGACATTTTGTCCAGAAGTATACAGTGCAATACAGTGTCAAAAACTTTCTAAAATTCAAACCCACTCTATCTACTGGCTTCCCTTGGTCAGCCAGGTGGGTGACCTTGTCATAAAAGAAAAGTAACTTGGTTATGCAGGACATTCCCCCCAGGAACTTGTGCTAGCTATAACGAGATATTTGTATTGTTTTATTCCATACAAGACTTCTCAAGTCACACATACAGAGTATCAATGAACACCATCATCCCAACATTTGCCAGTGGATAATTTACCTCCTTATACTGAAAATGCTCTTTGATTCTTTGTAATAGAGACTGTAACATATGAGACAATGATACAGTAAGTTAAATAACAAATATTTTTAAAAAGGCTGTGGATTGAATCCTAGCTATGAACTAGATCTAATTTTTGTCCTTCCTTTTCTGTGACCAGAAGGGAAAATCGATATTTCCTCACTGCTTTGAAGAAAATAATAAATAGTAAATTCCATTAAATTCTGAAATCTACTGGGGGGAAAAAAATTACTTCTTAAGATTTCTTATTTCCCAATTACAATTCTAGAAGATCTGTAAACGCAACTGATGCTCAGTTGACACTCTCCAAGCTCCATGCAATTCTTCCTAGTTAAAAAAAAGAACTTCTTCCTGCTTGGATTCCACACATAACTCACCTTTGCAAGACACTGCAAGATCTCAAGGTCAGTGCAGAGTAAATGTCTTCTGAGTCGCTTCAAAGCACTGGGAATATCTGAACACAAGTTTGAAGTTTCATTTCCTGGGTATCTAATAGAGACTCCACTATGTAAAATTACATTAAACAATCTTTTCTGACTCCAGATTTTACATCAGTCTTTCCGTGTCAGATGTTACCTTTCCAGTAACTGCTGATTTTGGCTCATCTGAACTTGCCTTTATGCACACCACAGAAAGGTCAGTAAAGGCCAAAAAACTTTTTTTTTCCCTAATATTTCAGTACAACACAACAGTACAAGTGTACCAAGTATGTGTTTGATGAAAGTCAGTGAAAAAAATAAATATACAGTTTATGTATAATTCTCCATGTTGCACTAAAGTCAAACAAAACTTCTAGAGTCCTAGGGG
The DNA here is from genome assembly GCA_013400415.1 of Scytalopus superciliaris. Classification (NCBI taxonomy): domain Eukaryota; kingdom Metazoa; phylum Chordata; class Aves; order Passeriformes; family Rhinocryptidae; genus Scytalopus; species Scytalopus superciliaris. The sequence goes on from VXBX01001865.1 coordinate 308,505, forward strand.
TAAAGAGTGCTGAAAAGAGTGATCAAAAATGGTAGACTACAGAAGGCTGCTGGATCACCTGAATTCAGCTTCCTCTTTTATATTGCTGACTAACTTTGTTCTAGCCAGGTTACAAATATGTCCTAAGCATATTATAAAATTAACTCGGAAAAGTGGAAGAAAGGGCAAGTCAGCAGGGACATACCTAAGTAGAAGAACAGACACATAGAAAAGAAAATAAGAAATAAAAATGTAAGTATGGGTTATTAGTGTTACTTAGAAGGCAGATATGGATGTAACTCACGTTTCATGGATTTTGCATCTATTTGCTGACAAGGAAATGCTGGAAAATCCTTAACTAGCAAAAGACACCTGAAAAATTTGAAACCCCAGACCACCTCTTTCAAGTGTCTTGAATTCAGGAGATTCTTGTCATGCTTTATTGTGGTTTTGGTAGGGGTTTTTGATTGGTTGGTTTGTGTTGGTATGTGTTTTTTTAACTCTTCTTGTCATCATTGCTTCTGTATGTAAATTACAATTATAATCCAGCTTCTGCTACAGAAAAAAATGAGACACAAATTCTAGTAATTCTTAGTCCAAGCTGTACTTCAAATATGGTCTCCATGATTCTAAGGATACCAGTGACTAGTGTTGCTGAAGCTAATAAAAAGACATTAAATAATCAATGTTGTTTCAATTCCTGAAAACATTATACATACATTTTCAGTACTAGCATAGAAGCAGAGTCTAACTTCCAAGATAGTTTCTCAATCTAAGGTTTTTAAAGCCTGTTTCAGTACAAGCTAAAGGGAGTCTAGGATAAAGAGGCTTATGTACATCTGCTCACAAAGCCTTCATGTCTAGAGGCTGCATTAGGAGCAGGACATGCCATGAGCCTTATTTTGGTAAAGATGATAAATGCAAAATTTGACATTTGAAGTATTATCACGCCTCATTCTTTCTCCCTCTTTGTCTTACTTCAAAATGTTAAAATATCCGTAAGCATGACAATTGAATCTCTTTTTATATTACAATTTGCAACAAGCTATAAAATTCAGTGTAGAAAGGAGGATAGTGTGTCATAACTATGAATTAATGGAATATTTTAGAAATACATCAAATTACAAATATATCTTTTGAGGTTATACCTGGGGCGAAATAAGAATACACTGAAATAATAGTTACCACTAATTACAATATTTGAGACATAAATAATGTCTGTTGGCCTCTAATGCACAAAAGTGCTCATATTTGTTTAAATGTAAACCTGCAATCAAGCTTGCAGATGTTAATGGGAACATTTACATACATAAAGCTAGTATACTGCTAAATTAGCTACTTGAGTCAGCTTTTAGTACTGAAATTTGACTAGGATTCACAGCCTGAAAAAAATATAAGCGTTATTGCATATATTCAGGACAGATAAAGTATGTATTTTTGCCCAGTTCTCTCAGAAAGTGATCAGAAATACTCCTGGATCAAATAGCTACTGGCAGGTAAAGTAACTGACACTTAAAAAAGCACCAGCATTCAAGGTGACTGAAAGATGTCAACACAGATGGTGTGTGGAGAAACATCTGTTTTCTGAGCATCTATCAGCATCTTGGAATAGTCTGCCTACCCCACACCTGCAAGAAAACCTGCATAATCAGTGTATTACAATCCATCTGCAGAACATACCATGTATGGAAGGAATACAGAAATTCCATTTGGCAGTGATAACACCACACTTAAAAGTTTACCTCTGTCATTTAGACAAAGGGCATCAAGAAAAGTCTTTGCCCATGACCAGCAGCATCATTTAAGATTTAAACCAGTTTGCACTGGCTGCTGTGAGCTTTCCTCACGGACTCAAGCTGGCTTTACTGTTTTCAAGCCTCACCTGCTTGAATGATAAAGTTATCAAGACAGAATGTTGCAGCAGAAAATTGTCTGAAACCATGTACTCTACCAAATTTATGTGCAGATGACAACTAAATAGTGAATATTTAAAAAGTCAAATCACTGAATTTAAGGGGGAGTTAGGAAAAAGTATAGGCAATGTGCACATACAATTTTAAATTTCACAAAATCATAGACTATGCCAAAGGGAGCCATAAGGATCATCAAGTCCGACTCCCCGCCCTGCACAAGACTATCCCCAAGAGTCACACCATGTGCCCAAGACTATTATCCAAATTCTTCTTGAACTCTGTCAGGCTTGGTGCTGCGACCTCTTCCTTGGGCAGCGTGTTCCAGTGCCCAACCACCCTCTGGGTGAGGAAACATTTTGTAATATCCCACCTTCGTCCTAAACCTCCCCTGACACAACTTCAGGCCATTCCCTCAGGTCCTGTCACTGTTCACCACAGGAAAGAGATCAATGTCTCCCCCTCCTCTTCCCTTCACAAGCAAGTTGTAATTGCAATGAGGTCTCCCCTCAGTCTCCTCTTCTTCAGGTTGAACACACCAAGTGCCCTCAGACATTTCTCNCTCTAACCTGTAGAGGTCTCTCTGCAGGGTCTCGCTGCCTTTCAGAGAGTTAACAGCTCCTTCCAGTTTTGTGCCATCTGCAAACTTGTCCAGTATCCCTTCCACTCCTGCTTCCAAGTAATCTATGAAGATGTTGGAGAACACTTGTCTGAGAGACGAGTTTGCTTAATTGGGTCGAATCCCGCGACTGGTGTGTGTGTGTGTGTGTGTGTCAGGGGAGGTGCCAGGTCAGGCTGGAAGCTTCATGGAAGCCTCATGGCAGTATCAGGAGCCATGCAGCTGACCTATCAGTCAAACACCTGCCAGGTAACCTGCCCACACCACATTTCCTGGAGCCTTGGATTGGCTATGGCACCCTTCACTCTGGCCTGGAGGGCACTGATGTGCTAGTGAGCTCATGTCCCACCTCAGGTGTGGCAATGGTAGCTGAAGTGCATAAATATAGGAGCACAGGAACCTGCCATCATCATGTGATCCATCAGTAGTAGCTATGCAATTTTCTTATTCCAACCTCTTTCTTTACTCCTTCTTTCTTCTAATCTGTCTTCTTTCTTTACTCTTTCCTTAATCTCTTGTGGGTAGCTTAAAACCAATGTGTTTTATTTTACTAAGTGTTGTTCTAGATACTTTTGTGAAATCTTCTCTTTGATTATAAGCTATTCCTGTGAACCTTTTGCCAACATGCCTATTTTCTCACTAATGTAAAAAATTTTCTTTGGAAAAACTGTGTAGCTTTTTCTCTTTTCATGACTTCAAGGTATTAAAGAACTAAAAGGCTCTGCAAAAGTTCAGTGGGAACTCTTGGGTCTTAAATATAAGTAAAATGCCTGGGCAGCTCATGGCTTTGACCCAGGGCTTTACAACCAGGCCCAAAGTGGAGCTGTGTGGAACCCTGCTGGTGACAGGTCACCACTCTGATATTCCCCCATTCACTGTTAGCATCTGTGCTCAACCAGTGAGCCAATTCCTTGCACACCACATGATGTGTTTATCCAGCTGTGTCCTGACATTTTGTCTAGAAGGATCCTGGGAGAGACAGTACTGAATACCTTAACAAAATCTAAAAAGATTACATCAGCTGCCTTCCCTTGATCAAGGTGGGTTACCTTGTCATAAAATGACAAGAAGTTTGATTTGACAAGCAGGACTTCCTCCCCATGAAGCTGTGTTGGCTGTAACCAATGAGTGCATTATCATTCAGGTGTTTTTCAGTGCTTCTCAGAATAATCTTCTGCATAACTTTACCAGGCACTTAAGTGAAACTGACAGAGTCCTTCTTGTCCTTCTTGAAAATTGAGACAACATTCACCAGTTTCCAGTCAGCTGGGACCTCTCCAGATTCCCAAGACCATTCAAAAATCATCCAGAGAGATTTTGCAGTGACATCAGCTAGCTCTTTGAGGGTTCTTGGATCAATGCCATCAAGCCCCATAGATTTGTAGGGATCCAGCTTGATCAGCAGATCCTGCACAATTTCAGGGTTGACTGGGAGTTGATTATAATTTGTCTGTTTTGCAATGATTCATGCTACACTCAACAGAGAAACACTTTTCCCATCAATTCCTTTGTTCTCTAGTTCACTGTTTAAGCATCAGTGTGATCTCATTCCTGATACTGACCCTTTCCTTAATCCCTCACTTCCTTCATCATGGCAACGTGCCTGTGATAGTGGTTTCTCATTCTTTTTTCTACTATTTGGGTTGTCTTGTTTTTCTAAAAATTTAAGCTCTCTTTGAATCTAAAACATGAGTCAGAGTTCTATTTTTATTTTTTTAAAACACCAAATCTATTAGAGAGTGCAAATCTAATTCTCCTAAGAAAAGTTCTCATAAGACAGACTTCTTTCAGATCACTAAAAGACAAATTCTTATATTATCATCATTATTTCATGTGATGTAATAATTTTCAGGTATTGTATGGTTAGGGAGCTTTCCAAGTTTCCAGTGCTGGTCCACCATAGCTTTCAACCATAACTAGGAGACAGAAATTCTACTCCCTTACTACTTCTCAGCTTGACTACCACCATATGGGACAGGAAATACTGAAAGTGATGTCGACTACTGTTGTGACATTTTTCTTCAGATTTTATGGATGGGGTACCAAATGTGCTGTGAGTATAGGGGAATTTCATTTACTCCCCTCAGAGGTAAAGTACAAACCCCTCATTTGGATTCCTTAAGTTTCTATGTCTGATTATTATTCCCTCTAGGTCCTTTGGATACAGTTTTGGTAGCATGCATTGCCAAATAAATCATACAGTCAAAGAATTATAGAATCAAATAGGTTGGAAGAGACCTCTAAGATCATCAAGTCCAACCATCAACTTAGCACTGCCCCTGTAATCCCTAAACTTCTAAACCAGATCACCCAGTGCCAGATCCAGAGAACTCTTAAACACCTCCAGGGATGGTGACTTCACTACCTCCCTGGGCAACCTATTCCAATGCCTGACTATTTATAAAACAGTGATTTTTTTTTTTTTTTCCCCAATATCTAATCTGAATCTTCCATGTAAATATGCCTTACAAAGTCAAAGAGGGCTCAGGTTACTTTCTACCATTCCAAGACAAACAAAATTAGTAGCATTCATTTTAAAGATGTTTTAAAATTCAAAGAAAGTTATATTTTTTTTTGCTTGGAAATAAAAATGTTGCCTTTGTCTTGCTCCACTACTAAATGAGTAGTGCATGGAAGATAAGCTTTACTGTTGCTTTATGAGAAGGAATCTTTTTGTCTGTTACATATGATCACAACATTGTCTATTGAAAAACGTCAGAAATTGTTTTGCAGACTTCAGATGGGAATTTGCTTTCTGCTAGTATGAGTTGGAGATGGATAATTTGTTGCCAGCATCCAACAATTTACTGAAAATTGCCTATTAATTTGTACCCCATAGCACTAGTGCTTCACAGATTGAAATCGCTGCAACTGTAGGATGGAAATAAGGATATAAGAAAATATAAGAAAATATTTCTATTTTAGGAAGACTTACTTTCAAGCTTAAGAAAATGCAGTTGATGTTCATTAATTACCACATGTACCAAAAATCTGTAGGGTTTTTTTTTTTCTTTCTATTAGTTTGCAGTTTTTTTCCTACGTATGCAAAATTTTAATTTTCATTGGGGTAATCTTTCTCAATGTTTTAATAAACATACTCTATGCAGCATTGAAAGGTTCAAAAAGAGAAAAGAAAAGCTTTATGAGCCTTTTACCAGGTTTATCCTTCCATATCTTATGTATGAATATGTCAGACGTCCAGTAAGTAACTGATCCCAACATAAAATCTTTCCTTAAGCTTGGCATACAACGGGTTTGTAGATTTAAAAAAATTATTTTTAAATCTGATGGATTAAAAAAGTTGTTATAGATGCATCTGTATTTCACAATGGTTTAGAAATAAGCAATTTTTACAAATGGAAACATTGATTCAATGCTGATATTGACATAGAATCAAATATAAAGATAAAATTAATATAAAAAATGTTTATGGTAGGACTACATTTTCCTACCCTAGGCTAAATCCAATCAGCAATGCAGTTTCTTAGAAGTTCTTAGAAATTCTAAATGACTTATCAAACAGCCTTTCTGTAAAGGTTCAGCCTTAATATATCAATGTACTTAAATGTTGCAAATCAATTTTTATGAACAAAGAAAAGTACCAGTAAGGTGAAAAGCTGAACTGTTAGTTGTATTTTATTGAAGTTAAGATATTATAACACTTCAAAAGCATGCCTAAACTTATGTCAGTCTTCAGAATAGTTTATGGATAAATACTTTTATGATATTATGTGGAATGTAAAGACATTTCATGCACGAGAAAAACTATTTTTAAATGGTGGTATCATGGCTTCATATATAATAAAGCATAATAAACATAGAATTACATTAATAGTTTTAATTTAATAAATTTCTGATCCTATGGATTCTTCTAGTAGCATCTAAACTCTTTGGGGATATCTCAGCCTGCAGAAAATTGAAATTTATGGACCAAGTAAAATCAAATATAAAGCATGAATCATGAAATAACAAAAAGAAAAAGCACAGAAAAACTGCAAGATAAGAACAAGGGTTATGGCTAAAATTCTTGTCTTCATTCAGTTTCTGACAGGTTAGACTTCGGCTTCCACTGAGGCTCCCCAGGGAAGTGGTCACAGCACCAAGCCTGTCTGAGTTTTAGAGTGTGGACGCCAATCTCAGGTACATGGTGTGATTCTTTGGGCTGTCCATGCAGGGCCAGGAGTTGGGACTTGGATGGTCCTTGTGGGTCTCTTCCAACTCAGGATATTCTATGATTTTATGATTTGTGGGTAATATTAAAAATCAAACAGGGCATTGCAAGATTTAGGAAGACAGATTATCCTAAATGTTAGGAGGAATAGTCTTTGTGGTAAAATGGCATTCCTTTGATATTTATTTCAGTTGAAGCTTTGTAAGGTTCTTCCATGTCCGTATCTTCCTATGATGTCAGGCCTATTTCTACTTTATATTTTTTTCTTTTTTTTTTCTTTTTGCTTTTCTTTTTCCTCTTGTGATAGTTAAATGTTACTTCTGGAGATTTCTAAGTTAACTGTATTTTTTCCTTAATTCAAATTAAATTCAGAAGTGCACATCCTTTTTCAATTTCACAAATAAAATCGCTTTTACTTTTCCAAGGAATACTTTCACACATTGTTCTGAGGTTCCGTACTTAGTCTTGTCAATACAAAAACCTGCGGGGCAGCAAGTGTTTTGAAAATATGTAAAACAAGAGATAAGTCAAGTAAAAAATTCCAGGGGTTTTCACCTACAGACAGGCTTTTCACACTGTATTTTCATTGCTCACTGTTCGTATTTTTTTCACTACATGACATATCACAGGATATTAAGTAGAAAAGGAAACAAAATAAAAATGTAAGTCAAGTTTTCAGTTCTGTTGCATCTGCTTGCAAAAAAATCCTTCAACCTACTAAGGAGTTCACTTGAAAGTTCTGAGAAAATTTTAAAAAGCAACTGCAGATGTGCAAGTTTCTAAGTTACTATTAAATTCAAAGCTTCAAATTAGTAACATATTAAAAAAATTCAGAAACTAAACAACACAACTCAAACTTACTTAACGTAACATAATAGTGAACTGAAAAAATTCTGGTGTTTCCTCTTTAATACATGCATATCAACATTTCAACCAAATTAGGTCAAATATTAAATACCTTTTTATTGATGTTTTTTCTTTTTGCTTTGCAGAAAAAAAAAAAGAAACTGTATACATACTGAAAGGAATGCTGTATAAATGTACAAGGAAGTACTATTGTACGCTTGAATCATCCAACATCTAAGTTTTTGTCACTTCTTTGTAGTTGTGATCAATCTGTAATGCTTGAAATTTGTTATTGCTCAATAGCTGTGATTAGATGGATTACTGCTATAGTTTAAAGTTCCTATACCATGCAATATAGGTAAATCATGCTACATATATTATATTCTACAATACAAATATTATATACCTTGGGAAGACACATTAGTCAAGGACATAGAAGAAAGTTAAAAGAAATATTTCTTCAGAATGCAGATAAAATTATTACATTGACTTATTCTAAAGAGATCTATTTTCTTTCAGATCTTGGAAGTCTAAGCTTCACTCCTTCTTTTCACCTCTTCTCCCCAAAAAATGAAAATAAAAAAAAAAAATCAGAACATTAGACTTGAATTTTTAGAGTTAGCAAGCTGGTATTTTTCACAGACATGAAAAACAAAACTGACCTGTCACAGCCTACAGTTTCCATAAGTTGTTATGTATCAATTGCAAATAAATGCAAGTGCTGACAGAACATTTCAATTTCTCATTATTTTTAGATTAACCACACATCTTCTTAATGCAACAATTCCTAAGTATTGAACAAACGTACACATTTTTTCAGATATTTTTTTAAGACATTCCATGATTAAAGGGGAATTAATACAACAGAGCTGTCAAATGTGTGTCATAGACAGTGTTGAATCTGCAATTCTGATGCAGCAGGAGAGCTCTGAAATGCATGAGAACCGGAAGCCTGCATTCAAAACCAAACAAGATCCTATAGAATTACCATGCAACTAGTGTGTGATTCACACATTTAAAGAGAAAAAAATCAGGAAACCTTGCACTATGACATTTTAGTGCGAAAATGCCTTAAAAATTTTTCCTATAGTTTAGCATAGATTTATTTATGTTTGCAAGATCCTAATACAGTTTACTTCTGAAATTCTGGCCTGTTTGAAGGACCACAGGTTCCTGGATTAGACTAAAGCTAATATTATGGTATTGGAAAGAAGATCCAAAGATTAATACAAAGCTCAGTGAAACAAAATGTTTCACATAGACAAACACAGAATCATAGAACCATTTAGGTTGGAAAAGACCAAAGACCTCTAAGATGATTAAGTCCTATCATTTTCTGTGTTGTCAAGTCTGCCATTAAACTATCTCCCTAAGAGCTGAATCTCTACATTTTTTAAATACCTCCAGGGATGGTGATTAAAGCAATTCCTGGGTCACTGCTTGGAAGCTTCCAATTTTTGGCAACTTTTGGTGAAGAAATTTTTCTGAATGTCCAATCTTGCCCTGAGGCAACTTGAGACCATTGCCTCTTGTCCTACTGCTTGTTACTTGGGTGAAGAAACCAGCCCCAACCTTGCTTACAACCTCCTTTCTGGTAGCTTTAGAAAGTGATAAGGTCTCCTCTGAGTTTCCTTTTCTCCAGGCTAAACAACACCCGCTCCCTCAGCTACTCTTTGTAAGCTTGTGCTCTAGAACATTGAGATTTCTGGAATTCAAGAAAACATGACAATAAACCCTTTTATCCTAGATTTTTACTCACTTTACAGTAATTAAAAAGAATTGGAACAGTATTGCTTGTTTCCATCTTATTTTCTGCAGAAAGTTGCTTAGGACTAACCATCAAAATGAAGACCTTGTGAAGGTCAAGTCTGTTTTAGTTAACTCTAACAAAAGCCCCTTACTAAGTTACATATTGAAAAAAGAAAATTGAAACAACTATTTCCTATAATATAGTCCTGCAGGTTACATGCATAAAGTCACACAAAGCAAAACCACCTGTGGTGAGAAAAAACCCTAGTTCCACTGGGCTGAAGAGCAGAATAAGTTATCTGCAAGAATTAAATGTAGGCTGCAATGAAGCAATGGAACAAATAGTGATTGAAGAGAGATTTCCAGTCTTCCTAGTTTCAATACCAGGACTTTGCTGACCCAAAATAAAGAACTCTTAGATCTTTATATGTTGAGTGTCACATTCTTCATAGTCATAATATTTCATATCACATGTTTAAATGAAATGTTTGTATACATATATATATGTATATAAAAACACATCTCATGTGTTGCATTATTTCTGGAGTTATGTATCAAAGTTTAAATTACAAACAAAAAATATGAAGACACAACAAACAGAAAATAAAGATGTCCATGCATGTATAACTCTCATGAGGTATATATTACTATGTCTCCATTCATATCCTCGAAGCAATGTTGATGTAATGTAATTAAAACAGGTGACGACAGTGAAGAATACTGCTAAAGTCTTCTAAAACTTTCCTGCAAGGTGCTGCAGTTTTTCATTTTCCACATGAAAACATACATATAATAAATATACTAACTGAATAGTAGCCATTTCACAACAGGAAGTCAGAGACAAGCTTGCAAGAAAATAAGATGCCTGACCTAAGCCTCCCAGTCAAAGATATCTTTTTAAAAAGATGCTGTAATCATGGCCCATAGCTATTCAAGGGCTACAACAACAAAGCCTGGTGCCTCCCCTCATCTTTCTCATTGTGTTTCATAAAAGAAGACAAAGAAGTGGATTGTCTCACTAGGTAGGTTTAAATAGTTCATCATTAAATTACCAGCAAAAGTGTTACCATTAAAGTGAGACCAATTCTTCTATTTTACCTCATTTACCGACTTCACTAGGACCTTAACCTGTTTGCCTTGTTGAAGTGATGTCTGGATCACTATTCCTTTAACATATTTTTGAGCTGTTGAAAAGTGAGGTTCCCCAACTGGTTTCTGCTTCTATTGTAAATCTTATGAAATTCAGACATCTGTACTCAGTAGTTAAAAAACAATCTGCCTTTATCTTCATGTTTTATTGTGACTCCCACAAACCAGTAGACAGGTTGGACAAACTTACCACTTTACTGTCTTCTAATGGACTAAACCCACTTTAGTCCCTGGATTGTTTACAAGGCTGAGCACTGAACTTGGCTGACTATCTAACAAGACCTGGGATTACTTGAAACATCAGAAACAGTTTAAGAAGCAGTTATAACTTTTTTTCAGAGTGACTGATAACAGTCAGAAGGCAAAAAGCAAGGGAAGACAGGATGAAACAGACCTAATAAAAGTACAGTCAAAACAGAGTCAGACAATTATCACCTGGCTGTTTCATAATGTTATCTTTTTGCATTGTCCTCTTTGTTACCATTTTCAGCTGAAACTTGGCTTGGTGGGTGTTTGTTCACTGTCTTAGGTTTATACTAATCTTACTATTTCATCCAAATCCAGACATCTGCAGGTGGAAAACCACCAACCCTTTAAATTATTTTCTCTCTAAATTAATTAAAATTATGTTTTTGCTGTTTTTTGCTCTGTTTGCAAGTGTTCCCATTGTCTTCTTTCTTTGCTCTCAATGGTATTTGAAATTTCATCTCAGACAGGTAACACTATTTAAACGCAATTGAATTAAATTAAATTTTTTCTTGATGGTTCCTAAGGCTATTCATCCATTTACAACAATAATTAAATGGAACCATTTACACAAAAATTATACATGAAATGGAAAGGATAAAATGAAAAGTAGTACATCGGAAAAAATAATCTACTTATTATATTTGCACATAAACCACAACCAACTATAATATAAATGTGTAACTTCAGCAGGCCCAAATCTTGACTAAACCAAATTCCATAAAAGTCCTTCTTCATGCAGTAAATGAGGATATCTGGCACTAACACAAAATAATGGTGTAAACTCAAAGTCTTTGCTCATGTATTTTTGGAATTAAAAACTAATCTGTTTGGATTACTCCTCCCTGCAAGGAAAAAAAAAAAAAAAAAAAAGCCCAGTTCTGCAAAACACTCCATTTACACTTTTCAGAAAGACTTGATTTTTTTTCTGTCCATTAAATTATACTGATCATGTATCATCTTTAGGTCCCACACTGAAGAAATCAACAAAAAGCTCATAAAGTTTAAAAGTACAAGCCAAAAAGCATTCAAACCCTACAGGAAAACTGGGGGACTTATTTAGATTTTCACAGAGTAGAAAGGCAGAAGGCATATTGAAATATACTATTTCAGAACTTCATCTGACTGCAAGAATTTGATTATGGCCTAATTTACACATCATTTATATTTGTCTGTAAACCCAAAATAATTATACTGTATTATAAATCTATTTGGTGGCCCACTCAGCATGTTGCTGTAGCAGAAACAGCTGAACAGTTCTACATATTTATCATAAATTTTCTCTTTTATCTACCAATACAGGAGTATGACAATGCTTAGACTAAAGCATGCTTCAAAATACTAAATACCACGGCAGTTTAGAAAGATGGGGAAATTGCAGACGTGCTGTTATGTAGTTATTATCAGAAATATCTTGTCTTAGACTTCTGAAATACCCATGAAAGGCATTTTTTATTAATCATAACTCTAAACTTTATTCTTTTTCATAAAACTCAGCAGCAAATGAGAAAAAAAGCAAAGAATTCAGCCCAAGGTTTAAACCTACATTTTTGTGATAGTCTTTTCTTCAGTAAGAATGAACATTATTATACGTAATATTTTAAGTAACAGGTATTCACTGACAAAAACAATATCTCAGAGTATTCATATCTGGAGACAAATACAGGGAGTCCTTAAAAAATTCTGAGGCTCAGAAATACAGATGATCCATCTGACTTCAGTGATTACCTGCGTAAATGGACTGTAACGGTTCAGGATTAGAGTACTTGATATCTATCAGAATTTAATACTAAATAAATATTGATCTCAAACTTTTGGTGAAGATGCACAAGAAAAAGGCTTTCTTCTTTCTTGAGGGCAGAATGTAACCCAGACAAGGTAATTCTCCGGGATTTTTTTTTTTTTTTTCCTTTGATTAACTTCTCTCACTCTAGAGACAAAAAAATTCACTATGAGGAAAACTATCAGGGTACCTTAAAGCAGAGCCAGCTGTGGAGCACTCTGTGACCAGACTCTGAGGGGCTGCCTTGCAATCCACTTTTACCTTTACACCATGCCCAGTTACACACATCAAATTCAAGCCTGGAAAAGAAAAAACAAATAGAGCCTTTCAAAGTCAGTGGAGACTTTAAAAACCAACTTCATCAACTTTTCCATTAAAAAAGCCTTAACACTCATTCTCCCCCAAATAAAGCCTGTTCACCCACATTCTCAGTACAGCTGTTGTCTAAACATAGAAGAATCAAGTTAGAGAACTTTTGTTTGGTGAGAAATAAGTAGTCCATGGATAATGTCTGAAAACTAGGAGAAAATATATTTACAAACAATTCAAATTAATTTGGTGCCAATTCTAATGACTATTCTTGTTCCTTTTTTTCAAGACAGAGTTAAGTAAAAAATTTTTATTCTTAGCAAAATATTCAGAATTCTTCAACACATTCCATACTTTTCATATGTTTTAATTGTACCTTAACCCCAGTTTTTGGGTTGGTTTTTTTGTTTGGTTTTTTGTTTGTTTTGGTTTTGTTTGTTTGTTTAGGGGTTTTTTTTGCATTTTGAAAAGGAAATTTGTCAATTTGTAAATCTATATATTGAAACTTGTGCTGTTACTGCATTAAGAGTGGCACATAAAAACTTTTCCAGCTGTGATTGCTTTCATGACGACTCAAATCCTTACACAATAAATGAGTGCACATACATGAATGGAATTATAGCTTTAGAAGTAATAAAGAAGACTTTAAGTGTTTTCAGAACTGGAGTAATTCCTTATTTTTACTACATTTATAGTTACATTAACCATAGACATAAAATAGGAAAATTCTGTTATGAGATACATTTTAACCATAATACTTGCATTTATAAGAAAGGGGCATTCTGATGTTTGAATTCATATCAGATTATTTTCAGTTCCACAACTCAATACTGTAGATAACTGAAGTTAATTTTAGCTTGACTATTTCTACTATTTTTAAGATGGATGCCCTTCAAGTCAATCACATTTTCATAGATTAAAACACCTCCAGTTCCTAACTATAATTTCTTCTCTGTTTAAAATACAGAAAATATTAGTGCAGAAAAAAAAATCCCACAGTTTGAACTTGGGAGAACTAATTAGTTCAGAGGCAGAAAGGCTGCTCATGAGATCACAGCTTAACTACACATTCTTCACACTTAACAAGAGGGTC
>VXBX01001866.1:0-52611 GCA_013400415.1 Scytalopus superciliaris
ATAAAATATAAATTTAAATATAAGCAGTGGCCCCAGGTGATGGGTTCTTGTATAATTCCTATGCACTGCTCAGCTAAGTAGTCATCTTCATTAATGTAAAAGGGGAGAGGTTTAATTAGCTAAAGGATGCACAACAAAATGCTAAAGGGAAAATATACCTAGCTGAGTGTGCTTCTATGACCCAAACTAATATTCACCAGCACATATCAAGACAAATATGGACATATGTCCCAAAAATTATGAGGATTCTAACTCAGTATACAGTTTTGAAGTCAATATAAAATACATTTGTCTGTAATATATATAAAAATAAAATTTTCTGGATTAAAACAATGAAACTATTATAAAATTTAACAGCATCATAAAGGAAACTGGGAGTAAATCAATAAATAATACAATTTTCCTCTTGACATTTTAGAACATAACTTAAATGCCACCACAAACTTCCATTATGCTCTTTATTTAATAAACACAAATCAGACTAATTTAATTCTTTATGAAAGCTCATTATTTATAAATAATAACTATTACCTTTCTACCTGGAGTAGAATCACAGAAACCAGGGACAGAGTCCGTAGTAGTAGACCCAGGGAAGAAAATATTATTGGCGTCATGAGGAAACATGGAGATTTCGTTCTGACGGTACATCCTGTGATGACGCAGTTTTGCTACCCATTCATCAAACAGCTCCTGAGATTTCACCTACACAAAAGTTCAGGTTTTATAAGATTCACATTCAAAATCACTAACAGAGATACTAAGGTATTTTGTGTTCCTTAGACAACCAGCCTGGATGGCCTTTATTAGCAAACTCTCTGAAGAGTTTTTCTAAGGATGCTCCTACCAAAATGCATATTGTATGAGCTTAAGAATGACAGAAAATTACAGGATAAAGGCAGGAAAAAGATAAAATACAGTTAGTAGTTATGAGTTCCAAAGCACAACACAATTCTTAGCAACATATAGATAAAAAACTCCTACAACATAAATAAAACCCCACACATTAATTTTTTCATCTTTTAATTGCCATTGTTAAAGCTAGGTCAAAGTTTAATTAACCACAAATAGAAATTTGATTTTGCTGATGTATTTTAAAGCAATTTATTCAACAAGGATAGATAAATTCCCATACTTGACCATGGAAAATACTTCCTATAGATAACACAAAGAGAAAGATACTGCTAGTGAAAATAAAAGCACTTGTGCAATGAGAGAAAAAAGTGCTGGCTGAAGAGTGCTGCTAAACATAAAGCGTCTTCAAGGTTTCTGTTCAGAACAGCCTGACTGATTCTGAACTCTGAAACAGTACAATAAGGCCTCTCAACCTACTGAGACTACAAAGTTATTACTGTAACTCATTTCTCGCTATAAAAAAAGTGCTTCACCATACACAGTTAATGTTGTTAGTCTGGGAGCAAGTGTATAACAATCTTGAAGACCTACCTTCAGATGGTATATCTGCTCTTCTGTATCCAAATCTATACATTTTGTTGATTTCTTTACAGACATGACAGAAAGCCCAACATCAATACAGCCATGAAGTTTTCCTCTTTCTATCTGCAAAAAAGTAAAAATACAATCACTCTAGAATAAAGCAAAAGGATAAATATTACCTGCTAAAGCCATCATTTCCTCCCGTCTCAACTTTTTGTTTAGAACAGGTGAAACTCATTGCCAACAATAGGGAATTATTGCTATTTTGGATAAAATAGTGTTGTGTACTTTGCAAAGGCCTTAAAGGGTTTCAGATCACTTACATCAGCTTGGCATTTCGAATACTTCAAAATCCCTCTGTCCAAAAAGAAGTATCTCTGTAACCGGAAATGTAGAGAATTAAAAACAAACAAAACACACCAAAAAATATTCAAACAGAAAAACATCACAAACACATCCTCCTCATTTTCCCTTGTTGGGAGAACACCTTCTCTGCTTTTAAGTAACCTTCGTGCCACAAAACCACTCCAAGTAAGTGTCACTCACGTGGCATCAAGCCTTCAGATACACACTCCTCTCCTACCTTGTGCCAGCCTTTCAAAGGCCATTTTCTCTTTTTCAGCAAGCAGCCCTCCTGCTTCTGTGGCTCCTGGGTACAATTCATTGCTCCCCGGAGTCCTTCTACAATTTCCCAGCTGTCCTGCTTAAACAGAAAATCCAAATGTAGATCTTATTTCTTCCAAAGAACTGAATTGTTAAGAGAGATTCAAGAAGAAGAAGGCTATAAGAAAAAAAACAAAACCCAATTGTTGTTGAAATCTAACCAAAGATCCATCTTTGCACTGTTACATATCTTCCAAGACATAAGATTCTTTTTTTATTTTGATAGAAGAAATACCAACTCAGCAAAACACAATTTTTATGATAACATCCTTCACTGGATGTATGTGCTTACCAGAATGTGATACATGTATTGTTGTGTACATACATACACACAGAGCATAACCACAGTTTAGTCACAACTTAGCATAAACAATCTTCTGCTATCACGGACAGGAACAGTCTTACATTTAAGTGATTTTTTTTTAAAGTTATTAAGATAAAAATAAAAGTGAAAAGACCTTTTCT
This sequence comes from Scytalopus superciliaris, assembly GCA_013400415.1. Classification (NCBI taxonomy): domain Eukaryota; kingdom Metazoa; phylum Chordata; class Aves; order Passeriformes; family Rhinocryptidae; genus Scytalopus; species Scytalopus superciliaris. The sequence goes on from VXBX01001866.1 coordinate 2,563, forward strand.
ACAAACTCTTTTACTCATATTCAGTAATTCAAGATTTTTTGCTCGGTGTGAATTGTAGCCTCCCACAAGTAAAAAAAAATAAATAAAAAAAAAAAAGTCAGGGAAGTAACTGAAGTGCTGTGAGGTACATGACATAAAGGGAAAGTACAAGAAAAATAAAAACCACCCTTCATCAGATGCAACTCTAATTAAAAGAGTATCTCTCTTTTTTGTCATCAGGAACTCTTAAATGAAAGACCCTGCAGCAATATAATAGAGAAAAGACTAAATCTCATAGTATTTTTACAGTTTTTATTTACGGAACAACTGCAAATGACAATGTAACATGAGTTTCAAGGCTTCTGATCAGAGATCTCATGAATTATTTATTGCCAGCTACCACAGGATTTGGCAGATGTAGAACGATAAAGAGCTGACAGGAAATGGCATGTGCTATAGCGTGCCACCCCCTTATATTTGAAAAAGACAAAGAATATTTTGACACAAGGAGTGTAATGACAAAAAAAGGACTGCAAGAAACACCTTAGGGAAAACAGAACCATAGTGAGTGGGTAAGTACTCATGGTCCTCCCTGTAAGATACAAAGGCAATTATTCCCCAAAAAACACTTGACTGGCTAAAAAACCCCCTTAAAACAAAAATGAAACAAAATGAAACAAATCAGCAAGAGTGCTAGTTGCCCCCATTTATCCAGCTCCAGAACCCTTAAAATTCACCTCTATAAACCCAGAAAAAAAATTACAACAGGTAAAATACACATTACTTGTTAAGCAAGGCATTACAGCAAACCATCTTCAAAAATACATTCTTTAATTCCATCACATTACTGTTGGCACTCCACTACTTCTTTATTATTTTCCTTGTGTTGCACTTAATGGAACAAACTGGAGAGCTGCTTTGCTTTCCTGTTTTGAGTTCAGTCTCCCAACACACTCACTACACACCAAGCTGTAAGCAGCAGAACTGTGGGGCTGAGCAGCTCCTGTCATTCAATATCCCACACACCAGCCAATGATGTCGTACTACCTGAATGCAAGTCAAAAGTGCAGTTGTCCTAACCAAAATTTTTATCAGGGCACACATTTTGGGTTGCTACAGGTCAGTAGGGACTTGTCAGTTTATCCCTGCCAGTTGTGTAACAAATAACTTCTTTACTCCTTCCTCCAGTTTCAGAGATACTTTCACAGCTCCTTAGATACCATTATTTCTAACCAACAATCATGAAGTCATTTTTTCTCTATTGAAAACCAGAAGGTACACTCTGTATTCTTTATTTATTTTTTAATTTGTACTACTTTGGGACTCACAGCAGAAAGCCCACCCCTGCCCATGCGAGGACAGCTAGCCAGAGCTTGTTCGCTGCTGTTCAACTGCTCTTCAAGTGCAATGACAACTCTAAGTCTCCACAATGAAGGACCTTCCCCCACCCAATCCCCCTTTTCTTTAGACAGAATATTTCAGTCTACAATTTTGGAAGCCAAAGAGAAATTACGTTGCATGACCTCTTTTGACATAAATTTAAATATAGACAATTAAATGCTTTCTGAAATGGTCTTGGATTTCTTTTTCCTGTAAAGATTATTTATTAACCCTTATATAATCATAAGGACTGGGACTGTTATGATAACAGAAAGCAGCTTCTTTAAATATCATCAAATATAGTGTAATGCTACATTTTACACTAAGTAACACCTGAACTACTGCTGCTTAAATGTCAACATGTGGATAAAATCCCATCTCCTCAGAAAATATGATCTACCAAATGAGCCAATATAAAAATAATCTTGACATTAGCTGATTTCAAACTGGGGACTTAGATAAAGGTAAACATTTTAAAAGGTAAGAAACCTGATGGAACTAATGACAGATAATTCTAATTAAGAACTAATAGGAGCACCTGCAAGATTAAGAAAAATGTTGTGTTTATGGTTTTGTTTCTTTCTTCTTGAAATTAGCCAGAAGAGCTTAAAAGCTGTTTGGCCCAATTACTAAGCATGCTATTTTCTTTGCCTTGCCAAAATGCATTAAATTTCAGTACCCAAACACTTAACTTTTCCATGGAGAATTAATCTGGTAGTAGTCATGACTAATGAACCGTAGATCCTTTTCAATATTCTAGTGTTGTACCTAGAATACAAAGCAACTTTCTCCAACTTTAGGATCAAGTTCTCACAGGCTTTGGATAAGCATAAACACAGTATATCATTGATAAGGGTGGTTTGCTTGCAGGAGACCAGCAGAAATCAAGGAAAACATAGGAATCCAGATTCATAGACTCATAGAATATCCTGGGTCTGAAGGGACCTTAAAGATCACCTAGTTCTAACCCCTCTGCCATGAGCAGGACCACCTTTCACTAGACCAGGTTGCTCAGAGCCCCGTCCAGCCTGGCCTTGAACTCTTCCAGGGATGGGGCATCCACAGCTTCTCTGGGCAACCTATTCCAGTGCCTCACCACCTTCACAGTAAACAATCTCCTCTTAACATTGAATCCAAATCTCCACTCTTTTAGTTTAAAACCATTCCTCCCTATCCTATCACTATCTGCCTATGTGAAGATTTGTTCTCCATCTTTTTCATAAGCTCCCTCTAAGTACTCAGAAAAGCTGCAATTAGGTCTCTGCAGTGCCTCATTTTTCTATGAAGATAAGCTTGGAGAGAAAGGGACTCCTGAAGTGAGACAAACCCATGCTATATTGAGCGTATAAAGTGAAGAGGAATGAAGCAGCTGAGAAACAGCTCACCCAATTACACCTACCTGGAATATACACCGTATTAACAGTTTAGATCAAACTTTAAAATACAGAGCACATCCTGGCCTGCTTTACAACTCCCATTTATTTGGGTCTCTCCTGCAGTTCAGACACAAAGTGTCTCATTTTCCTGCAGGAAAGCCACACTTATCACTGTTCTTCAGGTCAGCGAGGTGGCCTAGAATGTGCCTTCACAATTAGAAAGACTGAAAATGCAAAGAAAAGCTGAAGTGGGAGCACTGATTCCCATCAAGCAGGTTCAATGGTCTGTCAAATCTCAGGTGGGGAAGGCAAGCTTCCTGCTCACCTTTCTGCCCTGGGAACCTCACACTTCAATTGCCAACTTTACGTAAAGGTAGCTTAGTTGACTTAGAAATGGATCCTCTTAAAAGCTCATAGAATTAACAGTTTGGGGACCTGTGGGATACATGCAAGATATATTATCAGCACCTGGTCCTCATACATCCTTCCAGAAGACTAAAACCTATTGCACCTGAACAGCCAAAGTCTCATTTTCCAAAATGCTGCTGGTGTGACTGATTTTGGATCCATTTGCTCTTGACCTAGACCCTACACATCTTGATCAGGACTTTGTTCTGTGAGAGACCTGACACCTTACTGAATGAGGAGTGTCAGCTGACTATTGCTGGGAGCAGCTGCAGAAGTGAAAGAAAACCGCTTACTCTCTAAAATGAAGGCAAATGAATCAAGCTGGTTGATTATCATCTGTACTCATATGTCTGAAATAGTAGAGGAGCAAACTGGAGATACAGGATTTCCTGAATGCATTCAGGTTATGCTGCTTTTTGCTGATTCTTATCCCACAATAGGGAACTGAGCAAAAGAGCCCAAACCACAGCAAAAACAACCAACAATGACACTTCCTCAAAAGAACTCCCCAAACTCCCAGATGAATGGCATTAACAATTCGAGCATAAGACTGATGTCCAGATTGGTTGTGTCTTAAAATTATGACACTACAAAAGATATTTTGCATCATGATGGGCCGAAATCTGCACAAAACGATCAACATTGCATTTGCTGCCCAGAAAGAAATTTCACTCAAGACTACAGGAGCAACAAAATCTCTACTTCTGTCTGGTCCAGAGGTGCTCATTTCAGATCAGCACTGAAAGATCACCCTGCATATGCTACTTGGCCTATACTTGTTATGTGGCTGTGGAGAAAAACCCATAGACTTGGGTCTTTAGAGATTAGCCCATCATTAGGTAAATGTAAGTTTCTTTGTTCAGTGAGACAAAACCTCCTCATTTTCTGCAGTGTTCTGCACCACACAGTTCCTCAAGGCAAATTATTTCAGGAGAAAGTATGAAGTAATGATTTTGAACAGCTCTCAGCCCGATGCTTGCAGTTTCAGCTCCCTGAATGAAACAGATGACAGTGCCAGACTTTCTTCCAGTGCAAAATGCAGTCAGTTGTACCAAATATTTTAAGTGCCAAAAATAGAAACCTGCTTTGTGGAGGATAAGGGTTGGCATCAGCTGCAACTAAAGCATTTGTTATGGTTCATAAAATTGGCAGAAACGATTTAATTTTCTTTTATGGAACATGAGGGGTTTTTAAGTGGTTTTCCTGTCATAAAGCTTTTCCTTAGTGGATCTATTTTAAAAGTTAGTTAACATATTAGACTTAAAAGTAACTACCACAATATATCTTCTTTTGATCACAGGTCAATTTAAATTTGAATAAGATCAACACCAGTTTTCTTTCCTCACAAAACACAGTTTGTCTCTTCCACATCTTGTAGAAGAGATCCCTTTCCATAGCTGAAGGAGAGAAGCAGAGAAAAGCAAAGAGGTGGGAAGTGGCACTAGACGCCAGCTTGCCATGGGGCTTCAGGGTAAAGGTGAACTTAGTGGAAGAGGATTACCTTTTCACCTGTTCAGTTCACAATGCAAATGTGTTACATCTGGCCTGAAATGGGCACCAAATGTAGCAAAAGAAGTAGATGCCTCCAAGTCCTGCAGCCCTGTGTAAGTCAACTCCTTTCTAGCAGTGGCCCATCTTCTGCACCACAGGGCTCATACTCCACACCAGCAGCACACCAACACACAACTAAATTTTGGCAGACTCAGCAGCCTTGCACTACTGTGGTTCCATGTCCCAGTCTCAGGTCACTTGGTGCTGGTGTACACCAGCAACACAGTCTGTGCCTAGGAAATCAGGGAGGCTTAAAACTCAGATCCTGCTATCTTCTGGGCAAACCTCCCCCCGCCCTAACTCTCCCTACCACTACACTCTTCACAATTTCTTTCTACTTAATCAGATTCAAAGAATTGCTGTGTCAGAGCAGCAGCACAGAGAAAAACACCTGTCAGGCAGATCTGTTGTTAACCTGCAAGCCATGAGCCTAGTTCTGAAAGTGCCCGACAGCGATGCAGATGTCTGAAGGAGGAATAAGCAGCCGTCCATGAAGAAGGAGAAGGAAGATGAAGGAAAGAATATCAAAATCATAGCATTTCACTCCCTAAGCTGCACAGCACATGTCAACATCGTTTAAACTTTCACAATGCTATCAATAAAAATGTATTGGTAATTGTGTTCTGTTCTATTATTCCACCAGCATTTTGAAACAAAGAACAAAACAAATCAAAGCAAACAGACAAACAAAAAGCTGCTGGAAGTTGTTGCACATGAAGTGCTTTTTGGATTAGGGGATTTTTAGCAGTTTTATAGAACTTCAGGTTGTTGCTGATTTCTTAATAGAATACTTAGAGTATTGTCATTTAAACTAATATACAGATGGAAAGGGCAAATTAAATAACTCAGACATTGGCATCACTCATCCCCAGTATTGTCAACCCTGTGTAGGTGGGTATTAGTAGGGACAGACTACGAAGCTCCATTTTGCCAATACAAGAAACTGAGAAAAGATATAAATTATATAAACTAAATGATATAAACCAAATTACTCAATCTGGCATGATAAGAAATCCACTGTGGGAAGAGGGGAGCAAAGGGATGGGACACAAGAAAGATCTCAACATCCTCACAGCCCACACCAACAATTTAGATTTTATAATATATGCTATACTATATGGTTTGCACCACTAAAGACAGGATCTGTCCAGCCTGCAAGGCCAGAGCTTTTGGAGAACAGGAACAGGGAGAAGATACCTGTTCATCACCAAAGCACTGCAGTGCCCAGGCCAGTATGTCTGGCAGAGTACTGCCTCTGCTAGACCTAGAGGTCCATCTTCCCACATGCACCACAGAAAAGTCTACCCAACAAAACCATTCACTGAAACATGCTACCATCACAAATTATAATTAACAAATAAATTGAAAAAGTAAGGGAAAATGACCCATAGACATTATTTTCAAGTAAATATTCAAAATGCATACCACACAGCATGTTAAAATCTTATTTAAAAACTTTTTTTTCTCTGTAAGTCTTATTTAATCTCTTCTCCCCAGCAAAACAGCTCAGTTTGAAACAACAACCACGTGAAAAACCCCCAAACCATCAGGGAATTTAAGAAAGAGCAGCAATACACAGCCATTCACATAAACACTGACAATGCTAAAATAAACTCTAACTTAGAAAGTATTAAAGTATTCCATGTAGATATTAGAAGACCCTATTTGAAAATATCATAAAGATCCATGGAACCTCAAAAATTACATGGAATTTCTGGAAAAGGTGTTTAGAAATTTTCAGACTGTATAGAAAAAGCAAGCAAGCAGAGTCTTAGCTCTGCATAGTGGTCACTTCCCAGCATATAACAAGTCACAGAAACTCCCCAAGGTCTATGGTTTGCCTCTATCATTATCTTACCCTAGAAATATGAACAATTGGTGAACACATGTAGATTCCCCAGTGAAAAATTATACTGTTATTTACTTGGCATCACAGTCACTGGCCATGAAAAGATTAATACAAAAACACTGATCTAAGAGGAGATATTTGTCACAGTGCCCAAATATCATCACAAAAAAATTATCAACTGTATTGCCTTCAGTATACATTGGGAAACAATCCACTTTGTAACTCCATTTAGCTTGACTGGAGAGGTGTATAAAGCTATTTACTGTGTGCCAGACTATGTTGAGTGAGCACGGATGTTCCAGGAATACACACAAAACACCAAGCTGCATCTCTCACCTTGCTCAGGTACACCTTACTTTTTCACACAAGGGTCAAAGACTAAAAATTTGGAGATTGACAAGATGACATTAAATGTCACTGAATTTTTCCTTTTCTCCAAAGAGAGCAAGTGAGAACAAAATGGGTAAGAAGTGGAACCCACTAATAATAGTATCAAAAGCCCAAGCTAGGCATCAGATTTTATCATGTTATATGGCAGTAAGCGAGGTTCTTGCAGAAATTGCTTCTGCATAAGTATGGTTGCCCATATTGGCTGTGTAACACACCAGTGGATTTAGTCATGCTCATGTAAATCTTATTTAAATACAACACGATAACACTTCATAGACATGAACTGTTGAAACAGACAATACCAAATCTTTTAAATTATACTTTTTAAAGGTAATCTCATACAGAGGATGTGAAAAATAATGTTGTGGGAAACAAAAAAGACATCGTGAAAGCAGGGATTTCATTGCTCAGTATACAAGAACAGCACTTTAAAAGGTATAAATTGTTCAGAGATTTGTCTGCCTTGCCAACTGTATGCACAGGGCCAGAAGTCCCAAAAAAGCAGGTGCTGTTTCAAAACACAGCTGAGGTCTGCAAAGCTTTTGGGGGATTGGGATGCTCAATTCCAATTAAAATTTCAGCCTGAGGCAGATTCAAGAGCTCCACTAAGCCAGAGATGAAAGTTTATGTTAAGCATATTGCTCACGATTTTGCAAGCATGGATTGAGCATGTTTAAGCTTAATTCTCAGTGCGGCTGCAGGTCAGTGTCTCTTGCCCACAAACAAAAGCAGCCTCATCTGTCAGGTGCAAACACTTGTAGACATGTCTTTTGAAATTGAGAGATTTAAAGAAAAGCAACATCTCTGCAAAAAACAAAGTAACCTTTACATTAGGTACCCAGATGCATCATTTTACATGAATACTTATTTTCCTGTCTAAGATCTACAGCAACAACCAGCACAAATGGGCATTCAAAGAGGCCTCTGCCAGGTTTCTGAAAAATGCATTATCTTTCACACATGCATGCACACCTTTCTCTGGAAACTTGAAATAAACAGAGCAGTTACACAATATTCTACCACCAAAGTAGTATCTTTAATGGAAGATTCGGAATTTCAGGATCAAACCACTGAGGCCAAGACACTGCAGAAGGTCTATTTTACTATAAAGACACCATACATACAACATGACAGAAATAAAAATTCACTGTTAGAATTCCAGTTTTACACGTGCCTGCTATTCTGTAATGTAAGTTTACTGCATTTAACTCAAAACAAGATGCTGCTACCAATAACAACAACAAAAACACAACAAAACCAAAACAAAGCAAAAAGAGTAAACAAAAAAGAAAACAAAGAAGTCAAAGTAAAACAAGTAAGCAACAGGAAAACAGGATTCAAGAGATTTGCTGATATTCAAGAAAAAAAAGTAACAGCTAATCTTATCAATGCTCTCAGCCTGGATAAAAAAGTTTGCATTACCTGTCGACTTCCCTGCTTGGAGGAGCAGCTGCTAGTACTTCTTGAAGGAGACAACATCTTCTGGGATGCACCGAAGTTTTTTTCTTCACTCATGATTCAATATGATTTGTTTCATATAAGTTCACTTAGAACACCATTAAAAGGTAATTTAGAAAATGTGTTGGAAGACTCCTTAGAGAAACACTGAACTCATCCTTTACCCAAATGCAGTCCAGCAGCAGGATCTGCATCCCATGGAAACTCCTAAAAGGAAAAAGCAAAACAAAAAGCCAAGTTATCAGATGCTGTTGCCTACTGCCATCCTGTAGAATGACTCATAATAAAGCCTTTGGTAATACAAGTTGAGCACATTACTGTACATTATAAGATATTAATTCAACAATCACCTTTAGACAAATTTGCAAGTCTCAAACAGGAATTACAGGAATTTTGGATCCTAAATACACGTTTTAATTGTTGTGATTTATTAAGAGGACAAAGTACAGTATCAAGCATCTTTTTATAGATTTAAATTAATTAAAAGAGACTAATAAAGACAAGCAAAAAGAATAATAAATATCTATAGGAAATGGACCAAAATAGACTGATAATGAGAAGGAAACATCTAATAAAATGTCTCACAAAAATTATAGTGTATAATCAAAAATATAGCTCTTTTTCTCAGTTCTTTGAGTATTTAAACAAGTAAGCACAGCTTTAGGTTGTAAGCAAAAAATAAAACATCTACATAAACAAAGAGGAATACTTTAAAATAGTGAGCATGAAAACTCAGCTGCATAGAGTTGTACATGACCACTTTTACCTGGAATCAGAAAGTTGCCACTACTGTCACATCAGTTGTCTCAATCAGTGACTGGAAGAATAATTAACAGCTTGTTTAATAACAGTGCTTTTTGCAGCATATGCAAATAAAAGTGAGGCCAGAACCTTGCAATAATGGATTTCCAGCGTGGGCAAGAGTCGTCATGGTAACTGCATATTTTTTAAAAAAAGCAAACAGAGGACATAAAAAGAGGATGATGCTTTCCAAAACTTGGGGTGGTGGAGAAGCTGTATAAATTGGGTACCACTTTGAATTTTGTTGCCTTGGGCAAGGAATTTGAAATTAGGAAGAGCCCAAGAATCACCAACAAGGAAAGTTAGGAAGTTCCCACAAAGAGAAGGGAAATTTCATTCCTGAAACAGAGGCACTACTTCACAATTCTTTTGCTTGTGTTGTCACAGCAGTGCTGAACTAGGATCACTGTTTATTGACGTTTACCATTCTTTTTGCCTTGAAGAGGCTTATAAACCTATTTTGAGAGAAGCAGCATTTTCAGATCCCTAGTAAAACACTTTGGGTATTTTAATAACTCATTTCCCTCTTAAAAAAAAAACAAAACAAATCCAGATCAAGAGCCACAGACAAAAAAGTACAAAAAAACACCCCTCCAGAACACACAATTAATACCAGGTGCTATATTTAAGATGAAGACAACACTCTACAGCAGAAAACCTCTCTCCCTACTGCTTAAGCAGTAGTCTTAAGCATCCAGCTTCTTGAACACAGACCTTTTTCAACCTACAGTGCCTTTCTGGCAATACAGTTCACTAACATTTCAATCAACACGCCTTCTTTTCACCTGAACCAGTCTCTTTATGGCATTCACTTTACCTAGTTAGAAATACTTTGTTACCACCAGAGCAAATCTGTGTTCAGCAACAGTAATGATGCAGTGCCAGCCTTCCCAAGTGAGGCTGAGAAAGCGAGCTCTCCTGGGGCTCTTCCACTGGTGAATCAGCCTGGCAAACATTCCAGGAACTACCAGGCAGCTACAAAGGCAGCAAGCACAACACAGGGCTGACAAAACCAGAACAGAACAGCAGTGTGATAGCAAGGTCTGCTTGATTTGGGCCCAGCACATGAACTTCAGACTGAAATGATGACTGAGATTAGGAGCAGTGCATTTTGGATACGGTATAGTCTCTTCCTATCTGGAAGATAAATGTGTGTGTCATTTCACTAAGGACTGATAGGTTTAGATTTATCTCACTTTATTTTTTTTTTAAACAGGTCTAGAAGTAACTCAGGTTTTTAATGGTGAATAAGTACAAAAGATAACTTCCTTACTTGCAAGGTCCATTTAGCAAAATTGGTTTAGTGGTAGCATCTGCATTAACAAGCAGAGGCTGAATATTCACAACAGGAACAAAACCACTCTTCCTGCAAACTCATCATTCAGATATCCCCTTGAAAGTACCAAGCAGCAAGTGCATTACTTTTGGGACACACTGTTCACTCAGATAACCCCGTCCTCTTCACTGCTCCATGTTCAGAATGAGCACCTTGTCATAGCCTTCATTGGTGACTGCGTAGCATTTTGGCAATGATTGGCAGAGTTCATGGCAAGAACAAGCTCTAATTTGCAGCAAAACACACTGAAATTTAGTGCCACCAGTACCTTGCAGTTATATCTCCAGGACACAGTACATTTAAGATATACAATGCTCTTTGCCTGTTTGAACACACAGCACGATAGTGTGTTGTCCTGAAAGGGACAAGTAACTGAAAACCATCAGAGGTCTCATAAACTTTAGCACGAAGTGAAGCCATATAATCAGAGGAGTATGTCTAACATCATGTTTTTGGTGTGGAGTCCAAATGAAGTTAAGGCTTGGCTACAGTACCATTTTAGGACAGAGCAGAGGTGTATTTCACTGCAATCTGCTGTAACATTCAGATTTGCACTGAAGGGCAGTCTTGGAATATGGAAACCAAATCTCTTTTGGGTTCAATGTGCTCCAGGAGTGCCTCCAGTGCTCAAAGCCTTGAAACCACAACGACAGACTAGAGCTAGTCCTGACTAGTCTCATCCAAGGGTCGATGTTGGGTCTTCACGTTTAACTGACTGACTAAAAGGATCCACTTTTACTGCACTGCTCTACGTGCTAACATTACTATCATATATACACAGACTTACACTACCTAAGAAAGTACTTAAGATCTCCTAAGGCAATGTCATTTGTTCTTTTGGAATCAAAGAGTGAGATGGGCACTTTTCCAGAATTCAAATGAGCTGAAGATGACTCACTACCTAACAAGAGGTGCTTGAACCAGGGGTAGGAGACAGGTGGGGTAAATTTGGCAGACAGCATCTGAAGTATTTTGTCAGCCTGCTTCCAAAATTAGGCTTTTGAATTTTCATTTATTCCTTCAAATTAATTACTGCATGGGCTGAAGGAAAGGCTTTTGTTACCAGCCCTGAAAACACAGAAGTGAAATATACCCTATCTCCAAAGTGCTTTATTTGTGTTTCCCAGTAATTTAACTTATTACCTTGAGACTTGCAAATCTGAACATGAAAGTGTATGTGAATAATGACTGTGGCCCTAACTCCTCTGTGAAAACTGCTGCATGCTCCAGCAACTACTCTGTGCTCCTTTTTTAAAATTCTCTTCAGGAAGGGAAAAAAAGGCTGTCTTTCAACAATAAGTCACTTATTCTTCTAGGAAGGTGAGAATACACTGATTCTGCATCCCAGGTCGACTCTCACATTCTGGCTTCCAACAGCAGTGATTGGGCCTCTCTAGGGCTACTAATATTTTACATTATCAGTGGAACTTAAGGCCACCAGATACAAGAGCAATTACAGTGTTAAAGCAGGCACCAAATCACTGCTATGCTAACTAAGCTAAGATTGCAACTAACATTGATGTTTTGAGGTCAGCATGATCCAATTGATTCAGGTTCATTACAATTTGCTCCTCTCCATGCTACAGGATGGCCTCACAACTATATTTGATCCCACATTTCTCTGGAGCACACAGTGCCACTTACTCTGGTCTACTCCAAAAAGACAAATCAAAGGTGTGAGGTTGAGGCAAAACCAAATAAATTTAGGACAGTAATTTTCACAGCACAGCTAAGTATTGGCCCAATTCTTTGCTATAAAGAAAACAGCTGCAAAAGTAGGCCAAGAGTACTTCTGCACATGACCTCACCAGGTGCATTTTAAAGGATTAAGAATGCATGAGTATCAAATATTACTTATAGCTACTACATCCCAAGCCCATAAAGAGCACTTCTATGTTGCTAAGAGCTGTATCATTCTACATCAATTAAGGCTAATGTAAACATATGATATTATGCAAAACAGGAATACTTTTTTTTTTTAAAGTACCATCCCAGGTTGTTCTCAAACCTTTAAAATTACACGGCTTCAAAGCAGCCTCTCAGTATCATGTTTCATCTCCCACAACTCTCAAAGCAATAAGCTTACAGCAAAATCCAAGATTTTTCACATTTCACAAAACAAGAGGAAGTCAAATTAAATTAAAAAAAATATGTAAAACCGCAGTAAAAAAAAAATCAACATTATGCAATTATTTTTTATATGATACTGGAAGAAAAATAAAGTCTTAACAGCTGATTCAGAGCTGATTCAGCAGTGAAGGAGCACTGGAGAGATTTTGAGTAGCAAAACTGGAAGCGCACATCTCGTTCTATAACTGTAGTCAATTAAGGTTTTGTGGATAGAAGAATAGGAACAACAGAAAGCCTGAGGAGAGTCAGGTGGATACAGCTAGCACAGAACTGAGCAATCCAAATTAGAATTGCAAGCAGCACTGAGTGACTTTCACAGAATTAAAAAAAGAATTTGTGCTGAAACCTTTGCTCTGTAGCTATTATTAAATTACATTCGCTCACGTCTCCCTAGACAAACAAAGCAATAGTCTTTTCCAAGTATTGCTTTCATGTCTTTCTCTGTTATACTTCAATTTGCCAGCTTTAATCTATCCCAGTGTCTCATCTGGCTCAAAATAGGAAAGAATTATTTATAGACTACAGATACACCATGTACAAGTATTGGAGATATCTTCTCAAGGCAGGTAATTGCTGTTCCTGAATTACCATAAGATTCATAATATTCAAGGTCAAAGCACACAAACCCTGCTCTGTTGCTACCAGTTCTCTTTACAAAAGAAAACTTGCAGAAACAAACATAAATCAGTTTAAAACAACTAGGTTATTAAACCTATCTTTGAAAGCAAAAGTTCAAACAGCTTAGGGAGACTAACAACAGCAGGAGGCATTTCAGACCTGCCTTCCATCAGAGAGGTGCTCACAACCTCTCTTGAGCAGATGCTTTCATCACTCATGAAGAAATGCAACTCTGAAGTCGTCCCTGATGCAAAGAAACAGTTCCATTTAGTCTGCCTCTTTAAGAAGGCTATTGTAGCAGTTAAATCATGCTCTTTCAGTGACCCAAAAAAGGAAAATGTAGTTCAAACAAAACTCTCCTAGTTGTCTAATCAAGAAAGATACAGAGAGGGAAAGGGGAAAAGCTTAGACAAACAACTAACATACAACATTTAACACCAGATTGCTTATCATGTATAATGTTCATCGCTTGATGAAAGAAAACCCTCTGTGTTCCATTGCACAGAAAACAAAACAAACAAAAAAACAAAACAAAACAAAAAAACAAAACAAAAAAAACCCAACAACTACATAACAAAACCCCAGAAACAATCCAGTAGAATACATCCCAAGAAAGACATCAAAGAACAGGCTTCAATGTCAAGTCTAGTTAGACTCTCCTGAAGCAAAGCAAGTATCTGCTGTTTCACTAACCCTTGGGGTGGATAATTCAATCCTTACATTAGAAAAATCTTATATAAATTTAAAAATAGGTCATTCAGCATCCTGAAATATAAGTACATATAAAAATGCCACCTTTTTCTGACATCTGCCATAGAAACTGACTATAATACTGCACACAACATGATTCATTTAAAATACATAATCTTGACAGTTCCCATCCCCCCAGCAGATGTGTGATACTTTGCACTGCTATAAAAAAAACCTTAATGAGTACATATTCTAATAGATATGTTAAAAATCTTGATGACTAGTGACACAGAAGAATACGTGCAGTAATGGCAGTATTATTACAGCAATTAGTCAGTTTTCATACCACCTTTTTCACTCGCTTTCACCTGCAGTTGAGAATCACAGCTAACAGGACTGATTTAGCTCACGGTCAGGTCCTAAATCACAATTCTTCTTCTCTCACTGCCCCTTTCAGAAAGAGCCTTGCCAAGGGCTTGCCTGGCAGCTCAGGGCTTGCCAGCACACGCTGCCAGACTGAGAGGGGTCTCACATGCCCCTTCCATCTCTTAGCATGACTGAACACTCAACTGATAAGCCAAAAGCTGGGGGAGCACAGGAAACATTTTGTGACCCAGTAACAGAGGGGTCCGACCGCAGTCTCCCTGTCAAGAGGATGGAGCAGAAAACAACAGCTACTGAGCTGTGATCAAATCCTGTGCTGGGAGGAGGAGGTACACTGCATACAGCAGCGCTAACGAGGTTGACAGGCTCTGCTCAAATAACAAAGCAGTAGTGGGTCTGTTTGCACTGGAAGTGATGTTCATCTAGAGAACACCTTACAAAGGATGATCAGGCCATAGAAAAGAGAGGCAAGCTAATTATCATTTTCAGTAAGGAAAATAACAGGCACGTGGTATCACTTTACAGTCTGTACTTAAAACCTTGGAAAGGCCCATCTCTTAGTGATAACATCCCTAAGCAGGAAACATTTGACAGAAGTTTGGTTGTCTTTCATTTTTCTGCTCTTACTAAAGCTTTGCTTTGTTCACTAAAACAATGATACTCCACTGTGCCCTGAGGCTTATTCCTTTTCAAAACTGCAGTCATTATCACTAAAATGTTACTGAAATACACACTGTTTGTTTTCCTAGATTCGGTTGTGATAGGCACTATGTTAGTTCTGGAAATATCTGTCAGTCTGCCAACATGTAGTAATTCAACATCTTAAGACAGCACTGACTGCACATCAAGAAAGAGACATCACTTTTCTGTCAAATCATTGAAGGTAGCTGTGTAACTTTGAATCAGACTCTTTGTGACTTGATAAACTGCATAATTCTCTGAGATGCACAAATCTACCAAGGCTAACATAAACCAATACATTTTATTAAACCAGCTGACATAAATGGTTTAACTATGGAGAAAGGAACTCAAACCCAGTCACCTCTGCTTTCAGGTAGAACAGCAAATAGAAATACTGGAAGAGTTCTGGTGGCCCAGGAATGATCCTAACAAAAGTCTGAAGAGCAACATCATGAGGGAGGTATGAACAGCAAACACAACAGAGATTCTTCATCTCATGCAGGAGGCCTAGACATGCTCAGTAATGAGTAGCAGGATCCAACAAACCTGCTTTGCCCTTTTTGATGTGTTATTCCTTTCACACTTTGGCATCATCTACTTTCTAAAAAAACCCTAACACCTCCCCCCCCCCCCANCACAAGGATCATCAAGTCCAACTCTGAAGTGCATTTGGATTCCCCTCCCAGATATCTGTTTCTCCATGATACACTGAAATTGTCATTTGTCTTGTGTGTGTCACTTAATTGCTTAAAGAAAGAAAGGGAAAAGGGAAATAGCACTTCCTTTTGAGAATGTTCAGTGTTTCTCCTTTATAAGCAGAACTATTACCTCAAAATTTAAATCTCATTAACATTAATAACCATAGTAACAAGATTCAGTTCTTCCTAGGATACACAGAAATTAGTTTATGCATTTTATAAAGTGTAATGACCACAAGTTATGAAAATGTCACATGTCTTTTTGATCATCTTAATGTATCTTTAGAGGCTTCTGTCTCTGAGTCCATTCCAGGACACCTTTTCCAGTGCACTTCACAACATTAGTATTTATAAATGCAGCTCTACAGCTTTCCTTTAAATACTGTGCAGATTATTTCTTTACAGAAGGTCTTTCATATTAAGATAGCTTGAACCATCAAAAGAGGTGTGTAATATTCCAAACAAGGGCAAGTAGTTGTTGGCAGATCAGTGTTAACCCTTTGTAACATCAGCTTAGGGCCACTACTTCCTAACACTGGATTTCTGAACACACAATGTGCAAATACATGTTGACACTTCAGAGATGTGCTGTAGGAAACAATTACAAATAAAGTATACTGAGGACAATTAGTACTAAAAGTGCAAAGTGTTTTTGTTATTAATGCCAAAAAGTAAGAGTTCATTAATTCCAAGGTTTCAAATTAAAAAAAAAAAAAGAAAAAGAAGGTCAGTATAAAAAAAAAAGTGTACACAGAACTGCAGAATCATCAAATGGCTTGGGTTGGAAGGGACCTTAAAGACCATCTAGTTCTAACCCCTCTGCCATGAGCAGACCGGGTTGCTGAGAGCCCCATCCAACCTGGCCTTGAACACTCTCAGGGATGGGGCATCCACAGCTTCCCTGGGCAACCTGTTCCAGTGCCTCACCACTCTCACAGGAAAGAATTTCTTCCCTAATATCTGAACCAAATATCTCACAGAAACGTGTTTAATTTAAATACAAATTAAAAATGTTAAGGCTTTGGCTGGAGTTCTTCAAGAACAAGACAGGATGATGATGACATTCTGCAAAACTGTTCTTTTGCTTGGAAATCACGCACGTATGTATATGCAGATGACAGGAACCGTGAGTCACAGATGCAGTAAAACACGCTCTAAGAAGATTCTGCATCACACCTGGTCTTAAATCCATTCATATTTATGATTGTAATGAACACCTTGACAATGGGAACCAGAAAAGAGGTTCCACAGATCAAGTTTTCTGCAACATTATCCTCATGGCATAGGATAAAGATGAACTGAAAGAGACCTCGAAGCAGAGAGATGTGGGAACCCAGATTGTAAATCTGAATTATTACATGCAATGTTTTGCCTAATTAATCCGAAATGGGAAAGTATTGATCACAATAGCTGGGTCAGCCAAGAAAGATGCAGGCTAGAGGTGAGGGCCTCTGACTAGTTAACAGGGCAGGTCTTGAACATGAAAGAGACCCTAAGAAGGGATCCTCTCCCCACCTCAAATGATACAATCCCATCATTATCTCCTCAAATTCTGAAATGCTGGCGAGGAAGACAAATCCAACTAGGGTTACCACAGAGGCTCAACTTGGACAGGGTTCATAAGAGAACTTCTGACCTTGAAAAGGGAAGAAAGTAAACACAAAGCTGCAGAAGTAGCACCCATGTTTGAGAAGAACAGAAGGTCCATTTCAGAGTAAGTGCTTTCATGTCAGAGCTTGTCCTGCCTCTGCCTAGTTCCAAGGGTACAAAATCTAAGAGCAAGTTCATACATTGGCCAAAAAGGAAAGCTTCTATTAAGACTCTATTACAGACAAACGAGAACAAGGAAGAGCTATAGTTTTAATGCACTGAGTTTGTTTATACAAGTCTACAATGGTATGACATACCAGTGTAAAAATATGGCCTTCCCTCAGCAACAGAGCTCAGAGCTAAAACAAAACTGATGAGAACTTTTATGGGTCTCAGCTCAATATCTCCACTGATATGTTAGAGCTCAAATTCATATTCACTTTTTAAAAAGCCAAAGTAATTAAAGACATTCTTGCTCCCAAGCAAGTTACTGTCCCTTTCCTGGAGATCAGCATTTCTTCTGCCAAAATAGAAAAATTCTTTTAAAAGTATATTAAAAAAAAAAAATCAAACCACAGCAGTCCTCTCTGATCCAATTCAGTGGAGTGCCATTTGCCACAGGGAGTAGTTCACATACTTTGCTTTGGCCAAAATGCAGGGGTGGTCATCACCAACTCGTGGTCAAGGAAGTGGAAACAGTGTTATTTTCAACTGATTCTGACAGTCCTGAAAAAGACACTGAGTTTACATTTAGATTCGTGTTAGTGCAAGCTAGCAGATATCTATTTGAATTTAATTAAAAACAAATTAAATTCTGCATGATTAAAAAAGCTTAAACTATGCTCTCATTCTCAAGTATTTCTGGAGGTTTAAAAGATGGAAGGTTTTAATTTAATCTCAGCAATATGAGATAATGAATAATTTACAAAGAGCTCAGTGAAAAGGTGTTACAACTTAACTCTCCTTATTTTTTATTTCTAATGAGTATCCTCATTTTTTACGTCAGCTCCAGTCACTGCAAACAGGCCACAGAGAAGGCAGACAGCAACATCGGGCATTTTATAACATGTACAGTCTAGCATCTTGGTTGCTTCATAGCACTTTTGATGTTGGTTATACTTGAACTGCAACTAAAAACCTGGATTTTAATTATAGGCTATAAAAGCAGCAATAAACAGAAGTGTTCAGAAGTGACACAGAGTCCCCTCGAACAGCTTAATATAAGAAAAGTTCCACTATTCCTGGTCTTTGCCTTTTATCTCCCTACTCTGCTCCCAGTCTCTCATCAGTTTTGTGTTTGTTTCTAAAGTGCTGGCATATGGCCCTGGCTTTGCTAGACCATCAGGACTTACAACACAAAAATAAATTAAACCTGCGGTTAATTATGGTTAGTGCATAAAGCACATTCTGACATATTTAACAAGTCTTATTTCATAAAATGCTTTTGAATTTCTGAAAAGGAAAATAGAAAAAAGCAATCTTTTAGTTCCTTCCTCTAAGAGGTTTGGGGTTTTTTAAATAAAAATGTCTAAAGTAACAACATATGAATTTGCAGGAAACATAATACGGAAAGCTATTTTCTTAACAGATGGCAATCACGCCTACTTCACCCATACTGACCTACATTTTTTCCCCTTAACTTTTACTAATATGCATCTTTCATTGAATGTGTTTTCCACAATTTTGCCACCAAGTGATACTATTAGCATAAAAGGTTTGAGAAACATATTCAAGTACATTTTTTAGCATTACCAAATACAGCATGCATAAAGGAGGAAAACACCTTTACAAAGCACATGACATAAAATTACATAGTGACATAAAGTTGTCTTTTCAAAGGCTGTCCAGGACTGAAACTACACACAGAATTTTCATCAAGTGTTGACCAGAAAACTTGACATTTGCAAACCTTAAACCACTGTTATAACTCACACTGTCTTCTAGAAAAAAAAATAACCCTGTGTAATACAGACAGCTAAAACAGAACCATTGAACTGAATTTCATTATTTTGTTCCATGCATTTAATTGTGAAATGGTAGCAAAATTAAATGCATGAAAATGAGGAGCTGGAGGAGAAATGTGAAAAAAAAATAAATCTGTGAATGGTAATTTCATTAATTATTTTTATAAAAATTAAGATTTTCATATAAAATGCACCTTTTTTTTTTCTCCTAACATTATGTTACGCTGGTTTTGAGATCATATCATAAAACATGCCAAAAACCCCTCACATCTTTACTGTTGTTACTCCAAAATAGCAAGGACTTGCATGGAACGTCACCTTAAAAGATCAATCTTGGAACAACCAATGGCACTTGGAAGGATTACATTTGGAGAATTTACAGCACCAGCATTTTCAGTTTTACAGTCTTCTCTTCCATGCTCAGAAAATAAGAAAGCCAGTCCACTGCCTGTCCTAGTAGCAAACAAGCCAGGTGTCTGTGGAAGCTGGCAATCCCCCAGCTCCTATTTCAGACTGTCCTTCTCCAGCCTGCTGACTCACCTGACTGCTCATCAGCCCCACGATGTCCCTTATTATAATGATCTTCCAGAGTAGAAAACTCACACTGACAAAGAGAACAATAAAATAGGTGTTGTTGAAACTATTCCCAGGCTGATCCCAGAGTGAGACTTTGAAAAACTGTTCTCTAGCGTGCTTTTACAACTCCAGTCAGGCAGATGAACAGTGAGGGTGATCATTGCTTCAAGTCATTACCGAACTATGGAACATAGTGACAAAACAAGCAGCATCTCCTGCCACACTCCAGTATCATTTGCATCACAGGAGAGGATTTCAGGAATAGATCGCTTATCACGTTGAATGGGTGTCATACTTTTAAAAGGTGGAAATCAAGAAAATACTGTACAACAGAAAACATTTCTTGAGCACCTGGTGGTGTATTCCACCTCTTCATTTTGGCTAATTGAATTAAAATGCTATTAGAGCCACATACCAGTTCATTTAGGAAGTGCACACATAAGAATGCAAATATATGCAAACACATATGTGCATCAAGTACAAAAAAGTTATTGAATTACTTGCAGAAAAAGATTCTGATCTCTCTCCTTATGTTTTTCTCCTGTCAGTACCATTAGGTTTCTGAACAAAGATTTTGAAAGTGGAACAAATGGGAGTTACATGCTAGGCTCTGTGCTAGAATCCAGTGAAAGCCGATTCCATCTTCATGCTTCCCAAAACACCCACCCTAAAATGAAGTTCCTTTATGCTGACCCAAAACTGCAGTGAAAGCTTTCACACCTCACATTTTGCTTTTGCATAAATGATAGCATTCTCAGACGTACAAATTCTGACCTATTACCAATCACCAAGCTATTCAGAATTTTGGTATCCTTCCCACAATTGGAATGTACATTTGCCTTTACTCCCTATGGCATCCAGCAACTACTTCTGAAAAGTCTGTCACTTGTTCTTTCAGGTTGTCCATACAAATCCAGCACAGGGTACTTTAAAATAATTTGAGCTTCCAATAAATGCTGCAATGCACTGTTTTTGCTGCCCTGTGCAGAGGCATCTGTCTTTGTATGAATTTTGCCTGGGGACTTCACAAACCGCTCCAATAGGGTTCACATCTCCTGTTGCCACTTTGAACATTCACAGCTCAATTTCTCTTCATCTTCCTCCCTGCCCCATTCCCCTTGCCTGGGGTACTTTGCTAGAGCTAGGCAAGGACATGGAAAAAGAATGAGACACTTGGAAGTTAAAACCAGCAGCTTAATCATCTTACACAGCAAATCTAAGAAGCTTAAACTCACCAACAAGTGCAGGAATTGTCAAGTTGGACGTTACACATTAAGCACAAGAAAGTAAATACATGTGATAAATGCACTACTTCCCATGTGAACACAGTGATTCTCAGCTAATGTATCAAAATTAAGTCACACATTAGTTATGTCTGAACAGAGCAGTGACAATTAACATTTTGTACATAAACAGCTACTGGGATTTTTTTATATTTAGAACTGATTCCAGGAACACTGAAGGCCTGACTTTTCTTCACCTGAGCAAGCAGCGAGACATTATTTCAACAACATCCACTTAGAGTAATCAGCCTTCATGTCCACATGCACAGAAACAGGATATTTCACAGGTAGCAAATTATGTAAGTCATGTGAAAGCAAACAGTTCAAATTGGGTTACCATGATTTATCTTCCATTTGATCTTTCCAGTAATATACTCAACCAGAACTTCTCTGCCACTGCTAACTTAAATAGATAAATAAATAGCAGCAATGCTGGTTTTCACAATAATTTCAAGAGTACTGTGAAATACAAACACATGCAGTAATATGAATACTTTTGTGACAGCAATAAAATATTCTTTATAAAGGAAAGCACATCCTCCTTACCTTGCACTTTCTATCACGTTACCCATTGTTCTCAGACTCCAGTCTAATGAGAGGAATTTTACTAATTGTCATTTGTGGCAGTAGCAGCTTGATGCTGCAAGGCTGCATGGCAATTAAAGGTCAGTGCCTATTAAACTACACTCATGACAGAGAGCATTTGGAAGCCAAGGCAGAAGCCCCTTAGCTCTGAGTCACTGCTGAGTCTCAACAGATCTGGACATTTCACTCAACACCTGCATTGTGTGGGCTTTCTGAGCTGGCCACTGTACTCAGGTCCATCAGTGTGCCCCCTGCCTCAGCTGGAGATGCAGGTGGACTGCAGACTTCCTCTCTACTGAATACACCTCCAGCAGCTGTATTCCATTCATCAGGCAAGAACCTCTGCAGCACTTTCCATGGCAAACACCCTAATTCTTGCTGGTCATAAAGCTGCTTTATTTCCAACCTATGCAAAGTATATGCAGATTGATATACATACTCTATATACAGCTGCAGTGATACTAGCACTTTGTTTGGGTGTTAACGATCCTTTTTTTAATCAAATCTTAATATGTGCATTTGTTTTTTCTATGATAATGCCTTTACGTTTCAAATGCCTTTATCATATCTAGCATGTTATGGTCAGATTTCTGGGCTAAAAGTAAAATATAGTTATGTAACTGGAATTTATCATCCCACAGGTGACAAATGAATCACAGAATCACATAATACTCTGAGTTGGAAGGGATCCACAAGGGTCACAGAGTCCAACTCCTAAGTGAACGGCCCATACAGCACAGCTGGAGCATCCCAAGCACACATCCCAGACTCCAGGTAAAAGATGGTATTAATGGTTTCTTATCCCTTTCAAGCCACTATTAAAAGGGCCTCCAGCTTAAAGTCAGAGATCCCACTTCAGAAGTATTTCTCAAATTTTGTGATGCAAGTCATTAGTCAACCAAGGCTGAAGATGCTAGCAAGATAAAACCCCAAATATTAAAATCTGCCTAAACTGATGCACATTAAATAATTTGTGGCTTGACGAACCTTGCAGAGATATTTATATCCCACTCCCTTAGGGTTTCAAAGAAAAGAAGTCATGTGATAGTCACATATGTTGAGTTGCACTTCAGTCTTAATGGAGGTTTTAAAAACCTTTAAATTTGCTTTTTCAAGCATACAAAAGAGGCAAAACAACAGTGACAGGAATAAAACTACATTTTGAAATACGATTTTAGCCTGGTTATCTTTTATTGAACCCTGAAGTCTGCTCATGATTTGAAAATGTCCTTATACTTCTGCTTTGAAAGACACATGTATTACACAAAACCCTGAAGAGCAGAAATACAAAGTTGTAAGAAGTTATTACCACTCTTTTCTTTCTTTTATTCCTTATATTTCCCTAAAGCCTTGTACTTCCCACTGCCTACAGAGATGATGACTGTTGATGTGTAGGGCCAGTCTCCTACTCCTGCTTTACTAAAGCACAGCTCATTTCAGTGATAGTGTTTTGATACACAAACAATCTGAAAAATGCTCAGTATTTAGGAATGTTATATATTTTTTCTTACAACAAATACTCTGATATTGTTCATAAATCTTCCATCTGAAATATTAGCAGAGGAAGAAAACAAATTTAAGACCACCACAACCAAGAAGAGTGAGAGCTTGCAGGCCTATGTGGGGGCAGGAAGAGAACAGCCTCAAATGAGAAATGAAGTTTCTCAATGTGTCTTGAACAAGACACCTCAATTTTGTCAAGTGGGAAATAACGATACAGTGTAAAGCCACTTCACTGGGGAGGAGGCGCTTACCCTCTCCCCTTGCGTTTCAAGGGCAAACTGTTATTGCAACTGTTCATTACAGTCATCGCTTCCTTCTGCTTGCTGTTTGGGGAGTTCGCAGTTTCACTTTCTTATTTAAATGAAATGAGCATTGTTTTTCAAGTTAATACATTACATCATGGCAATTGTTGCCAGAAGAAGGAATACACACCACACTTGAACATAGGCTTTTTTTTTGGCTAAATATATCCAAAGGCAACCCCTATAACATAAATTTACTTAGCTTTGTGTGTATCAAGATAGACATGTAATAGGATATGTAAACTTTCAAATTATTTAGAGACAGCCTTTTTCACACCAGATCATAAGTGACCTTCATGAAAATTCTAGAAAGGGTCTCACAAAAAGATAAATGTTCTATAACTACACAGGATAAGGACAGACATACTTCCCTCTGTGGCAGCTTGTACTGGCCTGTGCCAGAGACAGAGAAAACAGAGAGTACATCCCTACTGGGTTTGCATGGCAACGTTCTGGTAGCAGGGAGGCTACTGGAGTGGCTTCTGTGAGAAGCTGCCAGAAGCTTCCCCTGTGTTAGATAGAGCCAAAGCCAGTGGGCTTCAAGATGGACCTGCCACTGGCCAAGGTTGAGCCCAACGGCAACACTGGAAACACCTCTGAGATAATAGATGTAAAAAGGGGAAAAAAAATCTCTGCAGTTGCAGTTGGAAAGAAGAGTGAGACTGTGGGAGAAAGAGCTCCACAGGCATCAAAGTCAGTGAAGGAGAGGAGCAGAGTCTCCTGCAGTTTGTGATGAAGACCACAGCGAGGCAGGCTGTCCCACTGCAGCCCATGGAGGTCCATGGTGGAACAGGTGGATGCTCAAAGCAGGCTGTGACCCCATGGGAAGCCCATGATGAACCATACTCCTGTCTGGAGCTGTGGACTCATGGAGAGAAGAGCCCATGCTGGAGCAGCTTTGCTGGCAAGACTTGTGACCCCACAGGGAACCCACACTGGAGCAGCTCATGAAAAACTGCAGCCCAGGGGTAGGACTCATGGGAAGAACCCCAGACCGGAGCAGGGCAAGAGTACAAGAAGTCCTTCCCCTGAGGAGGAAAGAGCAGCAGAGACAGTGCAATGACATTACCACAGCCAGCACTCCCCAACCCCTGCATCACTGTGAGGAAGGAAGCAGAGAATTTAGAGGTTGAGCCCAGGAAGGAGGAAACGGTAGAGGAATGGTGGTTTAAGATTTGGTTTTATTTCTCATTACCCTATATTTGACTGGTAATAAATTAATTTCCCCAAGTCTGTTTTGCCCATGACAGTAATTGCTGAGCGATCTCTCCATGTCCTTATATTGATGCACTTTCATTACATTTTCTCTGCTCTGTTCAGCTGAGGGGAGTGATAGAGTGGCTTTGTGGGCACCTGGTGTTCAGCCAGGGTCAACCCACCAAAACAGCCATCGTGGCAGCACCTGCACCCTGGTCACCTGCATTTCCTCATCAAGGGCTTTGCAAATACAGGGTAGACTGAAATTTCACAACTTGCAAGGGAAGCTAGGTGCAGAGGGAGATGTTGAATCATGCCCTTAACAGCTGTTACGTAGCTAGCACCACCTCTTACATAGTGGGTTTCTTTTAGATTTCCTTGATAACTGTATGGCACTGAGAAAAAAAATCACCAAAAACACAAAAAAAAGCCCCAACAACAAAAAACCAAAACCAGACAACAGCAACCCAAAACATAAACTGTACATAAAAATGTTAAAAATTAAGTACAAACTACAATTTGACCAGAGAGAACAAATAGCCAATTACAGGCAAAGAAAATTTGTCACTATACTACCCCCATAACAAACCAAAAGTCCACTGAACTTTTAAGTTCTTAACTTTGCAGCCCATCTCACTCCATACAGAGAAAAAATCAAATTTCCTTCAGAATCCCAAAGTTTGAGTTAAACCATGAATGCTTTTTCCAATTCTCCTGAACCAGATGTTTTCCCTCAAAAACTACTGGCCAGATGTTGGGTCATATTAAGGGTAAAACTACAAAAAAGCTTTTCTTAGGGTACATTTTACCTTGCTAATCACTTGTTAATATAATTTGTCCAGTGATGACAAAAATAAAATCAGCAGCTAGGGATTGGCACATCACTCACATATCACAGTATCTTAAAAACTGCTTCTAAAGGCTTAACATGTTAAAAACTGTTAATGTAAAGACTTGCTGACCAATGAAAGTTGGCATTAAAAATCACACAGCAAGGGACAGGACACTTCTGTAGTCCCCCTTATACTTCTCATCACCAACACTGAATTGTATTGGTGTCTCTCAACCAGAAACACTCAATTTTTTCCACTGTCAACACAGTGAGCGCTGCTGTCTCTGGACTATTACTGTAGCTGACAATATCTACATTTTAGCCAATGTAAGAGCCCCCAAGAATTAAAACTATTTCATTTTGTAGCACTTGACAGATTGTTAGCAGTTCCAAACAGACGTTCTGTTACAGAAAAACAATTTTCTAGTGTCAACAATTTCATTAATCACTTAGTATTAGACTTCTAAAATAGAATATTAATAATTTCAGTTCCTTTGGGTTTTTTGAGAGAACAATCCCTGCTATTTAAAATAAAGTACTACTTGCAGTACATTCAAACACACCTAGGGACAATTGTCAAATTACTCAGATATTTACTGGAAGTAAAAAAAAACCTCCAGGGGACAAACACAAATATGGACAAAACTTAAGGGGCAAAAAACCAGAAAGATAAAAGATGTTGGTACTTTTCCAGGTAAGTCATCAGATGAAATACAGCCCTAGATCAAGAACTTTTCTTTAATAATTTGCCATCCACCAAAAATACAGCCCAGCTCTCCTCTAGGACATGGGGAAGCAGAGAAGTCACCTGGATAGGAGGGAAGGCCAGTGAAAGTTACAGTAATGCATGCTACTGCATTAGAGCCTTCTTAATGCTTTTTTAAAATAATTTTTATTCTGTATTGTTCTGTGCTTACAATTGCACCTGCAAGTTACTAGCTGGCATGTTTTACTCCCTATCAGATAAGGCTTCTCTGGTTTTCCTGTCAGGATCTTAATGTGCTTGCAACTTAACTTCAGCTGGCCTGAGAATATACTTTTCTTGTGCAAAGTTCTTGCTATTGTTTTATAACTAAAAAGCATGTGTGTCCATAATAGATACTTTGTTTTGTCTATGAGACATGTGTAAAGTCAGTAAATTTAAAAAACTCAAACAAATATTGCAAATGTTACATTTTAATAAATACATTGCTGTTTATGAATCACTATTGACAATTATCCTTGGTCAGGTTTGACCATCTTTCATCCTTCATATACACTTTGATAAGAAGTGCAATCAAAAAAAAAATCTACAATGGATTACATGATTGGACAAGAACATGAGGACAAACCAAGATTAAAACACATTAATACACAAGCCCATTGATTGTGAACTTTACACAGGTGGCTCAAAATAAATTATACTGTTAATGTTTTACTCAGTCAGAAGTACTCTTTATTTCTCCTTGAGAAGTAACTACTTTAATATTCATAATATTTTTCTGCCTAGTGGGAAGCTCCTTCCAGCCTAAAAGAACAATGTCATTTTCATTTCTTCTTCAAGTAGCTAGTGTTACAAGAATATGCCTTATGAATTAAAACAAGGATATGACCTTTTCCAAAAGCAAATAGGAGCGTAAGGCATTTAAACTAGCAGTCAGTGAATGAGCAAAGGAGTCACTAGAGGCCAAAAATACACCACATTCACTATTACACTTGCCAGGATTAGAGACTCAGTCCCATATCCTCATTACCATATAAGATGAGCCCACCAAGAGCTGCAAACCTCTCCTCAGCTCTCCTGCAATGAACTTGCTCAAAAAGCTTTGCTCTTGCACAAGTAGAAAGTGAGGGACCCTGAGGCAATACAAATGTTGCTCTTCAAAATGAATTTATAAGGAAATGTGACAAATCTTCTGCCTTCTGATGTATCTGAAACATTATTTTTATTCTTCACCTAGTGGACAAATAAAGGACTTAGCAGACTTTATGTAAGCAAAGATAGGAAAAAAATACCCTGTTTTTTCTAAAAAAACTAAGGCTGATAGAAGCACATGTTCAGACATACACTGAAAGACAGAGATGGTCTCTTAGAGCTACTCTGAAAACAAGGAGCAAGTTTTTATGACTTCTCCAAGCACAAAGATTATGTACATCAAAGGACAGACTGAGTTCATGACCTCCAGATGAAAAGTGTGTGCTTCTGCTCAGTGAGGGTGCAATGAAAACATTTTCAGTGGTAAGAATCTGGACTATCTGTATCACTTTCTATGAGCAAACGCAGAATCTCACTTTGCAAAACCCTCACTGTCAATAAGAAGGCGACTTTCTCCCATCATTAAAATGAAGGGTGACACGCCTGATTGTCTCTAGAATGACCAGACACACCGCAGCTGCTACATTTCTCTGCATATAAGTGCAAGGAATAAGAAGTTTGAATGACAGGAGACAAGGCTTACAATCTTCTAAGTTACTTTCAGCTATGCTAGTTACCTATTTCAAGCATTCAAGTTCATAATCTCTCCCAAAGTAGGAAGCAGTAACTATTATAAAGACCTGAATTTTCATGTCTGAGACCTCCTGTGTCCCTAATGCAAAGGGAACAGTCTGTGGCCTTGAGTGGCCACAGGGGGAACACCCCAGGGCTGAGGAACTCACCACCCTGTCACATCACTTCAAGCCAAATATCAGCCTGACAGATTTGGCATTTACAAGCAACAACTTGCCCTAAAAGATACATTTAACCTATGGTGAGAAATACCTCTTTCTATGGAAATTTCAGAGACAGGCAAAAACTGTGAAGCAAAGAATGTTATTAACAGCACGTACTCGCTGTCTCAGTCTGGGGAAGCGTCTGAACATCCCCAAGGGTTGGGGATCACACCTTTTATGGTCTTTGACATTTGCATGAGCACCCCCTCTTGGAAGCCAACCCCTCCCAGATCATGAGCCCGTACACGAAAGAGACCTACGGTTGTGTGTATATTGGTTATTTTTGCATTTACAAGTATGTGAACACTAAGATTTGATCTTTTTCTTTGAAGGAAGTAGTAAATGACGTATTTTAACAAAGAATTTAGTTCTTTACAAAGAGTTTTTCCTATAAGATTAATAGTAAGGAGCCAGCTGCCAATATTCTTAACATATCTGTCTCTACTCAGGTTACAAAATAAAATTAAATACCTTTCACAAGTGAGATAAAAACAAAAATCCCCACCAACTTATGTAATATTTGCACTGATGATTTCAGCTTGGCATTTTAGGAACTAAGAGGAAATACCAACAAAGGAATACACAGGGGTTCCATGAAGTTTCTTTAATACAATTTTTGAGGATTAAGGAATAAGGATCACTTGCTTCATTACATTTTCCTGTGTTCAAGAGAGCAGGAAAGAATTCTTCTAAAGGCTCAGTAACACATGGAAGCTGCCTCTGTAACAGCCATAGATTTAGTTTTCAAGTTTATAAAAATGAATTTAAGACAACTTCACTTAAAAATGAATTCACTTTGAGCACCAGATACTGTCTCTTTCCTTTTTCAAAGATACAGAGCTGTTCAGTGAAATAATACCATGTGTTAATATGACATTTAATGTATCTTAATATAAAAGGGTGTTACAAAGTATTAATGCATTCCAAGAACATATGCCAACAGGATTGTACTAGGTCAGTATGAAAATGAAAATATTATTGTTAAGATAAATCCTAGTTCTCATTGCAGCCTTTTGCTACAGCTGTTAGAGGAGCTATGAAAATTTCCTTTTTGTAACTGTTCAAACTCTGTTAGTTTTGTGTCCCTCTAAATCTACCACCCTTCCTTTCAGCAACCATCAGTTTCTTTCAACAGAGAACACTCCTGCTCTGAAAAGATTAGGATAAGCAAAGTAAAGTCTTGCCCAGAGTTTTTCACAGGTTCCCTGCATGACTCCATGTGAAGTCACACACATATCTGTTCCACAGGAACCTCCTCTGTCAATAAAACTGCCACCTGTTGCACACTGGGGTGGGGCAGGTCTATGTTCATTTCTGACACCAAAGGAAACTTTTTGAAAGTCATTATGCAATCATGAAACATTGGTTTGCTACTTAAAGCTTCACAACATTATCAGTTGTTTAATAATAGTACTGATAAACTCCGCTATCTTAATAGCTGTAGCAACTGGGCACCTCCCATGGGAGCAGCATGGCAGTACCAACCAACAGAAACAAACCAAGCAAAAGTGTTTTCCACTCCTTGCTCTCCTCTGACACCCTTCCAGCTTCTAATTTATAGAACCTGAAAACATAAATAGCTGTTAATGTGCTTTACAGCAGCCACATACATCTAGCACAGATTCAATCCTTATGCCTGCTACATACTTCAGTTTTCATGACTCATCTCCAACTTTACAAAGGAAAGCAAGTTCCTACTGGGCAACATATAGCTAGTGATACCTTTTTACATGCTCACAAGTGAAACTGAAAGGTTTAGCCTAAAAATTCACCAAGCTTAAAGCAGTGATTAAGCCTACACAAAGAGAGATGCAAGTATAATAGGAAATTAGTGCAGAACAACAGTGCTATATTCTGATTTACAAGTACA
Source organism: Scytalopus superciliaris (assembly GCA_013400415.1). Taxonomy (NCBI): domain Eukaryota; kingdom Metazoa; phylum Chordata; class Aves; order Passeriformes; family Rhinocryptidae; genus Scytalopus; species Scytalopus superciliaris. The sequence goes on from VXBX01001866.1 coordinate 32,685, forward strand.
AGATCCATGTAAGCCTGTTAACACAGATTTCAAAACATTCATTTATATATAGGACTGTAAGAACTGCACAGTTCAGAATATCCAGCCTTCCACAATTGCAAACAAATGTGTAAATTATAAGCATGTAAGGCCTAAAACATCCTACCTGCCCTATGTGCTCTAAAATACTAATTGATTGCCTATAGGTTTAAAAGGCCAAGAAAAAAATATATACATACACAGATATATAAAAATATATATACATACACATACATAAAGATAAAATGCAGCATAAGCAGCTAGCCAGGAAGTTCAAACACATTATCAATGTCCCTATGCCAAAAGAGAAATTGCTAAGTATTCAGAATGCACTGTGACTACATTTACATACTAGTAGAGAAGATAAAATGCCACAAGTACCATGACTGGAAATATGATTTGGGATAGAATTTTCTTCTAGTGATAAACCTCACAATTAGCGAACACTCAGGCAAAAACTCCACCAGCAATACAAGAAGTTTTACAGTGTCACCGATAACATAATCTCAACCTTGCCAAAGTCCTATCTTTGGCTGCAGCCTATAAAGAACATTTCAGAATGAGACACAAACCAGAGTCCAACAGTGCAGTGGGTGGGAGCTCCCCTTCTGACCCAGTGGGAGATGAGTGCAAACCCCAAAGCCTAAGACTGCAGGGAACCTAAACATAGTACAACTCAACAACTGGTATTTTTCTTCCCAGTTCCCTCAAAAAGTAATACACCTTTGAGATTCTTGTGAACAATTACGCTTATCTCAGCAGAACAAAAGATTATGTTAGCACACTTTCAGCTTTATCTATTCCATTTTCTTGATACATCCTTCAATTCTTTTAGACATACAATTAATCACAGTGTATTATCCTAAAAGGGGACTGGAGTGCTGCCTGTGCCAGCTATACCATAGTCCTCTCCCATCCTCCACTGAGCGATTCTTCATAGCAAGAAGCTTCTTACGCAGCTTCTTTGATGATGTTCCCTCCAGGCTAAAAAAGGCCCCACATCGATTTAACCTCTGCTTTCCTATAGGAAGGGCAAGATATCCATCATAGGAGAAAGACTGACTTACAGTGAGTGAGTAGGCTCGGCGCCAACCAGGAAGAATCCAAATCTCTTCTTTTACAGAAGTGAAAGCATGAGCAATTCCATTAGGCAAGATGTGGCAAGTTCACGTGAGTCTTCTGTTGGATCTAAAAACCAAACAAAAAAATCAGATGAGAAATAAAACTTCCTGCTGCCTTGTCCTTTCATACCCAGGAAGCACAAAGGAGGTAAGAAGTATAATATATGAATATCTGAAATATTTTCTACCTTGTTTTTCATGCATTCCCCCATCCTCAAATATTTCCCTAAAATACACCACCTACAGCTTTCTGAAATACAGATACTTATTAGAAGTTTGGGTTAGCCACATTCTCCTATATAACTAAGCAATTGGAATTTTAGTCTACTAACACGCTAACAGAGCAATGAGTTTTGTAACAGAAATCCTTCTTGCCCCAAGGATCCAGAATTCTGCACACAGTGTAATTAGACTGAGGCTGTGGGGAACGCACTCAAACATCTCGTCAATACAAAACAAGGAAGAAGCATCCTGCCCAGAGACAGATGCCGGGTACTGCTACTCTGACAAACTTGTATCATTATTCAGCTGTTGCTTTGAAGCAACTAACACACACTGTGGACATTCAGTCAAATGCACTTTTTCTGAAGAGAATTTTACAGGACTTCTCCATACAAGGCCATTACCAAACAGAAACTGCTTATGACAAACTTTAACGTGCTCAATTTGAGCTAAAAAGGAACAATGGTTTAGCCTGCCTTTATAGTCACAGAACGTATGGTTCTTCATGCCAATTAGCAGATTTGAATTTCTAGTGCACTGAGTCAGTTCCCATACCAGCTTGATGACAATCTTTCCAAAAGTCTGCAATCAACCAACACCAGGCAAACCAGTGTCTGGGTACCATATACAATTTATAAAACCTAACACATCATTAAGCTTTCTCTGATGTTTTCCTGACCTTTCTCCAAAATCAATATGAGAAACAGAATTCCTCAAATCATTTGTGATAGCAGTTTTGAATCTAGATTACTGTCACAATTTAACCTTTTTTCTTAGCTATTATTTCTACATGCTCTCATAGACTACATCTTTTTTTTCAGTAATGAAATTAAATTCTTTTGCATTTCTTGAATTGACATTAGTTCCCTTGTTCAATATTATTCTTACAATGTTAGCATATTTTCCAAGGAAAAAGGAAATCCTTTTCCCTGTTTTCAACTCACTGAGTTCTGAGCAATACTTTTGCCTTCTCCTATTGGTTGTCTACATTTAATATTTTCTAATTTCACATTTACATTCAATTCCTTGGTTCCTCTATTTGTTACATTCCTAAAAATGCCACCATCCCCAGCTGGTTTGGAGTTTAAATCTGTGATTTAATTTTAGGATTATTTAACACATGAACTTGTGCATTTTTAATAATCCAAATATTAAGAAGTTTTTTAAGCTAGAGTTAAGAAAGAGCAATTGTTGTGTTAACTTTGATACTTTAGATGAACCTAAGGTTCTTTCATTTGTACTGTCTTTTAATATTAGAGTCCTAAAATAGCTATTAATATAAGAGTCTATTGACATTTTAGCCTGTAGGAGCATGCAGTGGGCAGAGGCAGCTGAAATAATAACATATCTGAGTGATGAACCAGCTTTATGATTTTATTACTCAGACTTTCCCAAATCTAGTGCTGGCATTTTTCCCAGTAACTCAAAAATTAAGCTGTTCTACATTTGAAACTTCCAACTAATCATATATTAAAAACTTCTCATGGTTAAGGCAACAGATTAACCTTATAAAAAGCCTTTGGGGGGAAAAAAACCCAACAACAAAAACCAAACCAACTGGATCTGAAAAATAGTGCCTTTAATTCTTTGTGCTATTTGCATGAACAACATAAGAGAAAAACAATAATTTTATACTGTTTACAAATAATTATGTTAGTTATTAGGAGTATATTACATCTCATAGTGAAGTAACAGGGACCCTAGAAGGACCCTAAACAAAACCAACAGGTATAAGGAAACACAACCTAAGCATCCCTCAATGGGCACATTAGGCCATCAGCAGTTCTATGATAACTTCCAAAATAAGTGATAGTCTAATAAATAAATATATATAAAAAAAAAAAACCAAACAAACAAACAGAAAAAAACAAGCAAACAAACAAAAAACCCCCAAAACAAAAACAAGACAAGTAACTGAGCTTTTCAACACAGCCCACAAGGTCATACCTTAAGCAACAACTCCTTGAGTCAAGGGACAGAACAGGGGACTTGCCACTTCCACCATTTCAATCTCAAAGCCTTTATTTAGCTATGAGCTACCCAAAACAATATCTAGAATTTTCCACTTTATTATGCAGCCCCCTCTATATCACACTGGTATTGTCTTCACAACTGCAGAATTCATAAACTCCATGCCATCCAGGACAAGCCAAGTGCAGAAGCTTGAAGTTTGAATGGTGTTTCTAATGGGATCTGAGAAGTCCATCAGGGAGCTGAGGCTTTTATCAACCACTCAGTCACCCCACAGAAATGACTGATGCCACTGATGACTTGGCTGTTCCACAATATTTCCACATTTTTGCACAGACAGTAAGTTTTCCTCCTTCCAAAATGAAATTTCCCCCACAATTTGCTTGTCCAAAACTGGTCCCATGTTCCCCATTTCTCCCCAAACCACTGTACTGCAGTGATCTATTCTGACTGGTGAGCAATGAAAAACACTTGTGATTCTGTTTTGGATTATTTTGCAGTACAGGCACACATTTACTAAAGTCGTTTGGGCAATCCAAATCAGCTTAACTGCACTGTTGATTGATTTATAACTTTTCTGTGTCTGTGTAATGAAAAAATAATCTGTACTTGTACAGGCATATTCACAAACAGTAAGCATTAGAAGAATTCTAGAGCCTGGTGCACTGGAATAGAAGGATACGTTTATTGTTCAATTTATCTCACAGTGGGTAACTACAGCTCATGTGAGCATCGGAAAGGGATGTCATTTAATCCAGAATTGAGAAAATTAATTATTTGGTACCCAAGTAAAAAAAAAAAAAAAAANGAACATGTAGTAATTGACCTTTCAACAACTCTACAGCAATTAATTAAGATGTTTTGTACTGTATTAGTCCTAATGAAGCTACACATTTCTAAGTATTTCTGAAAGAGAGTGTAACAAAGACCTAATCTGGCAATGGAGTGTAATTTGGTGTAAGTCTGCATGAAGCAGAACTGGGCCCTTTGGAAGAACCAGTCAACTCTTTCCCTTGTCTAAGTTAGCCATTTATTTCCACAGCAACTTCTACTAAAACGAGTAGCAACACGACTACAGAGCAAAATGGGAGTGGAAAATGAATCAGACTAATAACTCAAGAGGAAAAAAGCCAAACTTTTGTCAATAGTGCTTGCAGAGTCATTTCACTGCAAGCACATGCTGCTAGAATAAAGATGACAAAAAGAGCAAACCAGGCAGCTGCCGACAGGAGGGTAAGGTAGAGCAGAACTATCCCTTTTGAAAGCAACACAGGGTTATAGTGGTTTACACTGAAAATGGAACTAGGAACAAAACGGCAGGAAACAGTAAGAAAGCAAGTAACTTGTCCAGAACAAAGTGCAACAGACACACCTTCTAAAAAGCAGAGTATAATGAATGTAAGCAAAAGCTAACAGCAATGCCAAGTCTGACTGAAACCAAACATAAAATCTTACAGATTGCATGATGGATAAGCCAGTCTCAAGTGTCATTATACAGTGCGAGCTTTAACTGCTCGGGGATAAATATAGCTTTCAGAATTTAATAGCTCTCCCTCAGCTTTTCTGTCTTTCAAGGAGGAAAAAACCTTTTTGTTAGAAAAAGCACACAGGCACATACAGTGGCATGTTATCACAGCAAAGCAGGAAGCAAACCATTAAGATGATTACATTAGAGACTCCAGCACTCATTCAGAACTCTTGTTTTTCAAGACACCAACTGCTTCTGTATTCCACTCCTCTGGTTACACTTACAGCAGGTGATGGTAGCATGCATACCTGTACCTTTTCAAAGTAAGCCATTTTGTTGCTTTATTACCAGCCTGTAAGTCTTGCTTGCCCCCCTGCTTCCAGTCAAGATGTTGCCTTTACCAGCAAGCTGCCCTGGTTCCCACATGCTCCTTGCTGTGCCACCTAGACAGGCACCACAGGCGAGGAAGAGGAGGAGCAAGTCTGTACACACATGCAGCCTGACCCTTCCCTGCAGCCATTGTATTGGCATGGCATACACGAGGTGGTCCAAAATCTGCCATGGCTGCAGAGACTGCAGCACTCTGATAAAGGCATGAAACAAGTTTTCTCTTCTACCTTCTTATACCCAATAAGGATTTCAAAAAATTCAAGCAAGAATTTTACATAGCAGGCTTCATTTTCCGTCTCTGAGCTGATAACGGGCTTCAGACAGAAAATTTGGCTGACAGTTAGAAATGTGTTCTACAGATTCAGTATTTCTGTTCACCTTCAGTTTAGAGGTCATTTTCTAATCAAAGAGTCTACAATTTTTCTAAAATTCATGAAGTTAAATTAAAAGAAACAGTAGCCATGCTGCAATGACAAGTCTCTCCACTTTCCCTCAGGCCCTAACTTCAAACACTCTTCTCCCCTACCCATTACCTGGCCCTCTACCTATCTGCTCTCTGGTTTCATCCATCCTCTTCTCTCTTCTTTACTGAGCTCAACTCTTAAAAGTTAAGAGGTATGATCTTCTTCACCCCTGTCTTTAGTGAGTGGGAAAAAAAGAATAATGCTACTTATGGAAAAGAAAATACTTATCAGATCATAGGAATTACCAAATGTCACATTACCTGGCCCATCTCTTCAGCTGTAAGACTCCAGATGTGTGTTGGAGCTGTGCATGCACTACCAGGAGGACCAGCTAGAGGGCTGCTACTGTACTGAACAAGACCAAAGGTTCAGTGCCACAGTTTTGTCCTCTGACCTACAATTCTGAGGTGCAGAACAGGCTGGATAAAACAGGTCAAAGGAACTATGTCTGTTTATTGCTTAAGAGAGATTTTAAAGTGAGCCTCCTGACATGCCTGTTCTGCCTTGGGACATCCATGCTGCACTGCTAGCTGAGCCACCACAGACCAGAAAGGCTCCCTACTGTCACTGCAGGCACAGACTCAATTTACCAACTTTTGGTAATGCACAAAATCACAACAGTCACTGCCATTAAGATTTTTCTTTCTGAAGTGAAAGACCAAAGTGTGGATGAAGAGCACCAAAACCAGGGATAAGTACTAGATCCATTACTTTTATAGAAGGCATTTTTATTTTAAAATTCTGCCAATCATAAGATTATTTAGTACAGATGAATGTTTAAAAAAAAAAAAAAACAAAAACAAAATGTACAAAACATCATGTGTGTACTGTGGATAAATATAATCCTACAGCTGTGTGCTACCTGTCACAAGTCTGAGCTGAGTGCCCCAGAACTCCATGGGGTTCTTCTGAGTTGAGCTGTTCCATTCTCAAGCACCAGCAACTGGAGGCAGGGCAGGCAGCTGGGGCTGCACAAGTCTAGAGCACCAAACAACCTCTCACCCTTCTCCCCACATTTAAAATCAGCACATAAGGAGCACTGAGTAGAGACATACCACATACTGCCTTTTAAGAAGTCAGTAGAAAGACCCACACAGGCAAAAGGATAGAACAGTGGAGATCAGCCAAAGCATTAGTCTGGAAAAAAGCATACAGCTGCAGTGGACAGTCACATAATGCTATGAAATCTGGATCTGAGGATTAGCAGGAAAGAAAAGACACCAGAAAAAGGTGGTTTGTTTTCTCATCACCCATAATACTGGAGAGATTTTGCTCTCCTCTCCAAAATTAGAACACCTACATAAGTAGAACTCCTTCTTCCCCTCTGAGATTCATGTGTATACACAGAAACCCACAAAAAACCTGAGCATTATCAGCTTCAGGTCAGGACAATTGAGGCCTAAGTGTTCACAAAACTGTCACAGAAGCATTAATTCAAAAGCAATTATGTTAAAACAACAAAACCCATCAGAGTAAATATATAACATCCACCAGAATAAATAAATGTCATCCTGCAGAAGCTGCAATTTAATCATGGTACGTTTATTCAGAGAAATCTTCCTGCGCAAAAAAAATCCAACCAAATAGATGTGGTGAGTAATGATGTCTACAAATTCCAGAATCTATTTATTTATGAGATGTTTTCCTCTACATCTGGTGACCTGCAAATTTGCCTCAGTTGCAGCAATAGCTCCTGAAAAACCTTGGCAACAGCTACTACTACTATATCTGTGACTTTATGGGGAAAGAAAATTACATACAAATATTTCCAGTTAAATACATATATTCACTTAAATGCAACTTGAGGGGTTTTTATGTTTATAAAATACATAAATGAAGTCACATTTAAGTGAAAGCTTTCACAATCTGATCAAATGATTCACACATATTGGCTTTCCCCTTCTCCCTTGCATTTTATGTATTTCCCTACTGATTTGAAACCATATTGTATCTGGGTGTTCAAGGTTACTAAGAACAGAAGGCAGAGGGACAGAATCTAGGGGTTATTTATATGGCCCGACTTCAAACAATTGATCCATCTGTATTTCAAATGAGTTGATAGAGAGGCATTAAAATAGTGAGGATAGAGAAAGATGGGTGAAACACTACAGTGTTCAGAGTCACTCAGCAGGCCTGTCCTGCTCGAGGATTCTCAGTTATGAGACAAGGACACTGACCAAGGACAAGGTAACACACCCAAGATGGGATTTACAGATGAAAGTGAGAAGTGAAAGCTGTTGGGCACCCATGCAATCTCCACATTTAACCTTGCTGCACAAGCAAAGGAAAAGGAGAATGTGACCAAGGAGACTGATCATTTGATTCAGGGCTAAAAGTCCTAACACAGATGAGAACAGGGTTCAGGCAGACAAGTAGTCTGTCCTGGTAAACAGGCATGACCAGATAAAACATTCTAAAGTATTTGCATTCGTACAGAAAAAAAGACCTCCACTACAAAACTAATGAACTTGAATTAAATTCAAGGTTAAATGTCACAGGGAGAGCAGGATCTTAGTGCCTAAAACACATATTGAAATGCACACATTATTCAGATAAGCCAGTAGAAGTTGGGATGGTACATATTTACACCACTTAAAAATGTGATTAAAACACAAACACACAAACAGCACACACATCACTGCAAAAGAACTAATAGAAGCTGATGGAGTAAAAAAAAACCAAACAAACAAAACCCAAAACAACAAACCATCACACACACAAAAAAACAAAACAAAAACACCCAACACCAAAACCCAAAACAACAAAAAGCACAGCCCTGCTCAGAGTATGCAGTAGATTCAGAGAAACCAGCTTGGTACAGACTTTATTTTATTAGAACAAAAAAATATCACAGACAGTTGGGCATTACAGGAGATTAACTTCTCTGACTCACGTGAAGTTTAAGCAGTCAGGTAGATTGAAGAGTTCAGATTCTCTAAATTGAAAATGCTGAGCTGCTGCTTCACTAAACGTGCAGAATGAAACTGGAAATGCCTCATGGGATGCCATGTGTAGCAGACAACTTGAAAGATGAAATATGCCCAACTAGATAAATAGCTTCCTCACACCTCCCAAAAAGGCAGGGAAGAAGCTGATTAAAGAAGTTGCAACTTGTATATCAAAGTACAGGAATAAGGTTATAGCTTTCAAAAAATTGGATTTAAAATATATTAAAATCAGAATTCTTTAACAACTCATAGAAACTATGTGAAGTAGTAACCAGGAAGTGAAAATTTCTTAGTAAAGAAACAAAGAAAGAATGTCTACTATGAAACACACCTGGGAACTATCAAAATCAGCATGAAATTCAAAGGACCAGCTTCCTGAGCACTTGTGGAGAAAACCAGATGAAACCACTACAGATTTCTGCCAGAAAAGACAGATTAAATTCTACATACCATTGCAAATAGAACTTCCATGAATTCTTAAGTTATTATGCCTACTTCATCTCTAGCCAATAGAAACATTTAAAAACTATAACTTATACTTCTAAACCAGGCCAACCCCGGTCCCCCCCCCAAAAAAAAAAAAANTCTTCATTTTCTTCTCACATAATAATTTTTAAAATAGCAGTACAGATAACGATTGGAGAACATTTGGAAAAAAAAAAAAAACAAAAAAACAAAAAACCCAAAAACAAACAGTGAGAGATACTCTATGATGACAGGAGAGCAAAAAGAATACCTGTCTTTAGAGCTGAAGATGAGGGGAGAAGAGCAAACAGAAAGTAGCCCTACTACAGTCATTAACACCTAGTCCATAGTAACAGAGTAACTTTTTCCCAAAATAATTAAACCCGGAAGACATCTTAGATCTGACAAGAGCTGCATTAAAAAAAAGCTAGTAATGACCTTATTTGGTAGAACTGCAAAGTGATTTAATAACTGGCTACAGAACACAATAGAAAAATTATCAGGCTGGACAGGGATCACCAGGCGAGGTTGCCAGGAATTACCCTGGGGCTAGTTTTATTTAACAGTCCTGCTAGTGACAATAGAATTGAGGTGTCCACTAAAAGCTGCTGCTGACAAAGAGCATAGAGGCACCTCTAATGATCAAAGAACTAGAACACCAGGTGAGAGGAATCACATGAACAGAAGCAGTGACAGGGAACACAGTTCATCAGCCCTGAAGGCAAGGTCAGGACCCAAGGAGTAAGACAAGCAGAAGTTCTGCAATGATAGTTGGGAGTGAACAAGGAAAAGAAGGTACTCACAAGCTCGAAGTGAATGTTTGATCAACTTATCACAAAATCACTGAAGGGATGAAAAGAGGAAAAAAAAAAAAGCTACCCTTGACATAAATTAGGACATTTTCTACAGAGCTGTACAGGGAAGCATCAAAAAATGTCACTGGGCAAGGCACTGCCCGTATCTTATCTGGCCAGGAAACAAAGAATAGCACCTAAGACACACGTGAGACCAATGTAAATTTCTGGAAGGAAGATTTACAGCAGAATATTGTCCTGAAATGAATACCATGAGCATACCTAGTCACTCACGTTACAAGATTCCCTGCACCTCTTCAAATCTAAATGCAAGTCTCCTAGACTGACTGGAGGAGAGAGTCTCACTCACATGAACAGAGCACAAAGTTATCTGCTTTACAAAGGTTTAGGTGAAATGCAGATGCTCTTATAAATACCAAGAGAAAATACCAATTTCATTCAGGGGTACAAACTAGTTGTGGGTACATTTAACCAGAATCCTAGAATAAAGTTTTAGTACAAACAAGGAAGTTTGGAAATAACGTGTTAATGGGACACAGTTCTGACCGCTTTAAGATGATGCTTGATCACTTTATGAAAGAGAATATACAAATGCATTGACCACTACAAATACTGAACATGAGTATCCAGGAACTCTCTGCCAGTCCTGTGATGTGTCAGTATGGCCAGTTTCAGCAAGGAAGTCTTCATATGCCACTTGGCAATGTTATTATTGCTGATTTAATCTGGGCTGCAAACTGACCTTGCTTTAATAGTCTTAAGGTCCCAGTAATACAGAGAAATTACTTCAGCTTTACTTGCTTATGTGTATTTCTTTTGTGAACAAAGTTTGAGTGTGGGTTTGGTTTGTTTTTGTTTATTTTTTTTTTAAAGGAATATAATTTTTAAAAGTGGCAGATCAAGGAAACAATACTTTTTAGAATCTATGTTTAGGCAGCTAGCCATAGGTAGCTTCAACTATGTCAGTTCTGGAAATTTGTGAATATTTTCTTCTTGATTTGATGTCAATACTTTGCATGTCCTTGCCTTTTCAAAGATGACAACTACAGTTCCCAGAGTTCTGGGATTCAGACACAGAGAAACAAGTGCTTCAGAATCTCAGTGCAAGGAGAAAGCAGGAGATCAGAATAATTCCCTTCTTCAAAGTCAATCCAAGCACAAATCCAACCCATCTATGCCTTGTAATTTTTGTTTGCACTCCTACATTTCACAAAGCATTTTTGCATCCAAATGTTTCAGTGGCATTCACAGACTGGGCAAAACAGTTTCATAAGATGATTTGGCTGTATTTACTCAAAACACCCTCATGATTTTCAAGGGCCAAAAAAACCCCACAAGGACATAAAAAAGCAGTTTGGTCAACCGGAATAAGAAGTGAGAATTAAAGTTACATATGCTAATATGTAAGAAAAAAAGAAAAAATCTGGTTTCCTGCCCTTCATCCCTAGTTCCCTTTTCAAAACCACCTTTCCTTTCAGCTGTATGTACATTATGTTGGGCTAATATAGAAGATATGATTTAGTCAAGAAATTAATGTACAACAGATGCACAGCCTACACCTTCTCTCTTCTTAAGTAACCCATCACAAGGTAGATCAAATAGCAATGCACTTGCAGACTGTTGAACAGTGATATTAAGAGTGAAAATTCCTCAAGAATTCTAGTTCTGCGAGATGTGAGTGCTTGGAGACAGGCCACAATGAGAAAGGCATTACATCCTTCTACTAGTAGAGAGACGAACAATTTTTTATTTATTTTTTGTTTAGAACATAAAATTTATTTAAAAGCACGCAAAGATGATCCTTTTGTAGAAGGACTCTGGAGACTGAACTATTATTTAAGAGTTTGAGAAAGTTAGAAGCAAACAACTCTCATCCTGCACTGAATAGAGGGTGTGTTTATGCTAACCATGCATTCTAATCATATTAAAGCAAATAATGCAAGCTCACTTGACAAAGAACATTTGGTAGTTCAATGTGAACTGTCATGTCTGGAATGTCAAGACAGAAATGGCATCTCCAGTTAGAAAAACATGGATGCTTTCAAATGCTGAGCCGTGCCTCAGAAACCAAGATTTCCTAAGCCTTTTCAAGAAGGAAGCAGTTACAACCACAGACAAGTCCCACAGGCCCTTCCCAAAGTGAGAACACCCAGTCACCTGATAACACTGAAATACAGCCACTGTTATACCACTGTATTACCATGAAATTAAGGAAACCACTTGTTCAAAAACAGAGATGGCTGACAATACAGCCAGAAATAAATGGAAAGTTGCATTTTCCCTGCTCAGCTTATCAAACTAATGAACTGGGACTTACAGCAAATTATTAAACCTTTCTGGTGAAAACAATTACTTTGTGTGCATTTAAAAATACCCAATTGTATTTTTATTCAAGTCCCATTACTTGAAATTTGATCTTTCAAAATGTAATATTATCACCTGTAAGGTATTTTCAGTACACCAACAATTGCATGCACATGACATGGCAGAAGAAAATGACCTTGTATATTTAAGTGTTCCTGCAATACATGAAAAAAGTAATTTACAAGTCATCCTTATCAAATATGCCATTTTATCAAAGCCTGACATGACTTTATTTTTTTCCTCTTTTCTTCTTTTAAAAAAAAAAATCAAAAAAAACCAGCAAGTCTCATCGGCCAAAGTGATATCCCGGCAATGACTGCTGCTGATTTTCAAGTGGAAGTGTTGATCCTGCTAAACTTTGAGGAGCAAAGTACAATATAGTATTGTACATAGAAAATTAAGCTGTAAAATAGTGTGCGTGTGGAGAGAAGACTACGATTCAGCCATCCTGTGGAAAATTCTAACCTCTTATCTCTAAATCTGAAATGCAGTTCCATATTTATTCGGTGAATGAAAAAACATGATTGCAGCAGTGCGTTTGTATACTTATTCTAAGAAATAGGATGTCAAAACAGCTTGTTTCAATGAAAGAAAATGGGTATCACCTAAAAGGCAACAACTTACTTTATCCACAATAGCAGTTTCCTACCTCAGTAAGTTCTCCTTCCTCAACAATTTGATATTCTCTAAGCACTGGGAGATATTAAATGAGTGAGCCTTAGTTTTGTAAGTTTTAAAAAGTTATCATAATTTTAAGTACTTGTGCTTTTAATGCCTTGCAGTTGAAATAAGTGGATTTGAAAGACAGTAAGAAATCTGCAAATGAACTCTATGATATCACTTTTTTTAAAAAATACCCAAACAACAAAAACACAGCAGGAAAGAATGAATGTTTTTTATACTTCCTGAAGTTCAGCAACTATGGCATCAGTGTAAGGGATATGAATTGCTACTTCCTAGCTAGGTCACTCAGTAAAAGATACCAGTACAATTCAGTTAAGAAAGACAATCAATCATAGTACTTTTGCTCAACATTTCTGGCACATAAATTTTAGATTTAATTTCCTTTAGATCTGTTTTTTTTGGGTGGAACGTCAGGAATAACATTGCAAAACATCCCCACATACCCCTAAACCCAGCCAGCTGTCTCCTCAGCCTAGAAGTTGTACAGATATCACAGTTGCAGGCAAATAAGGGTTCATGATACATCTTTGTTGCCCATCATTTCATTCAGTAAACAGTATTTGTTGATACTAGTAAGGGCACACCTACTGAATTCACACATTAAAAAACAGTATCTTTCTTGCAAAGTCATGACAAACTCCTGTAGATCAACACCTAAACTCTTTCCCTTTCATTGTTTGACCATAATCAAAAAACAAACAAGAAATATTAATTCTTCTTTCCTAAGGTTGTTGTTACTAGAGTTCAATAACAGGACTGGATCTAGCCTAGATTCTCCTTTCTTCGTATACATATTGTTGTTACTTGACTTTAGTATCAGCAAATTAGAAAACCCCACTAGTTCAGGTTCTCTTCTTTCTAAAAGCCAAATTCTCTCAGACAGAGTTTGAAGAGCAGAGTTGCACTACCCTGAGCTTCGAAATACACTAGTAAAGTTATCACATAATGATTGAAGTTGGAAGAACATCTGGTTCAAACCCCCCGCTTAAGCAGGGTCACCTGGAACAGGTTACCTGGGCCGATGTCTCAACAGCTTTTGAACATCCGCCGTCTCTGGGCAGCCTATGCCTGTGCCATTGCCCAATCACCTTCCCAATGAAGAAAATACTTCCTGATGTTCAGAATGAAACTCCTGTGTTTCAATGCCCATTGCCTCTGGTCCTGTCAAATATCTTAACAAGTAACAAAACCATTATCAGAATGTTATGTTTTGAGGAAATTAAACATGGCTGTTCCAAGCAATTCAGCTAACCTTATTTAGCAGTAACAGCAAGTAAGATGGAGTTCTCAGAAGTTACCAGGGTAGAGCATAGAGCCTTATTAACCACCCTTACTAGCAATAAAAAAACAAAGTTAGGGAGAAGTCTTCTTCTCAGGCATAGTCTTAACAAGTTTTGCTTATTATTTTTTTTTGTCCTTTCTTTATTCCAGTATTGCTTATTTAAAAAGCAAATGCCTGCACCTGCAATCTTTTAGCAATTACGCCAGCTCCAAATAGCCTGATGCATGCTAGGCGGCCTGTTTCTTTTGAGGTGGCAAAATCATCACTGAGAAAATGGGCTACAAATTCTTAAAACATCTGCTACCTAAGTGGCTGCATAGCTCCCAGGAACTGAGAGCTCACATGCCTCTAAGCTGCACAAATGCAGATACCTCCAGTTGTGGGGGGAAAACCCCACACAGCTACTGCACTGTAGAAAGGTATCTCTCAGCAAGTACCAGCCTGCCTTCCTTTGGCAAGCAGCAAAGTATCAGGGAGTGAACCTGAGAAAGCCACCACAAACTCCTAACCACGGGCATTTAAACAAACTTGTAGAGACTCAGTAGCCCACATCCTTCGGAGTTACCTTCATCTGCTCCCAAGCAGGCAGACAGAAATCACTTTGCACATCTTCTGGAGCACCGTTGCTACTACACATTGGTATTTTTAATCATTCAAGCGGCACCGCAGCAGATTAACAGACACTTGCTGTTTCTTTTTTTAAGGTATAGGAAACTGTCAGTGACTGAATCATGTACATAGTGAAACTTCCCCCTCCCCCTCATTATTAGTTGCACTTAAATTCACAGTTTATGCTGTCAAAGCTTTGTCTAGGCGATCTCAGCACTCATATTTGTCACAAGCAAAATACAAAGAAAAAAAAACACAATAGAATCATTCACACTCCTTCAGAATACAATATTTTATAATACTATTAAACAAGCTTCTTCTCTAGCAATACAGTTACAGCCAATGTAGTCTCAGGTGCCCATATGAGCAACATGTGTTCCACATTGTATTCAGGGGAGACACCATGGTTCTGCCTTGCAGCCTGAGGGAGCACCAGAAGCTTTTTGACAATGAAACTTACCAAGACTGGTTTTACAGTCATATGTTTTCACTGCAGATAGGACTGAAAAAGTTCTGTAAAAATAAGAATTGTACATTTCACTTCAGCAACTAGGAGGATGAAGTAACTATCCCTCCTCAAGGCTGTTTTTCTAGGCACACTGACAAAGCAATTATCTTGGAGAGGACCAAGACATTGCAACAAAATGTTTTTAACATGTGTGGCTGGCAAGACAGAAGAAAGTACCAGAGACCTATCTATGTCCTACTCTGCTCACATGAAAACTTGAAGGGCAGGACTTAATCTTCTGTAACAAGCAGAATTAATAGTGACACAGATGGGCTTGTGCACTGAGAAGGATAAAGTCTCCTGCACACATGGGTTTTTGCTGATTGACAAGCTGTTCAGAAATTCTCTCTTCAGTGATTTCATCTACTCTCTGAGCAGAGGAAAGTATACATGTAAGGCAAGTGGAGTACACCCACATAGCTGTACTTTATTGGAGCCATTAGGAACAGGAGCTTCATTCATTTTCACCAGCAACTATATGAAAGTGGAACAGACTGAAGTCAGAAGAGTAAAAATGCATATGCTGTGACTAGAAAAAGCCACAGGAATCGTGAAAAAAAAGCAGTGTCAAATAAGAGAGAAGTGACCTAAAAATGACCTAAGCAACTGGCACAACAGATAAGAGATTACACTTGTGATAACAGACTCTTTGCAGTATCATCACGAGTTATAATAACAAAATTGGCTGCAATTAAAATGAGGGAAGAGTAAGACTACATTCAAGAAGGGAAACATTTCACACTTCTATCCTGACAACATTCATCAGAGTATACACCAAATGGACAGAAAGCCCAGTCTTCTTTTTTTCCTAATAACAACAAAAAAATGTATTACTGAAATTTAACAGATATCACCACAGTAGATACCAAATAGTTAGAAACACTGTTAAAAACAAGGATGAGTTTCTCACTTTCACTATTCTATATTGTTACTGTCTTCATTCTAAGAGCAGCAATTAAATACAAGTGTTGCATGACAACTGTAGCACCACATACTACCGTGTTTCTTAGGTTTCAGTTCACCTAACATGCAGGCAAAAACTGAAGCTATCACTTGAAAAGTTATTATTATGGAAAGATGAATCTAAAGAAATATCTCTTCAATTATCAATCCATACATTATAGTAGAAGCCAGAAGAAAGGGTGATTTGTTTGCACACCCATGTTAACACAAGTGCCAAAGAAAACATTTAGAAGGAAATAATTATGTGTTGACATGGCAGCAGCTGTGTTTGCCAGCCTAAATACAATTCATGCATCAAAACTCCACAACTTAACGACTAGAGAGGAAATCTTCAGTTCAAGTGCTTGTAATTTAACAACTGGACTTGAAAGTGAGAAATCTAGAAACACAGATATAATATACACACCTCATGGTTGAACAAGGAATGCGGAGCTTGCCTAATATGTTATTCAATGACTTCAAAGAAAGAAATTTCAAATTTAGAGTAAAGTGTTATGAAATTGAAGAGCAACACACAGAAGCACATAAAGCATCCCATCTGCAGCCTTCCTTCTGTGACTTACCAGATGCTATTAGGCAGACCCTATCTTTATGTCAGCCTGTCTTACAGCCAGATATACAAGTATTTAGTTTAGGGAAAAGTCTAAGATCTGGATGCACATAGCAATTCTCAATGCACTACTTCAGCTTAGGGCTCAGAGGTCAGTGAAAGTCAGTTCTCTCTCTTATTCCTCTCTCCTGTTGCACATAACAGGAATTCCTTGCTTATCAGTACGTATTTCACACAGAAAACAACTCAAGAAGCATGTCTAGAATAGCTTTCATTCAAACACTGTGAATCATTAGCAACTAGCAAACAGGCATTGCAAAAACTGCTCAGCACCTGCCACTTTGAAAGTGGCTCAGCTATATTTCTTTACTTTTGTGGTTAACATCACGGAGTGCTGAGACACCAAAATAGGATTAAGCCCTGCTGTGCTCAGTGCTACACACAAACACGTGACTTCTACCCTAAGGAGCTTGCACTGACTCAGTGCTGTTCTGGCACACCAGACAGGCAGGACTGGAGGGGCTGAGCTGCAGTAGCCAAAGATATTTCTCAGTTTCAACTAGCAGTCCTTACTGCTTTTACTAACAAGGCAGGTACCAGAATTGCCACTGAGTTTGTATCTTAGTAAAACAAAACAAAAGACGGCAACAAACCAAACAAAAAAACCCCAATAGTACCAACAGCTCTGGTCATTTAACAATTACCTTAGTCAGGACAGCTGAATACAGAAAATCAGAAAGAATTTGTTCATATTTTCTGTTTTCTTCCCTGGCTGAGGCTGCCCTTAACTCTATTTTTACATGTTTCAAATAACTTGCAACAACATGCCATGAGTTTCATGATGACAGAGCTCCAAAACTACAAGTCCAACACTGTATTCATTCATGTCACAACTTCATATATAATAGAATTTATTTCTGAATGTATGCACTGTGTAAAAGTCACAAGCATCTTCAAGAACTTTGCATGAGCAACAAGCTAAAACATATTGAAAGGAGAAGGAGTTATGGATATCCTGGCTCCCAGGGTCAGACCCGCAGCTGTGCTTTTCTTAGCTATTATGTCTTCAGGTTTATGTAGACTGTCGTATTCATTAGCATCAACACCCACATCACTCAGCCTTGAAGGCAGACAGAAAACTTCGCTCTAAGGTAATTTGATAACATGGAGGAGATATATTTCATGTTCACAGAATAAGGATAAGTACCCACAATAGGACAGAATGTTACATACACAAAATCTCCCTGTCCTTCAGATAAATGAGAAACTAAAGCAACGAAACAAATTTCAAGGCACAATATTCAAGGACTTAATACAAATGACAGCTGCAGGAGCCTAAAAACAGTGTCCCCAAAGTATAATGCTTTAACGTAACTATTAATGCAGAAGACAGACACGTAAATCTAGCATCTCAAAGAGCAGAGTGGGGTAAATTTGGCAACACATTAGTCCCTATCTGGACTGTTGTTTGTCAGATCTCACAATATCTGCATCCTATTATCTGAAACTTGATACAGGAAAAAGCAATTAGATTCTCCCAGAAGTTTCTCTGGCTACATTAGCAGTGGTGTATCACAGTACCTACCCCTCAGCCTTTTACCAGCAAAACTTCGTGACTTCAGCAAGTCAAATCTTAACATGACTGAGATAATATAATATACTGTGAGACTGAATTCAGTACAATCAAAATATGCTGATACAGATACTATGCTCCTTCTGACCTATAAAATACCCCATGATTACACCATCACATACTCATTGTGCTACCTTGTTCATTACTGCATGGTTTTGAAATGCACCTTACAGCAAATCCAGTCTAAGCCTAAAACATATTACCACTTTTGTGCCAATTAACTTTTCAATAGAAAGGCTCATCTTGTTTTGTAGCTAAGAGTACCATCTGTAGCAACTGAAAACTCAGTTTTACAGCTAGAAGCCATAAGATGCGGGAAATTCCCTGCTTGAATCTACTTCTCCACAGTATGTAATGAGACCTAGAGAATGCAACAAATGAAGGAATGGCCATTAGGCTGACAGGCATCTGTTTACAATAGATGTGGCTTGAACAAGACCCAATTCTTTATGACTGTGAGCACACATCTATTTAAACCAAATAAGGTTTTGTATAAAATACAGTATACTTACATTTGCAACAGTGAATGAGCTAGTCAGAGTGTTGCAACAGGCAGACTCCAGCTGAGTCCCACCACCATTTCCTGTCTTTATTGAACACACTAGCAATTTCAACACAACCACAATAGTTCAGTGCACACACACACACATAGTATCTCCAATACCTAAAAGTCCCCTCCCATCTTTCCTGTGTGTAAACCCAGATATTACACAAAATGATAAAAGAGAGGACACAATTGGGCCTAAAGCAACGTATGGGGAAGGCAATATAAGAGTAAAGATAAAGGTTTGTGAATGCTATTGCTTTGAAAATGCCTGGGAGCCACAGGGGAAAAGTAGTTAGCTTAATCTATTTCGAGTACTGACTAGGGAGTATTATTTAAAGATATCTTCTCTAAAACATTTTCAGTAATAAAAAACAAAGCTCATGGAAATGAAAACTGTTGTTACCCATGGCTTTACAGAAAACATTCATGGAAACACATGCTTTAAATAACCAAACCAGACTTACAAGCTCTGTTGAAATTAAGTAGAGTGAGGCACTCTGAACTCTATGATTAATCGATGAAAGTCAAGGGATGAAGCAACTGTTCCCTGTGTCTCTTCTCAAGAAAACAGAGAAAGAACACTGTTACCATCCTTAGAAGCCTAGGACAAAACTGTAAGGCAGACAAATTACCTTACGTTTATTAAGTGCCATTCCAGACTAGCCATACCAGATATCCACCTCATAAAAATAAAAGTGTCTTAGTGAAGAGTACTTCACTGTCACTGGGTTGTACACCAAACAGTTTTCAAGCAATGGAGTATTTGAAAGCTCATATTCCTTAACTGGTCCTCAAATGTAAATTAAATCAACCTGGAAACCGAAGCTAGATTTAATTAACTTATTTTCTTTAAGCTGTAGGCAAGAAATAAAAATAATAATAATGGCGGCTTTTTCCTTTTTTTT
>VXBX01001866.1:53049-92102 GCA_013400415.1 Scytalopus superciliaris
AGCCCCGGCCGCGGAAGGAGCTCTCTGTGCGCTCAAACGCTGCTTCTCTGGCGTGCCGAGCTCGCCCCGTCCCGTCCCGTCCCGTCCCATCCCATCCCATCCCATCCCATCCCGTCCCCCCGGCGGACACCCACCTGAGCCCCGCGCCTACGGCCCGCCGGGCGCCCCCGCCATGGCCCTCGGGCAGCAGCACCCCGCAGGCAGGAGGGAAGGAGGGAGGGAGGACGGAAGGAAGGAGCCTGGCAGGAGCGAGAGCCGCAACGACACAGCGCCGGCCCGGGCGGAGCGCTCGTTCCGGCTGCCGGGGAGCGGGACCGGCAGCGGGACCGGCGCGCTGCACTGGCAGGAGGGGCCGCCCCGCTGGAGCCGCCCCGCCGCTGCTCCGGCTCCTGCTCCTGCTCCTGCCCGCCCTCCGGCCCGTGGGGCGGGGGAAGGGCGTGTTTCCATGATGTCACGGGCAGCGCCCACGGACAGGTGGGGAGCGGCCCCCGAGGGGACGCGGGGACAGGAGTGGAGGGCTAAGCCGGAGCTGAGCCCGAAGCCGGCCCTAAGCAGCTGGGGCAGGGCAGTGCGGGCGCGGAGCTAATCCCGCAGCGGCCCCGCGGCAGCCCCGGAGCTAAAGGGAGCGATGGCTCCCCGAGCCGCCTCGTCCCGAGGGAGCGGCTTGCCGCGCCGTGGAGGCGAAGTGCGAGCGGGTGCCGGCAGAGAGGGCTCGTCGGGGCATCGCCGCACCCGCAGCAGCCCGAGGGCATCGCTCCCCGCGCCTGTCCTTGCCCGCCGCCTCGGGAACAGCTCCCCCGAGGGAGGGAACGAACCATCCTGCCCGCTCCCCCCGCCCAGCACCCGCATCCTAAAATTAGCGTGTTGCTCTGCGTCTTATTTAAAAAGAAACAACCTGAATGACTAATTAGGTACAAGCCGTTGTAAGTGCGCTGGACGCCTTCCACAAACCCTGAATGTGTGCGCTAAATCTTTCAGAAATCGTTACTGCTTGCGAGGATGCAGACGAGATGTGACCTGGCACCCCATTCACACCGTTTTTATTTACAAAGTGCGATTTAATCCACACTTGGGAGAAAGGGAGGGGGGCGGGAAGAACCACTCTGGTTTCCTTACTCAGCCTCATGTGCCCAACACTGATCAGCTGCTCTCCGATTCCATTCAGAACTCGGTGTTTTTCTCAGTTGGAGGGAAACACCAACTCTTTTCTTCATTTATATCCACATAGCATTCAAAAAGAGAAGAAGCATTTGGAAAAGCAAGCTCGACCTTTCAAAAGTTAGGGAGGGTATTAATGGATGAGAACTTGTAGTAGCATAACCCAGGAGTAGAGTAGTACCTTGTACCTTGAATGAAACCTTGTAAGGGTGTTAAAAGGTGATACACCACAGAGTATCACTTGTATTAAGAACACTATCTGGTGGAGGCTTCCCAAATCATAGGCACCAGAGTGATCCAACACCCTGAAAACTGCTTTCAGAGCTGGCTTACAATGATACTACAGTGGAGTGGGCTTCGGTGTCCTCTGCAGCTGACCGTAGCCATGCAGCCTAATGATAGCTTAAGGAGATGCTGCCTACACAATGAAAACTCATGCAGCAACTTCTTGGTCAGCATCAAGCATCAAAGTCAATGAAAAACATAACAGAATAGTTTTAGTTTTCATTATGTTGTTTAATGTAGCTCCAAGTTGTTGCTGTGTGGGAATTCAGGCACTGCCAGAGGATATATATCAGCTTTTAAACAACAGGTATTTAACAATAGCATATGGCACTTCCTTAGGTTTTAGGTTTTATAAAAGTTTGATTTTATAAATCCAGGGTTTAGGACAAAATTAGCGCTCACTGTGATTTTAGAGAGCACAATTGTTGAACTTAAAGGTCCAAAATAGCCTGCAGCAGCATATCAATTAACAAAAAATTAGACAACTGGAATGTGTTGATGGTGCACCTTTCTAGTTATCACATGATGTAATAGCACACTGTTAGGTAATAGTGTGTTTCCTATGCATGTGTGGCCTGTTCCAGCTTCCACTGAAACCAAACTCAGATCACCTCTTGATTTAGAAAGTAACTGGGTGTCTCCCTAAGGATGTAGTCTCCACACTCTGCAACAAAAAGGACACAAATAATGCAAAAATAATTTTTTCTTCAAGACCAAAATCTCCATCTTGAGTCCTCCGTTATAGACCTATTTAAGATTCCTGAAATATTTAGGACTTTTACTGTTCCTGTGTAAGAAATATGGACTAAGCACATCTCTGGGCTGTATTAAATTATTTCACTGGAGTTATGGCAGGAAGGAGTTTGATCTTTCTATGGATCTAGGCCTTTGCTTCCTTTCCTTTTGTTCTTCTCTTCTGTTGAACAGAAACAATGAAAAAAATATTGTAGTGTTTTCTTTTCCTGGGCTAAAGAGAAGTTTAAAAATAAATTAATAACAAGCCTTTTGAAAATAAGATCATTCCTTCTGTTAGAAAAGCAACACACAGAAAAATAGTGACAGTTCATTAACTGAGATGGCAAAATACAAGGTGGTTGTACAAATCAGAGGAAATGCATGGACAGAAAGCCACTGTGTGAATACAGATTGCTGTTTTTCCTTCTTAATAGATCCATCAACACAAACTCATCCGGTTTATCATTGTAAAAGGAAGGTGGTGAGGGTGTTCTTCAGCAACATGCACTTAACCTTCGATTTATCCTTGCTCTTAGGGTTTTCTGTTCTGATTGATGGAGCCTCATGACACTGTATTCTTTTCAGAGCTATTAAGAAGAGGAACTCCATTCTGCATAATCCAACAGGTATTTTTTTTTAAACTCAGTTTTCCTTTGATCTATTATAATTCAGAATTAAATTACATGCTCTGAATTAAAACTCTACAAATATGTGTGACCTTTTAGCTTGCTTTTTCCTGTGGTTTTGTAAAGACAGCTCACAATAATGTTTCCAGTCATGCAATGAAAGGAATTGTCTTTTGATTTCCAGCTTGATTTTTTTGTCCTTTAATTATTAGGTGAAAATAATTACTGCAGTCCTATTGAACTTAAAGACATGCAATGATGTTTCATGTTTAAGCAATCTTAGTCTCGTGAGTAAGCAAGCTTCTGTGCCATGTATATGGACAAGAAAGAGAAAAGTTTGTTATGAGACACAAGTTATGTCCAGTGGTTTGAGCTGTGACAAATAAGACTTGTGAAGAGCTTCTACATTTACAGCAGACAGGTATATTTATCAGTATTCTTGTGGCTGAGGTGTGAGCAGCAGGAGAGTCGTGCACATTGCGAAGTTATTGGATTCATCAGTCTTTCTCTTCTTATGACTATGGACATATATCTTCAGTTCTGGGCAGGAGTTATCTGTCTTGAAATTCAGAAACATCTTTCCTTGTGCACAAAAATAAATATGTCCCTGGTACCCTTCCTCTTTCCACCAGCCATGCCCATCATGTCCTTACACCACTATCTTTGATTTTATTTTCAGTCAGCACTGAGAAGCCTCAGTCCCACTGACAATGCTTTGACAAACATTGCGGTTGTCCTGTTACACTTTCTGGCTGGTATTATGAAAGCTACTGGCACTACCTTTCCTGTGTCTTTCTTGCTGGTACTTCTAAATCCTCGCCTATCTCCCTAAGCTTCCCAGGCCTCTTTTCACATTACCATAGTTATTGAGTCTTCTTCCATGGCCTGTCTGGCTTCCCAACTAGAATTAGCCTTGTTAAATTCCCTTTGGATCCCTTCTAGATACCCCTGAGGTAAAAGCATATCATATGTGTTGCAAAATTCATTATTTGTTGCAATGCTTTTAGCAGTCTTGACTGTGCCTTTCTTTTGTATGGTAGTTTTGCATGTAGAGCTCCCTCAGAGCTCTACAGTTGTGGGGGAATGTAGACCTGCTGTCACAGCACCCTTTACTCTTCTTCTCCTTACAAGCTGCTAAACTGATTGGCATTTACTTATTCAGGCGACGGTAGAGAGAAAGCTGGAATGCTTTCAGTCTTTCCACGTTGGTAAAGCAGATGTGTGGCCAGAAAATTGGAAGGCGAAAAACTGAAAAGGAATGAACATCCACCAGCTTGGCACTCAGCAAGAGAGTCTCTGTGCCAAACAGTCAAAAGAAGTTCACTGTAGCCCAAAATTTACAAAGCTGGAATACCAGCAACTGGGCAGCAAACATTAAAAAGATGCACAGATCTACTGTGGCTGCCATGACCATGCATAATGTATATCTGCTGCATAACACGACCTGATCTACTCAACATGACATGACATATGTAACATGACACGATAACATGAGAGCTTTACAGCCTCTTTCCACAGCACTGCTGATCCATCCCAGAAGGTGCCAGTGCACACCAAAGAAATAGAGAAGGAGTGTAATATACATTGCCTAAAAAACCCCAAAAATCAAAAATGCAGACTCTGGAGAACCCTGGTTTTGTGTGTGTGTGTGTTTGTGCATTGCCACAGTAGGATCTGTGGACTTGGAAATCACTGAATTCCAAATAGTAGTGTTCATCACTAGTACTAGAAGCACTTTTGCTTTTGATTTTAGTTTTATTTGTCTTCTTTTTACTTAGCTCCAGGGAAACTGGGAGGGCCCAGTAGCATTCAGTCTGGCTCCCAGGCTTACTGCATTTGAGGGCCAACTTCTGAATGTCAAGTGGTCGCTGTGTGGTTAATGAGCAAATCTAACATCCAGACCTCTAGAGAAACAGGGAACTAAGAATCACTAAGTTTCTTAAGCTTCACACAGATAAGAAAGCAGTAACTTTAATACTGCCTTGGAAATTAGAGGAAAATCCAAGGTTTTCAAAAGAAAATCGGTTTGACTTTTTTATTTTTTTTTTAAATAGTAGCATCTTCCTTTAAGAAGAAAAGCTAAGCAAACTGGCAATTGAAGATTCTGGATTTCTCAGTCTTGTGCTGTTTCATACATACCAGATGCTGTTTTATAACATTTATCCTCCTCCCCCTCATTGGTGACTATTACTCATTTGTCCAAGTGTTCTGGGATTTTAGTATTTATCTAAAATGCAGTCAGATGGAAAAAAAATATCAGTCCTATTTTTTTCTATGTTACTTAAGGCAGAAAGTGTCAGAGTCCATGGAGGCTTACCGTGTTCAGAAAGCATGTTTACAGATAGGCGATACATGTCTTTGCAGAATCTGGCATCCAGACACCATTCAGCTGGCAGAGAGCAACACAGCTATTAGGCAGCAGTGTGATTCTGTGCACTGTGGGCTGGATTATCCCTCCCTACTGATGCAGACCCAGTTATTCCAATTGCTAGTGGAGGGTTCTGTCTGGAATAGGAGAGATAGATACCTCCTGTGTGGTACAAAGGATTAGCAGAGATCCCCCACACCTGTGGGTCCTCTGGCTTTCTGGAGCCTTACCTAGATGCAGATGGAAGACTTAATATATTGTTCATTGCAACCAAAGTTTTTTTGCTTACTTCACTGGGCTCTGGGTGAGGCCCTGGTGTACCTCTGGTGTTATTCTTTTTCCGTATTGCACACAGCACTTGATATCCAGAGGTTAGGGCCCTACTTTCCTTTTCTTGGAGGATCTGCACTCAGATTATTTAATCTTTGATGACTGTTATGTTTTCTGCAGTGAGAGTAGGATCCCAGTTTCTCTTATTAGGACTAGCTCTGCTATTCTTTTCCTTTGAATACACACAACAGGTAAAAATGTGGAAACACTAATGCACAAAAACTGCTGATGTCAAGTTACTTGATTCTTTTGGGATCACAAACATAAGAGGTAAGAAAAGACACTAAATTTATATCTGGAAGGCCATGGGATAGATGCCTTTGCATTTCACTTCAAAGTAAAAATAAATTATAGTGTTCAAACTTTGTAAATTTGACCTACAGGGTACATGTCCTGCCAGCATGAACAAAGTTTTCCACTGTGTGAACTCCTTAAAATTGTTAGTACTTCTTTTGAGTGCATGTGATACTCAGCAAGTGTCAATAATGGCAGTAACAAGCATGACCCTGACAATGTGTGCATGTCAAGCTGCAAACATTAAACTTGTTAGCAAACAGTTATTCCTGACTGGTGTCAGAATGAAAGAGCAGAGAATCAACTCTCCTCACTTGAAAGTTGGGCTTCTGGCCTCCAACCAAAAAGCTGGTCCAGAGCCTCCGTGCTCCAGTGATCAGTCTCCTAGTTCTCAGACTGGGCATATTTACATCCAGTTTGATACTTTGCACCCTGTCGTGGTTTAATGGCAGCCAGCAACCACGTACCACACAGCTGCTCTCTTACTCCCCCTCAGTGGGACTAGGGAGAGAATCAGAGGGGTAAAAGAAAACTCATGGGTTGAGATAAAGACAGCTTCATAGGGAAAGCCAAAGCTGTGCACACCAGCACAGGAAAACAGGGAATTAATTCACCACTTCCCATAGACAGAGAGTTCTTTGGCCATCTCCAGGAGAGCAAGGCCCCATCACACCTAACAGTTACTTGGGAACATAAACTCCAAATGTCCCCCTCCTTCTTTCACCCACTTTATATCTGAGCATGATGTCATATCATACAGAATATCCCTTTTGGTCAGTTGGAGCCATATGCTCCATCTGTGCTGCCTCCCAACTTCCCATGCATTCCCAGCCTCCTCACCAGCATTACAGTATGAAAGGCAGAAAAGTCCTTGGCTCTGTGTAACCACTGCTCAGCAATAACAAAAACATCCCTGTATTATCAACACTGTGTTCAGCCCAAATCCAAAAGCAAGCCCCAGTCTAGCTACTGTGTAAAAGCTTATTAACTCTACCCTAGCGAAAAGAAAATTAACTCTATCCTAACCAAAACCAGCACACTCCCCAGACCTGCACTTCAGTAGCAGGTTAATGTAGCAGACCCATCCACTGTCACATTTGTTAGGTACCTGTACTTGGGTGAGAATTTCACCAGGGGACAGTAGAAAGCATGCCTGTTGCTGCAATGAATTAACTGCTAATTGTGCATCAGGAGATTTCCAACAGAAAAACTGTTCATTCTGACTGCCAAGTTGCCATTAGCTGGGGAAAAAAAACTAAGTTAGGTGGGTTTAGTTCTGCTGATACAGAGTAGCAGTCTCTCCTCTTTCTGTACTGCAGCTATTAGTGTCATGCCCTGAATTTTAAAACCATTCAGATGCATACTAGTAAGCTCACTTCCCATTTTCAGTGCTGCCAGCAGACCTTATTTGACAGAAAAATATGTCCTCCCAAACATCAAACCCTGGCTCCACACAAAAAAAGCCAGTAAGTCCAGACCGATTTTTTTTTGGCCAGAGGCCAGCAATGGTTCCAGGCAGAAGGGACAGCCAAGAAATGAAATCTACTTTATTTGAAGTAGCATTACTGTTCCAGGCAGCAGCATCAGATCGTGTCTAGAGCAGTTGAAATCAATGGGAAAATCATCCTGTATGTTCAATGAGTTTTATGTCAGATGCCTCACCTAGTGGATTTTGTAAGAGTTTACTGCTGAAGAATGGGTCTCTGTGGTTAAGCAAGTTTTGACAATGATAAGGCAATAAGGGCCTTTAATTGAACTCAAAGGTGATGGCTGAGAAAGAGAAGAAGAGAAATATTTATGGCATTGGTGCCACATTTTGACATGACTTGGCTGACAAAGTAATGTAGAGGAAAAGCAAATCTCCCACACAGCCCACCTTGGGTAAACACAAATACAGAGGTCACTAGCAAAAGGCATGAAAGGAAGTTTACTCACCTGCAACCCAGCTGAACTATAGCCAGTCCATCACAATCACCTCAAGCCAGTCAGTTGCTGATCAGGCAAGTAGTCACTTAGCACAGATTCAATTAACAGTACCCTCAGCTGCGACAGGGATGTGCAGCTGCCTTTCCACTTTTCTGCCTCCAGAAAAGGTGCGGGAAAGGGATATCAGTGCAAAGTTTTAAAGTCAGCCACTTCTAAAATCACCTTTTGAATACTAATAGACAGAGATTTACTGGCTATTAATATTTTTGTTTTAATAAGCTGCTATTTTTAAACAGAATTTAAAAAAATAACAAAACACCAGAAAAACACCTATTGAAAAGTTCAGCATATATTAAACAAAAAATGTGGAGATCATTGTTCTATACACATTTGAAGAAATCAAGAGCAAAGATGTGTATTTTATAATCTTTAAAACCAGAAAGTCCTCTATTCACAACTGAAGAAGGAAGATATTTGGCAGAGACATGGAGCTGTTTATATACATCCATTATCGCCCAGGGCTCAGTACTGGGGCCAGTCCTGTTTAATATCTTTATCAATCACCTGGGCAAGGAGATCAAGTGCACCCTTACTCAGTTTGCAGATGACACCAAGTTGGGTGGAAGTGTTGATCTGCTGGAGGGTAGGAAGACTGCAGAGGGATCTGGACAGGCTGGATCGATAGACCAAGGCACACGGAATGAGATGCAACAGGGTGAAGTGCCAGATCTTGCACCTGGGTTGAACAACCCCACACAGCACTACAGGCTTGGGGAAGAGTGGCTGGAAAGTGGCCTGGTGGAAAAAGACCTGAAAGTGCTGGTTGGCAGGAGCTCCACATGAGCCAGCAGAATGCCTAGGTGGCCATGAAAGCCAATGGCATCCTAGCTTGTATCAGAAATAGGGTGACCAGCAGTGACTGTCCCCCTGTACTCGGCTGCACCTGGTGAGGCTGCACCTCGAATCCTGTGTTCAGTTTTGGGCCCTTCACGACAAGAAAGACATTGAGGTGCTGGAGAGAACGGCAACAAAGCTGGTGAAAGGTCTGGAGTACAAGTCATATGAAGAGGGTCTGAGGAAGGTGGGGGTGTTCAGCTTGGAGAAGAGGAGGCTCAGGGGGTGACCCTATAGCTCTCTACAACTACCTGAAAGGAGACTGTAGCAAGGGGGAGGTTGGCCTCTTCTCCCAAGTAACAAAGCATACAATNTGACTCTATAGCTCTCTACAACTACCTGAAAGGAGACTGTAGCAAGGGGGAGGTTGGCCTCTTCTCCCAAGTAACAAAGCATACAATAAGAAGAAACAGCCTCAAGTTTTCCCAGGGAAGACTTAGATTCCCAGGGTCGTCAGGAAAAAATTCTCCACCAAAAGGGTTGTGAGGCATTGGAGCAGGCTGCCCAGTCAAGCAGTGGAATCACCATCCCCAGAGGTATCTAAAAAAACATGTAGATGTGGCACTTTCAGACATGGTTTATGGGTAGACCTGGCAGTGCTGGGTTAGTGGTTGACCTTAAAAGTCTTCTCCAGCCTAAAGATTCTATGATTATCACAGTTGTTAGTATACTGAAATGGCAGGAAATAACTACCTGTGGGGAATTCAGGGTTATCCTTGTTTTGACAAGTAATAATGGTGACAGACATGTCCCAGAGATCTTTGAAAAGATGAAATTAAATAGCTGGGAGCCAGGGATATAAGAATGTCTAGTGAAAACTAAAATAAGAAGCAGCTGAATTTGAAAAATCCATCCCAGAAAATGAAAATTGGCCTTTGAATTAAATGCGTTGTTTATCTGACCTCAGATAGCTAAGGCAGTGTGTTACAGCAAACATTTCCTTTGCAAGGAGAAAACGAAAAAACCCATAATATTCGTTCTTTAAATGGAACTCCTGTTGATTTTAGGAATCATACAGGTGATAGAGTTTTAGCTCAGTATTGAGGTAAAGAATTAACCGTGTATTTCTGAGTCAGCTGAGGAACTGTTGTAGGCTGGAAGCAAACAGTCATAACAATAGGAGGAGAAAAACAAATACGCCTCCCATGCACTGGCTTTGATAAGCCAAAATGAAGTCACTTACTAATGGTGGGAAAAGCATTTATTTTCTAAGATGTAAATATTATTTCAATATTAAAATACTGGCTACTGAAAGATTAAGAGATTATATTGATTCAGAGCCTTGAAATGCTGTCAATAAAGTCTTTTTCAAAGAGTCTGTAAAAGAACTTCAGAATCAGAAGTGAAAGGTAAAGTCGTATCATGAGTTAAAAACTATCCGAGAGAGAGACTATGAAGAGCTAGAATAAATTACTGTCTCTTAAAATGGAAAAAGGTTAATAGCAGGATGCCCCAAGGATCCTGGTGGGAGCCACTGTTCTGTATATTATTCAGAGTCTGGGAGGATGAATGGTCTGGTAGTAAAATTTGCTTGTGATACAGATTATTTGGGTTTGGCACAGTTTGGGAAGATTATGAAGAATACCAGATGGATCTAATAAAGCTACTGTAAACGTTTGGAAGCAATATAATTGTAAGTGAAATACCAACTGTCATGGTTTAATCCCAACAGCAACTAAGTACCATGCTGCCACTCATGCACTCCCACTCTCCAGTGGGATGGGGAGGAGAACTGGAAAAGGGTAAAACCCATGGTTTGAGCTAATAACAGTTTCATAATTGGAATTAAGTCAAGTGTAATACTAATAATACTACTAATAATAGTAATGAAAAGGGAGACAACAAAAAGCGAGAGATAAATAAAACTCAAGGAAAAAAACCCTAGTGATGCACAACAACTCACCATGCACTGAATGATGCACAGCCCATCTCTGAGCAGTGGTCATTCCTCCCAGCCAACTCCCCCCGAGTTCATATACTGAGCACAACATTCTAGGGTGTGGAATATCCCTTTGGCCAGTTTGAATCAGCTATCCTGGCTCTGCTGCTTCCCCCCAGCTTGTTGTGTATCTCCTCACTGGCAGAGCATGGAAAACTGGAAAATCCTTGGTTTAGAGTAAGTATTACTTAGCAACAACTAAACATCAGTGTGTTATCAGTGTTATTCTCATACTTAATCCAAAACACAGCATTGCACCAGTTACTAGGAGGAAAATTAACACTATCCCAGCTGAAATCAGGACGCCAAAAGAGGAAGTTCAAGATAAGGTTTGTTGAAAGGAATGTGGGCTGTGGCATGCTTGTGTGCAATGGGCTCTGATTGAACTGCAACCTCCAAGGACAGCTCTAAGCACAGCTGGCAAGAAGACCATTAAAAAAACACCAGTCAAACTGCCACTGTGGTTTCTGTCATCTTGACACTGTTTGCAAATATGAACTGATTAGCCAAGTAGTTTCAGCAAGAAAAGACCCAAAAAATGTACAGGGCTAGATTCAAAAGCGTGAAGCAGTAACTGTAGCACTTGGAGAAGATGTGTGAGAACCAGTTGTCTTTCCTCCCTGTGAGGGAAGTCCACATTTCATGGGGGGATGCCACAGGGCTACCACAGCACAAGCTGTGCCAGAGGGTATGGGTTGAGGGTTTTCATGTACTTGGAGGAAAAAAAAGGAAAAGAATGAATCCCTGACTTTGGCAGTGATTAAACCATTCCCAAGAAGATGCAATGCTTTAATGCCTTTACCTATCTAGAAACTTGATTCCTTCCAGCTATCCCAGAAAATGCTTTAGACAGGAGATTAGGGCTCCCATTTCATGCTTACTCACTGAAGAAGCAGAAACAATACAGTTGGAGGGTTAGACTACATTTTCCTCTACTTTTCTTCTAAGCAAAATCTTTCTCTGAGGCTGAATGGAATATTTGTGTCAAACAAACCAGTGTTTTTCATGGATTATTTTGACAAGGAGAAGATAGACTGTAGTTTTGATTGTAACCAATTTTCGTTTAAATTGTCCAGTTCAGCTGTCAAATCAATTTCTGCTGCTCAGGATGCAAGTGCATGTTGTCAGCTCATCCAAGACATCTGCTGAGTGTTCAGTAATTGTCAAGAAGTGAGTAAAGTATTAACATTTGTAAGAAGAAAATGAAAGGTAATAAACAAAACAATATGATACCATACAGTGTTCTTCTGGTCTTCACTTTGTCAGTTAACAACAGGCTGCATTCAAGCCCTAGAAACTTAAAGGCATTTTTCAAAGACATCCTACTTTTTTTATTTCCGCTACATCATTTCATGTACCTCTTTCCTTTTTCTTTCCTTCACCAGACTCACATGTACCTTAAAAACAGACCCAGACATTCCCTTTACTATTTTTTCCTTTTTTTTCTCTCTCTCATCTCACTTCCTCAGGTGGCTCTTCTATCACTTTGGTATGTATTTGAGACTGAGAATAACCTGAATTTGAAAAGAACCATTTTTTTCCCCTAAAAATCCCTATGTTTTCAGTTCTTGAAGTCTCCCACTTAAAAGAAAATGATCCAGACATAACAAACCGACACTTTCACAAACCATCACTGTCATCATAAAAAGTCCCCAGTGTCAATGTGAGTTGTATATTCAGTATCCACTCCCAAAAAGAATAAAAGGAAGAAAAGTAACACGGGGTGTTGGGGGAAGGAGGGGGTCTGCTGCTTGGGCTTCTGTGAGCCCATGCAGCTCAGGGAGGAGGTGCCCAGAAAGGGGATTGTCTTTTATTCAGCAAATGTAGGCTGAATGGCAATGACAGACATCGTCAAACTGCCAGCTGAAAAGATCTGAGTCATTTGGGTGAGATTTTCGAATATAAATGTCAGAAAAAAATTCAGAGTAAGAAACTTCAAAGGGAAAGAGAAGACAATATAACATGGGCAGCAGGACCAGTGAAGTTTGATCTCCTTCAGATTTGTTCCGCTACATGTTTCCTACAAAGCTCCACTCAATAACCATGGATTTCCCCTCATCTTTCCAAGTTTACTTACATGTCCTTCAGCTCCCTTACAATATTCTCACCTCACTGCAGGTCCTCTAATCACCAGGCAGGGAAGAGGCCAGATGTGCTGTAGCTGAATTCAAGTTCTGCACCTGGTCAACTAGTAGCACAGGCTAATGGATTAGCCTGTTCTCCCCAGAAGAAGAGTGGGTGGGTATTTCCTCCTTTTCCTGCATCACAAAGGCAATAATACTAGGCTTTTTTCTACCTAGCCACAGGTTCTTTATGTAATTTGCAGGAACTTTTCAAATTTGCCAAATCTGCCTGGAATCAGTCTGAGGTTCATAGTTAGTAGAACTAAATAGATAGAATGGTGAACAACCTGGACGAGCATGCATTGCTTCTGTATGGAAACAGATAAAAAAGACTTTTCTGTTGTGAATGCTCAACACTCTGGGGCCTCTTCACAATGAGTAGACTTAAATAATTTCAGCCTTTTTAAATGTAATGAAGCCTAGCCATCTGATCCAGCTGAAATAACTTTGTAAAATGGAAATCAGCACCTAGAAATACAAAATAATAAGAAGGGAAAGAGTATCTAATAAAATCTGGGTTGAAGCACTGCAAGTATGGAGCAGACTTCTGGTGAAATAATGTCATCTTAGCCATCGGATCCAGTCATTCTTGTTTTTTTAGCTTGTTTGAAATAGGTAGGTGGGATTAGTTTATTTTAACCCATCCAAACCCAAAATAACTACAGTCTCCTCTTAGCTGGTGGAGAATTAACTAGGTGGCACTAGGTGGTAACTGCTCTCGGTATGGAGATGTGCACCTGGGCTCCCTGTGAGACAGGCTGGATCTGGAAGCAATATACCCATGCTCTCAGGCAGATGCTCTCTAGGACTCACTGGGTTGAGCTTATGTTAGTTTGGACAGCCCTGTACTGCAAGATACATCAATACTAAGAAGTCTGTAAACTGTTAAAATGTGTGTAATTAAAATCAGTTTATCAGGACTACAATTGATTTACAATGCAATAAAATTGATTGGTGTTCAGCTGAGTCATAGTAATATTAATTTTTCAAAGAAATTGCCCACATCTAACTGTGACATGTTTTTAAGTGACTAAGCCCAAGTCCTTTTGTGGTGTGAAGTGAAGCACTGAAGATTTGCAATGACATCCTACATCTCACTGTGTTTTAAGCTCATCTAGGTAATAAGCATCAGTTTTGTATTAGCAATCTGCTTCTCCTTTCTCCTCTGTCCCCACCATAAACTCTTGACAGCTCTTTCTGAAGGTCAGATACATGCTTCATGAGCAGGTTAAGCTGCCCAGGTGGACACAGCATTGTTTTCAACAAAGTCATGTAAACAGAGCTGAGAAAATGTCAGAGATCTCTAGTTCCTTGATTACACAGAACCACTTTCTTTGACAGCTCAATACCCTGTGGTAGATCAGAGCAGGCATTTTCTTCTGACAGCATTACAGTGATGTAGTCATAAAAGCTGCAAACAGTTATCTTCTCAGTGTTTCTGAAACTTACTAGTGAGGACAGCAAAACAAAGTAGCAAGGATACTGACTATGATAGAGCTCTTGGAAGGAAAGAGAAGGTGTCACTAGTTTGGCATGTCATTTCCATTTCACTTTCCATTTCATATTCTACCACTAGATCTCCATAATCTTAGATTAGGACAATAATAAACAATGGCCTTATTTTCTACAGAGTAAACTTGTGGGCTTTTTGTGTTTTGGACCATTTTTGCAGAACTGTGTCATTGGCTGTCTACAAAGAATATTGTTGCAGCATCTTTCAGGCTGGTGAAACAAATATCATGCAAACCCTCTGCTTTGCTCTCTGAAACCACACTTTGCAGCAGCTACTTTTCCTTGACAAGGCACAAGACCTCCTTTTACAGGTACTATAAAGTTCCACAAGACTTTACATCAGATCACATACATGATGAATAACATGGATTGTGGAATTCTGGGGGTAATTATCCCAAGTCTTTTCACTTTTTTGTATCCCACCGCTTTCTTGGAGGGTCACAGAAATATTATTGCTGTTGCCTTTTGCCTTAGGACTTCAGTAAAGCTCAAGTCATATAAGAACATAACACTGAACTGAAAAAGGGTGACACAGTTACCTTGACAAAGGGAATAGCAATCAGATCTATTGCAAATGCTAATCTTGAAAGTAGGTAACAGATCTAGACTTAGTCTCTCTTTGGTACTAACTCTGAACTAGGCATGCTGCCAAGTGAAAAGACCTCCAGTCACCAAGGAAGTGGCAAATGACTGTAGTGGAATGCTAGTGACTTTTACACAAGCACTGTACAGCAGAATCTGGTTTCTTGCATAACAGCAGCTCTTTCAAGGTCACAGCTTGATTAAGTCCTATTCATATTGGCAGAACACCCACACTAAACACATCAGAAAGCCAAGAGTAGGAGAAAGCATTAAACACTACACTTTGGGTAAACTCCGCTTACATGAGCTGGATCTGTGGTGACTTCTGCCTCTAGTTTGTACAGATTGCTGGACTGAAAGAAAGAACCACTGCTGTCACAAGCACACATGCACTTTAGAGCTGTGGCTCTTCCATTTGCTTACTGCAGTTATTGGGGAGCTGTTCCCTGGCTAGGAAACACTACTTTTTGTCATGCTAAAATTTCAAGCTGCTGTGGAAGTTTGTGTCTGGATTTCCAGTCACTATTGATGAAGGACCCCATAAAAAAACAAAGGTGTGGTAATTCGGATTAAAGAGGGAAATGACTTATTCCATTAGCAGGAAAGCAAAATAAGCCTGACTAGTTACAAATACATATTATGCATCCTGAGCTTTAAACAATATATATAATCCAACTTCACCCATGTTTCTTGCAGCATTGCCATCACCATATCCCCAATCTTTGTCTCTCCTAACCTCTCCTCAACTCCAGCTTCACTTACAGTCCCTTGATCTGCTCATGCAACATCCAAAGATCTACTTATGTGTCTTGTTTACAGCCTTTGGGCTTTCTGCTGAGCACAAATGAGCACAGGGTATGAAGAACTACATGCACAATCACTGGTTAACCAGCTGTTATCAGAGATAAATCTCAGCCAAGTTCCCCCTGCTGCTCCCTCTTTCCTGCTCCCATCCAGTCAACTGTCAGGTCTTCACATCCCACAGATCTCTGCTCAGATATCCCTTTTGTTGAAACTGGACAACATGCTCAAAACTCTTTGAGAAAGACTTTATTTTCTTAAGATGTGACATCAAAAAATACAAACCAACCTTTCTTCCTCTAAGAAAAACAATCCACTAAGAACAGTGTGCACACTTGACAACCTTATACACTGGACAGTGAGAACTTATAGAAGTGAGAACCTAGTGAAGGATTAGAGGTGCACGGCACACCAAGTAACAGAAGAACTACCAAAAATCTAGGGAAGAAAACTCAGATTCAGCTCTGTACTTCTTTTTAGCCAAGGCCAAAGTGTCATTTATGCCCAGAGGTTTGTCTGTGATATAAAATGTGAGTGGGACAGCATTTCTGTTGCCATCCTGGATTCCAGGGGGTGATTGTGGCTCTGCTGCAGCAGCACCACCACTCTGCAGTGGGGGAGGTATGGGGTGACATCCAAGGCATTACTCATGTCCTTCTGTCTGCAGATAAGTAATGATGGCAGTCCCTGGCAGCTCTCCCTGGCTGCAGCCCAGAAGGCCTATGATGTCTGAGGGGGGAGGCTCTGTGTAAGTTCTCAGACTCTTAAATCTGGCTTCTCTCTACCTAGCCTCCCCAGAGCTTCAGATGTTGTCTAAAAGGCCACACACATCTTAACTATGCCAACATTACCAATTCTGAGCAAATTCTGGTCCTCCAGGACTCATGTGGTCTGCCTCAGTGTGATTGGTGGCAATACAGGTGAGTGTTGGATCATTCATTGTGGGGAACTTGAGATAGCCACACAAAACAATCTAACAGCCCAGTAGAGCTCTGCACAAATACTTTTGCTAACTTCAAGATAGGAGTAATGTAAATGTGAAACTCAGCCAACAACTGTGAAAACCACTGGTCTCAATCCCAGACACAGCATGGGATAGCACACACAACCTTATTGCTGAGAGAGATCTCTAGCCCTACAGCTAGCACCAGGGAGGAGGAAAATGCAATGAAGTTGATTCATATGTATAATATTTCCCATGTAAGTGTGTGGGAGTTTAGCCTTTTACCATAACCTAAATTTTAAGAAAAACAACAACTTGTTTCCAGTTCAATAACATAAGCATATGACATTTTATATTAGCCCAAGAAATAAGGGAGGGCAGAGTATGACATAATTCTCTTCTTTGATGCTCCATATTGTTGAAATTAATGATATTTATGTGCTATGTTAAGCCATTTGAAGAGATGCTTTCAGCCAGACACAGGAAATAAATGAAATTGGAAGATTATATTTGGAGAGTCATAAGGCCACATCTTATCAGACTTCTAACTAATAAATATAGCACAGCTATGACGAGATCTTTCAAAGCTGTCATAAGATCTTTTGACTTATAGAAAAATAGAAAAGGCAAGCAAAATTCTCAAGTAAAGATTGATACGCATAACCGGATTTAATGACTTGACTTCCTTAAACAGCAACAAACCAGTAGATAAGGTCTTGTTTCAAGGTATTTCTATCCAGAGATACTTCACCAGGAAGCTGGGCCACAAAGATCTGATTTTCTCCTCTTAGTGCTCACAAGATGATGGCTGAAGCAGACTTTAGATGCCTCATTCTTTTTTGAGCACTGACTACGATCTGCAAGATGACAAGGGGAGCCCAACCAATTTACACAAACCAGAAATCTGACTGTGAGAAACTATAAACAGAAGTCGTGGTGTAGGAGACTTGTAATATGAAGTTAGGGATGACCAGCAGGATGAGAATAGAACTTTCAACAACACCTTGAATTTGGAACCTGAATCCTGATTTTTTCTAAAGGTATTTTGTCTTTTGTTTTTTTTAACAGTACTCCAGAAAAGAAGCAGCTATGCTAGCAAGAAGGTGGAAAGAATCAAAGAAATGTTTCAATGTTCCTTGCTCTCCAGTGTTCAATGGCGTAAAATTACAAATCATATTTATATTTCCTGGTCATTCAGTTCCCTATAATATGGATAAATCTCTTCATTTGACTCCTGTATTTTACAAGTCATTCTAGCTACCACAGAGATGCTCCCCATTCTGCTGTGGTTCCTCTGCTGTAACTCCACACGAGTTATAGCCAAAAATGCAACTACAGAAATCTAACTTTAGAACATTTGTTTCTGCTGTGCTGCTGCCAGCAGAAATTCACTGAAAGAACAGCTTAAAAGGACATGTTTTTCCTAATACTACGTATTTTTATAAGTTTATGCTCATTGCCAAATGCAAGAGTTCAAGCTATTGTAGCTCTAGCAAGCTAATGGAGATGAGCCAATTTTTACCACTCAGAATCCTGGCTTTATTTCCACATTCCTGTCCACCCACTTGTTTTGTATTGTTCCATAAAACCACCTCATGACTGGGCTATTTATTTTCAAATGTGTTACATTACTCTCTAATTACAGTGAGAGAGTATATGGACTTGCTCTTTCTATGTGAAATATGCTAATTGTAGCATAATCTAAATAATTTTGGAAGAATTATCAGCTTTGAATAAAGAAAACAGTGAATGAAGGAGTAAAACACAACCATGAAGTAGCCCTGACAACTCAGGAGTGTGAGTTAGGTGTTACAGAAATCTTGAGGGTTTGGGAAAATTGGTTTCTTGCACTTTAAAAAAAAAAACAAACAAAAAACCCCCCCCAGAAAACAAAACCCCCTCCAGGCTGCTTGCTAATACACTTGCATGAAATTAATTTCTTTATATAGCTTGCAGCACACAAAACTTCGCAATGAGAGTCAAAAGTTGATGGAAGGGATGAGTCAGTGACTTAGGGAAGGAAAGAGGATTGGGCACATGTGGGGTAGCAGGCGTGACACAGCAGTCCTTTCCTGTAGGACACGGCAGAAATGCAAAACAAAAGAGAATTGGAGTTTGTAAGCAAAGGGATACTCGGCAAGTTAAGCCAATTTACCTGACCATAGAAAATCAACATGCATTAAAGTCCCAAATGGTTGTCCTCATTTAGGATTAAACTGGTCCTAATGTGACTAAAGTGGTCCTTAATCTTTGGGGATTTAGTCCTTGATGAAAGAGTGCTCTGAATTGATTCAAAGGCATTTTGTAGGATGAAATCTTTAACATACCAGTTTCTCCCTTTTTAAGTTATGCTAACAGACTTCATACTTCTCCTTGACTCCTGATGCTGATTTTCCCCATGAAATACAGCCTTAATTTGAAATATGGACATTCAGAGTGACAGGACTGAACTAGTCTTGGGCAAATTGCAACCAAGCACTGTATGGGGAGCACTGGAGACTGAATAATATCATTCAGAGAACAGGTAAAACCAGAGTAAAAACATTAACTCGACTTGTCCTGAGATAAAAGTTTCTAGGCAAAAGCCCAGATGTGGCCACCCTAGGCCAACAGCACACAAACTACTGATCCCAGGGTAAAGCACATTTACTACATAGGAATCACCTTTTGTTTTAGCTGTGGTAAAAATTTCTAGCCAGGGCAGATTTGCCTTAGTTCAAGAAATTGTGTCATATCCTTGAGGGTGGAAAAGAGGCAATAGGAGGTAGCTGGGGTTTTCCAAAGGTATTTCATAGCTCAGAGTTAGTCCATAGCTCAGGGGAGAAAGCAGTCACTACCATGGGCACCTCCCCATCTCCTGATACAAAATACACTGTGGTACTTACAGATGAGGAGAATTACACTCCTCCTGATTTCCCCCTGCATTTCCATCTCTGCAGGGCCTAAGAAGATAAACCCAGAGGAAGGCAGGACATACTGATCTCCAGGGCATATCCAGCTTTCAGCCTTCTGCACTCGGCTTCAAGATGGGATGTCAGAACTAAATGCGTCAGCTTGTGCAGAGCAGCACCCGTGTGCCAGAGCCTGGACATGGCTCAGGTTAATTTTACACAGCCCCAGCAGCTGGTCCAGGCTACTGGCTTCTAATGAACAGCCAACAAATTAAAATTGACAAAATTAAAGGAGGAAAATCTCAATCCAGTCTCAGCTTCCAAGGACACTGGCAGCACGGAGAATATGTGGATTATTCTTGACACTTGCACACCTGCTTTACTCTTTTGTTTTAAACTCTTCCATTGAGGAAGATACAAAAGCATTTATTTTCTAATGAGGAAAGCAAAAACTCTGACACTGATAGAAACCATACGGATTGCACCAGGCTTTGAATCTTTTGACATACTTACCTAATCCGTAACATGCACTTACCTGCAGTTTGGGATTGTCTACAGTCTACTTCTGCTATCAGTCACAGCAAAGGTTTTCTCCATTCTGACTTCTGCATGAGCTGAATTGTGGGAAGACATTGCCATCTCAGCTTTGCTCATGTTGAAGAATTAGGTTCCAGGCTCTGCAGGTTAGCTGTGCCTTCTCTAATAGATGTCCAAAAGAGTCCTTTTGGATACAAGGGCGCTCTTGTATTCCTATATAATGGCTTATAAGTGAAAGATACTTGCATTTGCTGGGCAAATTCTGGTGGTGAAACAGGCCTGGTGAATGAGCGGCTTTAGCATAATCATGTCTCTGAATGACAATAAATTGTTAAACACAGTTTGGAGTGCTGAGTTCAGCAACCACTGCCTGCTCAATCCTAGGGCAGATAGTGAGGTCAATTAGGCCAAATGCTGAAGAACAGGTTCATTACAGACAAGGGAATACAACATGTGCTGATATTCCCAATGCACAGTGTGGCTTCTCAGCGACAAATGCCAGATTGTGGGAGATGCTCTGGATCTTCTCTCCTTCATGATGTAGGATGTCACTGGACCAATGTAATCATACAGGAATGGGAACTTTCTTCCATCATGCTATAGCCTGCTGGTGTGACAATCAGGCCCAGAGGGATGAGAAACATCATGCAGGAAGCTAGATATGTATATGTCTGTGTGTAAGACACAGAAAAGGAAAGAAAACTTGATTTTCTTTGTATCAAGATGAATTTTTCTGGTCTAGAAGAAGTGAGACAGAAATCTTTACTGATGCACATCCCAGGGGTTGAAGCATGTCTGAAAAGAGTCTCTAGAAAAGAGGAACTGACAGCATGGTCTTTCCCTCAGGAGTCATTGAAAAATTAGCTGTGTTTCTGCATAAATAAAACAAAGTGGACAGAGCAGAGTGAAAATGCAGGAGATATAGATGAGGCTTCTTTTGCTGCAGCACTCCTTACACCCTTGCAGCTAGGTTAAATCTACAGCCTCTGAAATCTGGTCAGCTGGCATTAGCATTCAGCTTCTTTAAGACACAGCTTTCTAATCCAGCCGTCATGGAGATGTGCAATCTTACCTGCTCAAGGAGAGGGAGAAGGATGAAGAAGACAAATGAAAATGGGATGGCAGAAAGGAGAATGCAGAAGGGACAGACTGGTGGAAGAACAATAAGTTTGGGGTATGAGCTAAAGGCAGTGAAGAAAATGGTGTTTCCTATGAGTCTTTCTTTTTCTTAGCAGAACTAGGATAACAAAACCCGATGTCTCAGGGGAAAAAAAAGAAATGGTAGCCCTGTTATGTAATGGAACACTTCAGCACAAGGTAAAAAGTAGTGTCATGTTTGTAAAGCTGGACTCTGAGTGCCAACTGGGCACTTCTAGCATCAGTACCAAAGTGCAAACATAGCTGGAATGGCTAATTGCCTCTTTTTTTTTCAAATAATAAGGTCTGATTTCAGATTTACTGGAAGAATCACTTTGATTTCTTATTAATGCACTGTTTATCAAACATAATCTCAACACAGGTTTTAGACAGCATATTTTCTACAGACTAAGTTATTTTCTTTTCTTTTATTTTTTTTTTTTTGCCCCTAGCTTTTTCTGACTTTTAAAAAAACAGTTCACAGAGCAAGCAGAATTTGACCTTTGCTGCTTAATACACCTTGGAGTGTAGGCCACAAACACAACCCCAGCTCTGCCCTTTTCAAGGGCACTCTGCCCAGGGTGCACCACAAAACTGCACTAAGGAGGGCTGGATCGGGGTCAGAATCTTGCAACAAACAGCTTCAAGAATAAATCACAACCATTTTTGTCTCATCTTTCTGATCATTCTTTAAGAAGTAAATGTCTGGAACACTTGCAGTAAGTCTTGCAGAGGACATTGGTGAAGGTTAAGCAGAGTTACGTATATTCTGGACAAGGGGCTTATGAGACACAGTGATGAAGACATTACTCTTTTTTCGGACTGCCCTTTATACCTATGTCTAAACATCAATTACTGCTGTCTAGAGGAAAATTATTTACTTTAAGATAAATGTTATGGCCTATAATCAGCAAGTTATTGCTCAGTGTTAAATTAGATTTTCAAGTTTATTTCTGCACTGCAAAACTTGCAGTATCACAGTCATATGTTGTGAAAAAACATTTCTTGTCATTTGGCTAAAGGAAAGTAAGTGTTCCCCAGTAAACAGGTTCATTACCAAGTCCACTGATGGTACATCCAACACACAGGCCTTGCACTCTTTGAATTGTACCTCATACATAGTTAAATATCACTATTGCTCATTTAGCCTCTCATTTGCCTCTGGTTCAAGTAAGCCAAGCATTAAAAGTGATTTATAGAACTGCACTCACTCAGTATGAAATTTGGCACAATACTCCTCTCTCAGGACAGGCAGAGCCTGACAGAACAACCAATTTCCAGCAATTGAACAAAAACTATAAGCAGTCTTACTGCATTAGGCCTAGCTAATCCCATGAGCTCCCTGAACAGTATGTGGAGGTGCAGCAGATCTGCTGACATTTTTCTAATGTAGCTTTTAGAAGAACGGAGTCTTGAGTCAGCTTGATGACAACAGAACAGAGCAAAATCAATAGCACTGTTCCTGGTGCTGGGTGAAACACCAGCTATAATGACTTCAGAGCCTCCCCAGGCATTTCCTTTGGCACTTGACACATGCTGCTCTGCTTCAGGACCCTGCACAGCCAGTTCCCTTCAGAAGGAGCGATCCTGCTCTGCTCCAGGCTAGAGAAAGAAACAAATCGATTCCCAGATCAATGTTCCCAGATAGCTGCTGCCTCTCCTCTCTTGGAGGAGTTTGGTCAGGAGCCAAAGATGCAAAGGTCTCTTGGCCTCAGTGTGTCACCCATGACTGAACACGTCCTTTGGAAGGCCAGGGAACACCACACATGGATTGTTAACAGGCAGGCTCGACTGGTGAATCACCTGGGCAAGTGGTCAGTGCTCTCCCCTCAGAAACACTGCCATGTTTCTCAGCCAGTGCCTGGCCGTGCTGCCTGAGCTGCTGCTAAATGAGTAGAGGCATCCAGGCTAGTTTCTCAGCACTGATCCAGTGCTCTGCTAGTATATATAGTTCTTACCTCTTTGCTATCAATGCTAGCTTAGTAAGAATTAGCCTCAAAATCTTTACATCCTGCTGTATTGAGCAGCACAGGTGAACATGAACCCCTTAGAATGAAAAAAACAGAGCAAGCCCAGAGCAGAAGAGAATAGCATAAGCTCCCATTTCTGCTGCCACTTCGGAGTACAGAAACATTGCTTCCTATAGGAGTTTTTACTTGATTGCTTAACATCCTTTTAACCAGACCTTCTCCTAAGCACAAATTCAAGAATAGTGGAAGCTGAACAGAAATGAAAGTACTGTTGTTAAAATTCCAGTAATGCATCTGGCCTGTGAGGCACAAAATCCTATTTAAAACTTCATTTCCAGTTGAAATTAAACCTGTGCTTCAGATGTTCCTAGACTTTTACTTAACAGAGGATAGAAATTTTCTATATATTTACATATAATCAACATTTTGGTTATTACTGAACTGTAGGTTAATATTATTAAAAGGAAAACAAACAGAACTTGGGTAGGGTAGTAATTTTCCTTACTCCATATTTCCAAAACAACTTTGATCAGATGATGCCACTACAGGACTATCAATTTCAGCAATGAAAGATGCTTCCACAAATTGCTATT
Source organism: Scytalopus superciliaris (assembly GCA_013400415.1). NCBI lineage: Eukaryota > Metazoa > Chordata > Aves > Passeriformes > Rhinocryptidae > Scytalopus > Scytalopus superciliaris. Next base: position 76,694 of record VXBX01001866.1, read on the forward strand.
ATTTTATCCATTTGCAAATAAGGCTTAGCTCAATGAGCTATTTAGTGCTACCAGTGCTATTCTTTGCTCTGAAATTCCTCCAAAGAAAGCCAGATCATGGGTGTTCTTTTTCTTCTACATGAGAACTAATTACAGAAATTAGAGGATTCATATCTTTATGGACAAATAAGATACAAAGCTCAAAATCATATGGAAGAGAACATAATTTGCTTGAGCATTTTGGCAAGTGAAGTTTCAACTGAATAATTTATAATTGTTTCAGTGTGTGTATATGTAGTCCTGCTATGTATGTTCTACTTACTAATTAAGTAACTACATAATTAATAATATGAAGCTTCTCCATAGTTTTCAGTGGTTACCTCTCATTGCACAGAATGAGACCACAGGCATGTGGAAATGTTCAGCTGAAGAGCTGATCAGAGTGAAAATTAGACCCCATTCCTGCAGCTGCTGCCTGTGGAGGCTCAGTGCTTTGCTATTTTAATACTGCTTTTTGCTATAAGATTACTTCTTTTGAATTTTTATGGACTTTCAGCTGTATAAGTGCAAGATCAGGCAGCTTTTTGGAAGGAAAAAAAACAGAGGATGGTGTAGACTATATTCAAAGAAGCAGAATCTAAGGAGGGAAGCAAGCTATTAGTCAGTTACAGGGCAGAATGCTGGATAGGCCAAACACTCAATAAAACAGAATCAGTAACATCCTAGCCCTGCTCTTATTTTTACTTTCTTTTTCTTCAGCATCATCCTTTTATATCTGGGTGAATTTTCTGTAGCCTTCTTCATTTCTCACTCTTTTCCTGGAAATTCTTTGATCCTTTTGAATTGCATTTGCTTTGCTCCTTCCAAAAGCCTTCTGCTTTTCCTACAACTGTCTCCCTTCAGTAGTCTCTCCAGTAAATGTCATCAGATCTGTCTCCATAATTTTTGTGCGAGTGCTTCACCAGTTTTCCTTTCCCTTGACTATCTCAAATCCTTTTGCTCTCTTCTTCCCCGAAGAATGGGAGCCTTGGGGACTTTCTTTCTCCCATGCAGCTTCTTTACCTTCCCCTCAGCCCCTTCCATGGTTCTTTTACCCCTTTCCACAACTGAATTTTAATTCTTTTGTTTCAGTGCCTGTGCATTTCGCCGTCCAGGTGCTGGATACAGAGCACACCAGCCACCTTCACAATTTGTTCTTTCCTTTCCATACACTTGTCAAATGCGAAGTATGTAGTTGATTTTTCAGTGCCTCGAGGTAACTTTGCCTTTTTTTGGTGACATTGCAGCTTGGTCAGGGATGCCAAAGCTCCTCCTAGTAAGCGGCAGCAAGGACAGATATATAACCATCCAATGCCGGTAGGTGGCCAGAGGGAGCAGCATCGCGCATTGCGCTGGCAGTCCTTTAGTGCCACAGGGTGGTCTGTATGACCGTTTCCACAATACAAGCTTTTGTGTATATGTGTGTTGCTGTTTAATGGTCATTAATGCTGAAAACATTAGTAGAAATCTAGATGCGAGCAACTAGGTGAATCCTTCATGCACTTCCACTTCCTACTGTTAATTGGCATAGTGCCCTTTCCCTTCCTCCCAGGACTTGCTGACTTCTTGTCCCCACTCTTCTCACTGTAATGAGCTGAAGAACAGGCTTGATTTTACCTTGACTTTATTTACTTTCCTGCTTTCCTCTCAAATTTCTTTAAACTTCATTTTTCATCCCCTTTAGTATGACAGCAAGAGTGCCCAGCTCCATTACAGAAGAGGGTAGTGGCTCTGTTGAGATGAGGTGACAGCAAATCAGGCTTGCATGACCTCTAACTGCCTGGGATACAAGTCTGCTTCATGTCAGCTGTTCCCAGGCCGGGACACAGCAAAGGCAGGTCCTGTTGGATCTGCAGCACCTCAGCCATCACAGCTGCTGAGAGGTTCTCCTGTTTTCCAGAAACTTCCTGGGTACTCTTAGGTATGGTAAGGTTCTCAGAAACAGTATATCTGCCTTTCCTCTTCTTTGCCAGACCCTGGAGGTAGAGGGAAGGCTTGCATCACATGCTTATGTTCCTTTTCTGTTTGTCAAATGTCTTACTTGTCTTCCTGTCTGAAGAGGCATATCTAGAAACACAAAATTGTTGCGGGACTGGGAAGGCACATCAGACCAGCTACTTCTTGTGCTTTCCTGCAGGATTTGAGTTCAGATTCCTGTCCACTTCAGATTCTTGGACCTTCTGTTTTTGCCCTCTCTGTGTTGAAGGTTATGGACTCTATCTGCACCTAAATACTCTCTATTTTGCCCAGATTCTTTCCTCTCTCCTCCCTGCTTTTACATCAGTCTAGATTTATATTGTGCCTAACATTTATGCCTCATTTGTGTCACTGTAAAACAGAAGAGAACAAATCCTTACAATTGTAAACAAGAAATCCTCAGAGACAATATCATTCCTACTCATTTTGATTTTCTTTTCCTGTAAGTAAAAGGATAATTTGAAAAGCCTAATTGAAATTGATCTTGATTTTCTGAAACATTGAATGATGCTGTCCTAAATCAAAATTATAGCAGCTATTCTTTTAACAATCATGAGATTGAAGAGAAAAAAAAATGTCAAAACAGCTAAGAAATACTATCAATATCAGTTTGCTGGCTCAGGAAACAATACCAGTCTTTGAACTGCAGAGTAGTATATTCTTATTCAGATAGGTGGCTTGCAGAAATCCAAGAAATGTATCCTGCTGTTCCCAGAAAGATAATGTCAAAAGAACTAAACCTGAGTGTGGCAGTAGCAGTGGCAGCAGCCTAAGAGAGGACTCACTGCAGGCTAGATAGAAATAGGAGATCCTCAACAAATCCTGCCAGGGTTTAAGAAAGGACTGATGAGAATTATGTAGGGTTCACATATAGAGGTGAGGATGGAGGAGAAGCAGAAGGAAAAAATTCAACCTCCCACTCTGAAAACTGAGTCAACTCTAAACAAAACTATAACAGTCACAAAGAAACAAAATTTAGAATATGTTTCTTTTTCTACTGTGGAGGAGAAAAAAAGTCTGTAAGACTGTATTTTTAGAAAGATACTGGGCAACAAAATTAGCTAGGAGACATGTCTGAGGTTTTAATTACACAGGAACATTGGTATACACTGAACAATCTGCAAAATGTATTTTTAAAATGAAATAATCAGTGCAGTAACCATTCTTCATATTATTTTAAGGAGCACTGCTGTAATCTTAAATGCTTTTAGACCTGCTGCCCTAAACTAGATGTCAATACACGTTAGTTGAAATATTAAAGAAGTTGTTGTCATGCACTGAAATGTGTGCCAAAGTAGAGCTGGCCTTCCCGTAAATGATAACTTTAAATGCTGTTAATGAAGTCATGTTCTGCTAATGCATTCAATATTTTTGTTGGAGCAAGAACTGCAGCTTTCTGGACTTCAGTCTGTAGTTGTGGTGCCATCCTTTTTGATTTTCATAGCTGCTTCTAAGTTGTAGAGTAGCCATTAAACTCAACTGCAATGACAATTTTGGAAAGACAGTAATGCTGTATGAATAAGATAATTCACAAAGCCTTTATTACTTGAGTGCTTAGAAACAGAGAAGCACTGTAATGTCTAAATCCCACAAAAGCTGATTATTTTCTCCCTGAGCTTCAGACACAAATCAAGAAAATGCATCTGAATAGTAGGAAAGGAGCTGCAAAAACAGGATTGCTGAAAACATTGTCCTGGGCTAGATATCTTTATCCCACATCCTATTTATAAGTTCTGAATTACTAGGGACCATTATTTAAAAAAAAATATTAATCACATTGAGTCTGATGCACTGATGCAATTATTATTGAAACAATTTATATGCTGCAGACTTTTAATTTCTTGTAATCTGTACATAAACTGTTAAGCAGTGAAAGAGTGTAGAACATACACACACACACACACANGCAAAGAGCAGCACAAAACCAAAATCAAGACTTCATTCAAAGAAAATAGAGAAACCACAACTTTTTCAGAAGGAACTGCACTGGGGGTGGTGAGAGGTTCATAGTCCATTCACTGTAGAAAAGTTCTTTCTGAAATGGACTATTTAAAGCTGGATAAATGAAGGATGAAGAGTTGAGCCCTCTAGGACATAAATCCGTGATTCCACATACAGGGTGTCTTTTTAACCAAAGTTGTTGCTTCCGTCATTAAATTAGCTTTTCTTGCTGTATGAGATTCAAGGCAACAGCGGCAAAACATTCACTGCTTTTTAATTACTGGACTGCCTCTGCTATGTTTTCCATAACGTGGAATTCAAAGAGGGAAGACAAATACTGGCCTCTGAGCTTTTCTGAGCCAAACTTTGAAGCTACAGCGAAACAATCCAGGGAAGGACATAGAATCATAGAAGCAATCAAAGATGAAAAACAAAAGCCCAAGTCTACATATATATACATATATACAGTAGCCTTGCAAGCCCCTACTGAGAGGCTTTAATACAGTGCTATACACATGAAGTTCCCCCATATGAGGTTTTAATTTTGGACATGGTAGCAGGGAAATAAAACCAAGGCAAATATGGAGAGTAAATCCTTTCTAATTAAGTTTTGGTTGTAGGAGCCACAATTTAGGCAGACATGTGAGACACATGGCCACATTAATTTCTAGTGGACACTGGCAATTTTTAAAGAACTTGGATTTCCTGAAACTGACAAGAAATAAGCAGTTAAATTCACACCTCTGGCATGCTTTGTATATGTTGTGCAGACTTCCTGGCACTTGCATTTTCTGGGATTAGACATGTATTGGCAGATTCAGTCTCATACATGTATTAAAGCATAAGAGAAAAGCTGTAGCATTTCTGAACTCACCGAAGTCTATCAAATACTTACACATTGCTAGTAGTGCTACGTAATTCCTACAAAGCTCGGCAAGACAGAAAAATTCCACCTACTTGCAAATTTTAAACAAAGGCATATTTGCCCACAGTTAGAAAGTTTGAAGCATATTATTTTACAATTTTAAGTGGATACCATTCCCGAGAGTAGTTAAAACTCTGCTTCTACTTATAAAACAAAGTGCCTGCACCACTCAAAACTTGCAAAGAAACAGTTTCAGAGACAGTCACAAGACTGTACAAACTCCAACTGGTTCCACCAACATTTAATGGAAACCGTGGGCTTAGGTAACAAAATAACAGGCCTTTCTTTAAAAAGTGGCTTCATGAGAAGGGGGAAGGGTTCCTCCTCTGTGGCTGGAAAGAAACCGTAGGCTTGAACAAGTCAGAGGACAGAGTCTCACCCATATGGAGTACATCCACAGCTATTGGAAAGAGCTCTACACAGCAGAGTTCACTAGTCCCTCCCTTTCCTCTGCCACTCTCCATGTGTGTGTGAGAGAGACAAAGGCCCCAGTTAAACAAAAATAAAAGAAAAATTAACAAGTGATTATGTTTATGCAGGTACTCCCTTAAAAATAGCTTAAACCAAGCATTTTCTGGCAGAATGTTTTAGCAATCACTGCAACCATTTGTTTGATTCTCTGGAGACATGTAGCTGTAATAACTGTAGAGAGCAAAGGAAAGAAGGACGGGCCACCAGAGGATCAAACATTTCAGAATTTCATTAGTGTTTGCTTATTCTAATATGAAACTCCAAGTTAAAGATTCTTGTCATGCTGCTATAAAGCTTTTGTTTAGACTTATGCCCTGTGCTACTGAAAATTAAGAAATCTGTTCTGGAACCTTTTGATGGTGAGTGGTGTCATAAAACATACACTTGATATTTACTATTATTTTCGGTGAAGTTACAAGCTCTCTTATTACATTAGGTCCATAAATAAAGAGAAAGTGAGCATATGATGTGCACCAATAAAGTGAATTTCTGCAGATGAAGTAATAAGAAATACTTATCTAATAAACACCCAGTATCTGAAGTCCCTCAGGGTCAACTTCAAGCAGTTAGACAAACAGAAAAAAAAGGAAAACACTTGTAATTGTTATTATAGTCTTCTCCCAGGAGGAAGGGACTGGCTAGGCCATTCAGAGACTCTCTACATTAAAACCTCTTAGTTCTTGCAAAACAAATGAACAAACAAACAGCCCAGAAAAAAACAAAACAAAACCCACATTTTTCCCTGAACTTAGAAGACCTTACAGAACATGAGAATCCAAACTCTTTTGGTTAAGCAAATGAGTGAATGAATTGCCCAAGAAAGACCTGAAGTAATCTAAAGACAAGCTAAGGAATCACTGTTCTTTGTGACTCTAAGACCTTATGCTGTTCTTTAAAGTCAGAACCAAAATTTTTAACCCTAAGGTGAGAAAGAAATGATGTTTGGAAATTTTAACAAAGTAGAAAGAAAATCACACCCACCTGGAAGATCAGTGGAGACTGCCCCCCATAATGAAGAAGTCAAACATGTCCGAGACCTGGTTACTGGAGGTTACTGCTGCAGCCATGGCAGTTATTAATGGTAACAGACACTGGGAAGGTCAAGATTTAACATAAATCTGGGTGGAAAAACACCTCTCAGCACACCCAGCTCACTCAGGGAGTGGGAGAAGCCTTTAGTGTGACCTTTCCCTCTCTTGCTTTCCTGGCAATAGTACCAGCGCTATACACAGCACTGATTTGGTTGTATGAAAAAAAACCCAAAAAACAACAAACCAACAGCTTTAGAAAATGAACAGTTTTCTTGAAATCTTAAGATGATAAAAAAGGTTATTGGAAGACACTTTCTGAGAGAAAAACATACATTTGGCTAACCTGATCAGTCAGAACATCAGGCTGCACTATCTAGAAACTGAAAACTGGTTTTACAGAGCCAGACAGGCAAAGAGCCAGACAGATGGCACTGAAGTAGATGTAGCTTCACTGGGCTTTGAGTCTTTTCATCTTCACTTCTGGGGGCTTTCATGATGAGTTGACTTTTAATTGCATTCTGGATTGGCGCAGAGCAGCTTAGAGAATTAGCATCCTTAAATTTAAATCAAAATATATTGGTAATGTAAACCTAATTTAGGCCAAGCTCCCCATCAATACTTTTTATACATTCTAGCTAAAGAACAAAGGCTCTTTTTCATGCAAACTCTATTGTATCACTACTCCCTCCTATGCTAGAGCCCCTCTTGTTACCTTTTTATCTTCTGTATATTCACCATATCTACTGGAGATTACTGACCTGTACTTTTCAGGTAAGAGCTGAAGCTGGAGCAAAATTTAAAGCTATGCCATCAACTGCAGTGTAACTCAAGCATATTGCATAAGTGGGGACATTGGGCTCTGGCATTACTGAAGAATCAGAGCTCACAGCCCTGAAAAACATTATTTGGTCTGTGCACTGAGTAAACATCACACTATTTCTCAGCTGGATGATTTGCTAATGTGGAATATATATCAGTAAAATCAGTGGAAGTAAAGTGCAGACTGCTGGAGCCTGGTAGCTTCAATTGGATGACTTCAATTAGCTGAAGCAAAATTAAAGGCATCCAACCAGAGGGATACTCACTGAACAGACACACACCTCACCCAACCCCTCTAAACCTTCAACTGAAGATAGACAAGTTTGGTTTTTGTTGCTTCTGGGTTTCCACTGCCTTTCCTTTCATACTGCAATACCTAGCTCAGTAGGTGAAAGCACAGGTGAGTCTTTGTCCCTGCTGAATATATGATATGCCACCGTGTACCAACCTTGCTTAATTTCTTTCTTTGCTTCATTTGTGTCATCTTGATTTCTATCCTATGATCCTGTTCATCTATAGATTACCCTGCTTTTGATAGATTTCCTGATGTGAAAGTACATTTCAACTGCAATTGTATCTCTCTATGGGGAGATTTTTCTGATGTGTCATTGGATGCTGATACAGAGAGAGATGTCATCTTTCTGAGAATTCAGAGTGACAGCAAACACATATATGAGCTAAATTTTTAATGTCTGATCAGACTGCTCCTGGCAGAGTCAGGCACTGCAAAACAAACTTAACTTGTAACATACACATTGGTCATGAATTGACAGGAAGAAAGGCAACATGGTCTTTTGAAGAACTGCAAAGGCTTAATGGTCAGGCATGTGCCAGAAAATTCATACTGATAGTTAAATAACTACCATTGATATCCTCATGAGAATACCTCACCTAAGTAAAATTCTGACTCAACCTTACAAATATTAGTTTTACTAGGACCTTAAATAGTGACAATGCTAGATTTAGCTATACAAGTATTACAAAACATCATGGTTTTCAGAGTAATTTGAGACTATCATCACACACCATCCATAAAACAGTATCAGAAACAGATTTAAAGTGCATTTTTGCTAACAAAGCTCGCCATATTCCTGCCTAACTGCTAGTGGAGAAACTACATCACAACCTGTACATCCATTTCCAAGCTTAATACTCAACTGATGACATCAAAGTAAGCTCCGCTGTAGGAACAAAGCCAGCATATTGTCACCTTTAAAATTCTTTTGAGTAGTCAGAAAGAAATATTTTGCTTTCTAAGTGAATCTTGTACCATTTGAATAGCCTCCTTCAAACTGGAGCTAGCCTGATGAAGTATAAAACATCAATCGGCTTAAGACTTCAGAATAACCTAAACTTATAGCAGAAACATCACTGCATTCTATTGTACTAATCACTTTCAGTGCTTTTTGCCAAGCACTTACATTACTGCTTCCTGTACTAATGAAATTCGTCTTTCAAGCTGTCTGAGGTTTGTTTCAAATTACCTGCAAGTGCGCGCTACAATTCTTCTGCAGCTTTTTAGTACGCTGGCTCCCTCTCCTGTTCATTGGCTGTAAGCAAGAAACTCAGCAAATGCTGCCAGGCGAAGACGTTTCTCCACACTTCCATCATTGCTTTTTGGAAGCGTGTTTCCGAGGCTCCCAAGAAAAGACGCTTTCTTAGGTACCCAGTTGAAACAGAACCCTTTTCAGTGAATTAAAAAGGAGAAAAAAAAAAAGCCAAAACCAAAACAAAACACACAAAAAAGAAACAATGCAAAAGGATTTTTCAAGTCTTAGAAACTTTTTTAAAGCCCGCTACAGAGTTGAGATGTGTAAATTAAAGACTATATTTGAATAGTAAAATACAAGAAGCTGCCTGCAGTATAAAAGAAGTATAAATTTTAATAGTAACATGTAAAATGAAGATGAGAAAGACCTGATGGGTAAGCTAACCAGTGACAATTTGTACATGAGAATTAACAATCATTCACTATGGCAAAGATTTGTGGATTTGAAAATGCAATACTGGAAGGACTCCAGATCTAATATCTAATATTCAACCAGGGACGGGATTGTTCCTCTGTACTTGGCACTGGTGAGGCCACACCTCAAGTGCTGTGTCCGGCTCTGGGCCCTTCACTACAAGAAAGACATTGAGGTGCTGGAGCGAGTCCAGAGAAGGGCAATGGAGCTGGTGAAGAGTCTGGAGAGTAAAGGAAGTATGAGGAAAAGCTGAGGGAGCTGAGGTTGTTTGGCCTGAAGAAGGCTCAGGGATAACCTTATCACTCTACATCTACCTGAAGGGTTGTAGCCAGGCAGGGGTCAGTCTCTTCTCCCATGCAACTAGTGACAGGAGGAGAGGACACAGCCTCCATAAGGGTATCAAGAAGAATTTCTTCATGGACAGGGTTGTTAAGCATCGGAATGGACTATCCAGGGAGGTGGTGGAGTCACCATACCTGGAGGTGTTCGAGAAACAGCTGGACATTGTTTGCCCTTAGTGCCATTGTCCAGTTGACAAGGTGGTGATTGCCTTTTCCAAACTAAATGATTCTGTGATTCTATGATCAATAGCAAATAAACTGAAAAAAATAACTGGAAATAAAATGACAGTCCTATAGGAAACTTGGCAAGGTATGGAGAAGTCTGATTTCCTTTCATCTGTTCTCCAAACAACAAATCATGAGTGGACAGAGAAATATGAGATATGCTTTCATGGAAAGGCTGGTTACAGTCAGCCTATGCACATGAATGCAATGAAGCCTAGGTAAGCAAGAGCACCAGATTCTTGAGGGTACTGCTGACACCAACAATACTTTTAAAATTCAGTGTATGTGGTGCATCTTTCCTACTTGTCTAGAAGCACTATACATCCGGGAATGCTTACATCATCATGCTGCATCTCATACTAAAAAAAACCCCAACCAACCCTGAGGCATAGTGCAGGTAAAAGCTATATAAAACTACCTAATTTTAGGTCTACTAAAATTTTGAATTAAAGAAGATCAATAAAAGGCATTGTCCCATAGATTAAGAACCATCTTAAAAAGAAATTGTTATCAGACACTCATGAGTGAACGGGACCATCAGCAATGAACTTCTGCAGAATATTGTGATACTACTCACTCAGTGTTTTTAGGAACAGCTTTTGAGTGTTTATGACCAAGAGCCTGTCAGTGTGGTCAGATGGGGCCAGCACAGCCTTACACACAAAAGTACACTTTAACACATGAGGGAAAGAGAAAACGCATTTGGAGAGTGGGTGATTCTGAAAGGAACAAGGCAGGGGTTCACATTGCATAAGCAAGCTGCATTGAACAGCTTTAATGAGATGTAAAACCAGCAGAGTAATGACTTCTGATCTCTACTGCCAGGTTTATTTTTATCCAAGACCGTTTAAAATTAAATGCATAAATAACCTGGAAAGAACACACCTCCCCTGCTCCAGGGGATGTGTTTTGAACACTATCCTATAGTTAGTTCCTCCTTTGCTAATTTTCTTTCTGGCTCTCCTTTTGCATAATGACAGCTCCAACAGAGGCACAGAGAATCTTCTTCCCAGCACACACGTGGTGGTTAAGGCAGCCTTCTGGAAACTTGGGGATGTAAATACGCATCATATCACAGAAGCAAGCATCATCCATGTCTCAGTTCCTGTGAGTCCTCTAACCAGAAACTAATGATTCAAAAGGTGACCATCATATTTTCTGTATTTCAGATCAAAAGAACAATCCTGGAAAAAACCATGCAAGTACTTACATGCGAGCTCTGAATCATGAGCAGATAGTGACAACTATATGGAGCCCTGACTCAGTCACTGCATCATGGGGAAGGGACAGGATTTCACATCGTTTCCCAGGGTTAACATTTCCTACTGCTAGCACTGGGCTGCTCACTTCCCAGAATAACCTGGTTTTCAGCACATCAGTTTGAAATGGTTCAATTCATCCTGTATGCAGTGAAAGAGAGACTTCTGTTGACTTTGGCCTTGGAAGAGTTTTTAGGATGTGTTTTGGATAAAGGCAAATAACAAGGCTTACTACAGAGGTATATGTGTGCACTTCAATAGCCTTTGACAGACATGAGAAACTAGAATACGTAATTCTTACCTATTAGCTGTTTAATTTTTGTTCTTCCCTGTAAGAGAAGCATAATGTATCACATTTCTTCTGGATCACCAATACTGTATTTTATACTGAAAAAAGTAAAGTATTACATAATCCTATGCAAGACTAGATCTATCAAAATGAGCAGATCTTTAACTGAATCTATTGTCTACAACTGGACAGCAGCAACAAATGGAACTTTCCCAAGTTAAACTGTTTGTAGAGTTGTTAATTGTTAAGACTCTAAACAAATAAACGGGCTTCTGTATCACTAAACTTTAATGGGATGCATAACTAATAGATTTAAAAATTTTAGAAGTATCCTACTTATTTTGAAGTCATACTGTGAAAAGGGGTACTTTTAGGTTTTACCTTTTTAACAGTCATCCTTGACAAGCCTTGTTCCTTTGCATAACTACATGTGAAAGTATTACAAGATCAGTTTTAAGGGCATACCCCATCAAAGCTGTTAACTAGTAGCCAAGAGCCATTTTTAAGAGATGGTGCAATGTTTGGCAATGGTGCCTCAATTCCCTAATTTGGAAAGGTAAAGGAACTACTGAAATGCCACATGTCTGGACTGATACCACTGTGAAAAACACTGAACTGGGTACTTCATGGCAAACCCCTCTCCTTCTATTCTATAATATAAACTAGAAATCAAGGAACTAAAGCTTGATTACAGAATTGATCTGGAAACATCCTTCCCACCCTGGCCCTTGCATTAAGACTTAGCTCAAGACGTGATAATCTAACCGTCTTCTGTTTCAGTGTTGTTTGTTTAGCTGTAAGTAGAAACACTAGGCCTTTTTGTCCAGTGGCTGGTAGTTACATACAACAAATCTTTTAAGCCCTTGCTGTCTGGGGCTGTATACAAAGAAAGATGAAATGTTAAGAATCAAAGGGCCTTTTCCCGAAAATGTAAACAAGGATGCACACTCAGTCTAGAACTAAAGGATTAAATTTTCTTCATCTTCATGTTCAAGCAGGCCTTTTCTTTTACCAAGGTCTCTGAGGTACAGATACCACGTGCTAAGTTAAATTGTGTCCCCTGCTTACTGTGGACAAAGCATCACTTTGCTTCCTCCTTAAGTTTTTCTGAGGATGGGTAGCTTACTTCTTGTTTAGTTGTTGCCTGTGCAGAATTAAATGGCACCTGACTGAAAAATCCTCTTCTCTAATTGATCTGGAGAAGAAACAAGTTGTAGAGAGGAGCAGCTTGGAGTTCACGAAGTCTTTTTTCATCTCATAAAGGTGCTGACAGAACAGAGTTATCACAACTCTCTCCATGCAATCCACCACAATCATTTTAGAAGGCTGCAGAGTTTGGTATGGTCACATTCTGCATCTACAACTGCTCTATCAGGATTTTGGCACAGAGAAAATTAAGTTCTGCATAGCCATAAAGGTGCTAGGATAAACACCACCTCTGAAAACTGGAACAGTAATAATGACAATCTGAAGCTCTCTCTTAATAAGCTTTCAATAAAAGAAGCTGCTGTTGGTTAATACTGCCTGTCTTCTTAATTGCAAGAAGTGCTGCTAGCATGTTAGTTTCAAAAGAAAAAAAACAATCACAGCACATATGGTAGCAACCATGGAGACTGTTGTTAGTAATCTTGGTTCTTTTGGTTAATTCTGAGTAACAGCCCTTTGCAGCTCAGGGACTAAGCACACTGTTCTACTGGATACAACTCAACTCAGCCCATCCTACAGCACAGCTACAGCTTTTGAGCTGCTTTGAGTTATCTCCTATCCCCCTCAGGAATCACAGCAAAGGTGCTTCTAAGAAGCACATTGGTAAAAGGGCTTTGCTGGTTCTAGTCCACACTTTCAAGTACTTCTCCCACCATCTCCATTAGCATTTACTTTTTTTCCCCACATGGAGCATTTATCTTATTTGTTTCCTAATGATGTAAAGCTGAGCACCCACCATTTTTCACTTAATTTCAGACACATACAGCAAAAAACTTTAATTTTTTTTTTAATTTACAGTATTGATTGCTCCAAGTTATACCTTACTGTTGGTACACAGTAAATACATTCTTCTGAATAACTTTGTATGAAAAAAAATGCAGTTAAAACATTAAAAATACTGCTTTACAATGTGCGAAACAGAACCTTCAGAAGTAATGACAGGCTATAGCCAGGCACAGAGGAAGACCATTCATTTTTGTTTCTCTTATTAATCTACCAGCACATTCATTCCTGTACCCCTTCATCTGAAATTATAACAAAAGATTTTAGGTGAACACTTCTGCTGAATTAAGAAGATTAAATAACTCTCAGTTTGGTCTTTAGCACCTGTATTGCCAGAACTGGACGTTTTTCTGTTCTATTAATTACACTAAGAATGGCTGTTTTCAGAATATTTACTGAACAAAGGGCATCAGTAACACTTCAGAACTGAAGATGTTTCAGAAGGGGAGTTATACTCTATAGGTGCATGCAGTGCCAAAGTCTGGACGAATCAGGTAACATGCTTCCCCTAAACAAAAGACAAGTGGCTGGGCACAACTGCCATTTCACAAATGCTTAAATCAGATAAGATGTATTCTTATTGCAAGCTTTAGACAGATTAATACATACTAAAACACCTAGCACTGATTAAATTTAGAAAAATATTATCTTGGGGTTGTTTTCAAGTCTTTGTTGTTTTGTTGGTGGGGGGCTTTTTGAAGTCTTTAAAGTAATGTAACAAAAGACGTATGGTCGAAAATGCCAAAACCCACCCTGCTTTTTAATCTGAAAAAGTTGGGCTGTCAAAGCGATTATGCTGCTGACAATTACTCATTTGATTATTTAAATATATATATATTTGAAACAATGAAGAGGCAGGAAATGCTTTTTTTTTCTTGTTTTTTCTTTTTTTTTAATTGTTATGATCAAGAATGACTGAACATTGTAGCCATTTAAATGACCCCAATTACATAGTTTCTGTTAAGTTAATGGCTGCCAAACAAGCGTGTAATCCAGTGACCCACCGTGAGCAAAATTATCTGATGGGTGAGACAGATTCTTAAGGTTAGACACAGTACATGTAAAAATAGAAAGTTTAAAAACCATCACAGACATTTCCATTGCCATCTCCTTTGTGAAATAAATAAGGCAGCAGATAACTTTTACTTTGAAGTGGCATCTTTGAGGTATGCTATTAAGTCTGCTCTCTCAGACTTCTTCTTAATACCGGCAAAAATCATCTTTGTTCCTGGGATATACTTCTTTGGATTTTCCAAATACTCCATCAGAGTATCCTCACCCCAGGTAATACCTAGAGAGATGGAAAGAAATATATAGTTAATGACTTTAAAATAATACGGGAGACAAGAATACAGACGTGTTTATTATTTTAGTTTTTAGCAGACTTCAGTACTTCTAGAACTACCTCCAAAAACTGAATGCATTTGTTCCTTAACTCAAAGGAGCAGCTTTAAGTTTACCTTTGTTCTTATTAGCATCCGTGTAAGAGAAGCCGGCAGCTTGTCCAGTCTTGCGTCCAAACAGCCCGTTCAAGTTGGGTCCGGTCTTATGCTTGCCCCCCTTTTCGACCGTGTGGCACTGGGAACATTTCTGGACAAAGATCTTCTTGCCCTTCTCGATATCTCCCATTTTCACTACTAGACCAAGAACACACAGAGGTCAGTACTGCAATTTCAAGGTCACCCACGGAACAGAAACTCTGAAAGCGCCCCGTTGGTTTACAAAACCAAAATTTGTGGCCCGTGGGCCTGGGAATTCTCCAGCACGCTGTGTATCCACAAGCTGTAGCTGCTGGACTCGAAAATCAGTACAGAACTATGTACAAGGCGTTAAGGTGATACACGTGCTTGAAGAGCAGGAAAAGCCTTCCCTCAGACAAAGCGGTTGCCCCACAACACTTAAAGGGTAGGGCGACAGCTTTTGAAGAGCAAATTTAACGCAACACCTACAACAGGAAGGTTTGCTGGTCGCGAACAGCCCCGTGTAAGAGCGCAGGACTCTGTTCGCAGGCTGTTCCCTTCCAGCTGGAACAGCGCCCCAGCTCCGCACCCGGGCAGTAGCGGGGGGCACCGGGCCGTCCCCCCGGCCAGCGGGCCCAAGGCCGCCCGCACCGCTCGGCTCCGGCTGCCCCTGCGCCGGGCCTGACCTTGGCCTTCCCCT
>VXBX01001866.1:99865-235649 GCA_013400415.1 Scytalopus superciliaris
TTTTTTTTTGTTGTTTTTTTTTTTTTTTTTTTTTTGTGCTAAATCCTATAGATACTCTCCCGTACTTTTCTTGTGTCCCAATAAATGCATAAATCATCTCTGTTTTAAGAACGAAAGGTGTGATTGTTTCTGAGATGTGTAATGATGGAATAGAAAGTGAGTATCCCATCCTAATGGAAAGTAAGGTCTCTGACTCCTGTCCTGCCATTTCAGTTACATCCTCTTGATAACCACTGAGCCCTTTGTAGTCTGAATACTTGCACAGAAAATAGTGCACTGCTGGGACACTCTGTCCTGGCTGACCTTCCTGGAGATGTGAATAAAGAAATAGGGGATTTATGCCATGATTCCTTGCTAGTATCTTTTTCTGTAAGGGAAAGTTCAGTGGATAAGGACTAGCTGGAAGCAAGGTTTTTTTGAGCTGTATGTTCAGAGGGTGATCCTGGAGGTCTCCTGAACACTTGTGATTTGCTTGAAGGGAGAGTGAAATACATCCGATCTATTAATGGGACAGCTTAGAAGACTGCAATGAAAAAATTCTCAAGGAAAAACACAATGGCCTTTTGCTCCCTCTTCAGGTCCTCTCTGGGAAACAACTTAATAATCCCTCATTTAATTAAGCAGTTAAAAAACCTCAGTGAATGCCCATGTGCTGTTTCTGCTTCTCTGATCCCCACTTGGCTGCAGCTCCCTAAGATATTCATTGAACCAATGTTAGCTGTTCCTGGAAAAGCTGTTCCAATATTATGTTCCTGAAATCTGTGTAACAGCAATATTAATCTGTCAGAAAATAGCAATTTAAGCATATTCTTTGCATGCTTTTTGCAAAGACAGTTGCTAATCTGTGAGATAGCTTTCCATGAAAGTTTCATTTGCTGCTTTCTTATTTTCAAAAAGCTTTACAAAAATTATTTAAGATATTTAAATATATTGTATATAGGGGCTATTTTGTTTAGTTGGTCTTTGCTCATGCTTTTCAGGAATCTAATACAGCTCAGTGAGCACAACATGGCACCAGAGCTGTTCTATCCCTATCTCTTGCTCTTAATTATTTTTATGACAGCCAAGTTAATGCCCGTTATTAATTCTTAACTACTATATTGACCACTTGCAGCCATCTAGGGCTGACTTCTAATAACAGATTACATATTTTCTGTAGCTTTTCTGCTTCATTCTAAAGCTCCTTCAAAGCCCTGGAGAGACTATTAAATCCAATTCTCCCTCTACAGACTTCACTGCAGTTTAAATACAGTCTCTATGGCCTTTCCCATTCTCTTAAGCATTCCTTTCTTTGACAATGAATGAAAAAGGAAAGAGAAGAGTCTGAAGTACAAGCCACAATAGATCTGACATAGGAATGTGGGCTTGGAGAGGCCATGGTCAACCTTAGAGCATTGAGGCTTTGGGAATGTGCCGTGCACAGACAAAGAGACTCCACAGCTTCATGAGCATCATGTTTATCCCCATGTGTGTGTGGCAGTGCTGACAGTATTGGCATTTGACACCCTGCAGAGTAGCAGGGGGTCCTTTTGACTGGGAAGTTTGGTGTTTGTTAGGGCCTGCAAAGGGCCTTATTGGGTCAGTAACTATGAACCCCAGCTCTTGCTGGCAACTGTGTCATAGCTTCTTTCATACACTGAAGCAGCCTTTTTTCTGATCCTCTCCTCAGCTATTGAAGAGCTATTCCTGAATCTCCCTGCTGCGGCCATTAAAAATCATCTTGTGATTCCCACCCTAAGTTTATTCCCAGTCAGACTGTAATGCTCATTTATTAATCTATTTGGCCTTTAACAAACCAGCTCTTTCCATAAGCAGTGTTTATCTCACTAATGTGTTTCTTGAGAATAGTCACATTTTCACAGCCTCTAGACCAAGAAAAGCTCTTCTAGTCTTCTTAAATAGTCTGCTCATATCCTGGGTTACCCTAGCAGCTGTTCTCTTTACTTTGAATGTATTATGGTTCTCTAGGAAAGGACAATTTGTCTTCAGATACTTTTTATTTGTTACTCTATTTTTAAAAGAATGTGTCAGTTAAAGAAATAAAAAGCCTTGAAACCATAGAACTTGTGTCTCTTTCTCTCAGTAGTGTTGTCTCTGAGGTATTGTCTCTCTCCTCTTATAAAATCATATGGTTTTGTGCTGCTGTCTTAGAGAAAGGGATGCTGCTGTCTTAGAGAAGGGATGTTGCAGCTCCAGCAGTGCTGTCAGGTGCTGAGGAACCTCACAGCCTCACAGGGATCCATTCAGGCAGTGTTGTCTTTCTTGGCCCATCCTCAGGTCTCCATGCAGGCTGATAGGTCTCTTGGTGCCAAAGGTTGTGCAACAAATTTCTGCTTTCCTCACTCTTTACATCCAGTGGTAAGCTTAGCTTGCTTAGACTAACTGGGTTTTCCCATACTGTAAGTTCATCCTAATGTCTGGGCTTGAAGTCTTTGTAAGAAAGGGAACATGGAGATTTTGGGAGGGATTCAAATTTGGGCCTTCCTGAAAGCTGTCCCCTCTACGATGCTTCTGTTTGCAATGTGTCAGTGATTTTTCTGAAAGTTGCTTATTGTTGGGCTTGAATCAAGATAATTAACTTTTGGTAGCATGTCTGAGACAGTGGCCTGCTCTTGGCTCACATCCCATTTCTGATGTGTGCTTTCTGTCACTTTACATGCTGACCTAGGCTGGCCACAGTTTTTATTGCACTCAGCATTGTGCCAGAGAAGGTGTCTATGACAGTGGGAACACTGGAGACAGGTGAAAGCATCTGAGCACTGAAGGAGTACTGTTCTTGCAGAATTAGTTCTTGGGGATGTTGACCTTGAAGTAAGCATGCAGTGCACTCTTCAAGAGGTCTCACTTGTGAGAGACTAGGCAGAATTGTGTCTTTCTACTATATGGAGAAAGTAGCAGGATTTACACTGTCATCTATGTTTCTTAGCAGGAACTGCTTATTTCAGCTGACCATTGGCCATGACTAGTGAAAAGGCCTGGTTAGAGGTCTCTAAGGCAAAGGGAGGCAGCCCAGACCTTCATTACTGCCCTGTCACATAAGGAACTCAGAGTCAGTCTTTATACTTTGGAAAAGGAAATATTCTGTTCCACTCCAATACATAAGATGTAAATGGGTATAGATGCCTTGTGCTCTCTTCTGCTTTCTTCTGTCTTCCCATTTGTGCTCTCATAACAATATGATAGTATAAACAGTGACTTCTGTTAGTGTTTTTAACTTCTTTTAGGAACTGTTGCAGGTGACTTTAGCTTTCTCAACCACAGTTTGGTCCATTGCATGAATACTATTAACCTGCATGAATCCTTTGCATTGTCGAGGCTTCAGATAGTGGTGCAGAATCAAAGGCGCACTGCACAGGAACTGTTCAAACATAAAGTACACTTGAGATAGAGAGCCAAAGAATGAAGTTTAGCAGTTACTGTGCTGAACAATCTGCATGTTTGATATTCAACGTATGTATGCTTAAAGTGGATGAATGTTGTTCAGACAAATCAGTACTTCCCAGGATAGGCCTCTGACAATCACACTTTGGAAGGCAGAGGGCAATAAAACTGCTCAGTTTTGAATTAATATAAGCTGCTAGTCTGGATTTTCATTTCCAGAGACAAACTGTTGAAAATGTTCTTTGAAGCATTCATCATCATAAAGCAAAACATGTGTTTCTTCATCACACTGGAAGAAAAGTTAGACAGCTTTTCCATTTCACATACAGGGATTCAATTATCAGAAACTTGTAAATGCTATTTCTTTGCTTGGATTTTTAAAGATTTGAATATAGTAGAAAAAAAGGAGGACAATTCGGGGACTTTTTGTCCCGGTCCATTTTGAGCTATAACTAAGGAAATAATGGCACCTTACTTAGTTGCCCTGCTTCTTGTATGTCTGTGCAGTTTGAACCTGGAAGCCAACAGAGCAGAAATTTGTCCCTTCTGTTTTACCCATAGAATTGCTTAGTCAGTTACAATCAATCAGACTGCATATGTAAAGCCAGGTAATGATGCATTAGCAAAATGCAGCTTGACTTAATTTTCTCTGCCTATATACCAAGTTATGCTCCACTTGCCTGAATAGCATTGAATGCAAATAGTATCTTTTCACTTTTATACGGGCCACACAGAATATAAAAAGTGTTGAAGACAATGAACATAGAGTTTTTCAATATAGTTTTATACATTCTTTAGAGTAAATCTTTGCATTAAAATACAATCTGGTAATGTTACTGATGCACCCTGAAGGAAGAAAGGCAAATCACTCATGTAAGTGGAGGAGGATAAATCATAGAAACTCTGCCAAATTTAAACTGGTATGGTAAGTAAGGAAGCAATAGTTTGCAGTGGTAATATGTCACTTATCAATACACATAGTGCAATAAGGACAGCAAGTTGATGGGTTCAGTGACATTGCCCAGATCAATACCAGCTGAATACCTGGCCAATACATTTCAGTCTCTGCCGGGCTGCACTGTTCACATGAGAGTTGCCAGCTTGTTTTATGGAGACTGTTACTCATACTACTGAAGGCGAAAGGTCTTATGAATTGCTGTCTTATGTTGGTGCCAACTTAAAATGATAAGATAAAAAGTAAGCAGATAATCACAACTTCACCTCCTGCAAACCCTGAACAGGTCGTTAATCCATTAACGGAAGTTCTGACAACCAGCTGTGCCAGGACTGATTTAGTATAATGAACTTTTGCCTCTGCTTCAGAGTGAGCTTTACCCTGTGCTTAAGTATTACCAAAGGGAAGGCTTAATTCTGCCAGCTGAATCTGATAATGCTCTTGATAGTATTACTTGTGGTGAAAGCACAAGATTCTTGGTAAATGCAGTACTGACTCATTCCATGTCTTCACCTAGTTCTCCAATTAATATGCAAAATGCTTTCATGTGGTAGCTATCCAGGATAAGGGCTAGGACCTCTTCCTTAACAGAGACATATTTTATTGTTATGCATTTTTATTGGTTGTGAAAATCAGAACTAGTGCACCATCCTCCTGAAAAACCTCAGATAATTCACAGCGTGTCCTTTGTTACTACATGACAAAAATTAATTTCTTAGATCAATTTAGGGGATAAGACTTTGTAGTCTCTTACTGCTATCCCAAGGAAATTAATTTAACAGAACCTGCTTGCTTGTGAAGTTTTGACTGTATTCTGTAATCTCCAGAGCCCTTACAGTGTTTTGTAGCATATTGGTTGTTCTTGGAGACAGGTAATATTCTAGCTATTTAAACAGTGGAGTTGGGGCCCACTGTCTTTGGTAGATTTGAATAGTATATTTGACCCTTTTCTTCAACAAATTTAGGAAGCTGAAGGATAAGAAGAAATAGGTAAGGTATAAAACAAATATGTGTGCTGGATGGAAAAAAATATTTCAAAGACTTGAAATACCATGTGTTGCATCATACTCCCTTCCCTCAATTATCTCTTTAGGAAATGCTAATAAAAGTAAAATCTGGTAGGAAAATGTATTTGCTATACTATTAGTATTCAAGTGGAAATTTCAGCAGGTACATCATTCAGCTAAGCTCCAGTCAAATAACTTGGAATCATGTTCTCCTGGTAGTCACACATGGTAGGCAGGGAAAGCTATATAAGCTTTCTTTTGTGGTCACGATTATAGACTGCCTTAAAATGGACTGCCTTTTATTGTTTCCATTGCCGTATCTGTAAACAGTGTGTCTACAAAAGCTGTATCTTTTTTCACTGCTGTTTTTACATTATTCATAATTGTTATCTGTCATCAGACTTCAGGCTGTATCCCTTTGGAAAGAGATCTAGTGTTTAGCCAAGCTAAAATATAGTAAAAATGTGATCATTCATAAACAAATTCACTCCTCTGTTTTGTGGAGCAGCCCAGTCTCCATCATTACAAAAGGGAAGGTGAGATTGGAGTCAAAGAACATCCACAAAGAGGACATGTATTTTCTTGAGGATGAGGAAATAAAGACACTAGCCTGCCAGTATGTTGGCAGGACTTGTGGAGATATAAGGAGGGACAAATCCATTTCTTAGGAGGTCTGCAAAGCATAATCTGGGTTTCTGAGGGAAGTACACCCCCTACCCCTTTTACTCCCCCAAATATATGGTTGGCAGCTATTATTGTTTCTTGTTCTTCTTATCTCCAGAGCTACTTGGCTAGGTCCTACAAGAGCTAACTAGTGCTTAAAGAACTTTAGTCCAGTACAGCCTGCTAGCTCTTGATCTTGTTTATATATTGCTGAGATGGCTGAAACATGTCTCTGAAGCTTTTCCCTCTTCATGTTCCTGATGCCTAATTCATGACCTGCTAGTGTTTGGAACGATACAGGAGCTCTCTATGTAAAAATGTCTTCCATGAAAGAGATGCAGAGAAGTTTAATTTTAAAAAAATAAAGGCCTTTCGATCTTTTCTGTATAAACTACATACTTCAAAGTATGTGTGTATCCTGGCCAGTGCACAGTCTTCTTCAGGGAGTCAGAGAGAATACTGACAGCTTCATGCCTATACAGATTACTTACAGGGGAAATATTTAACATGTTCTAATGGAACACCATTGATCAAAAGGACAGATGAATCTACATTTTAAGCTGTAGACAAATGCTCACTATAAAGACAGTTCTGCCAGTGGAAGATGTTCTTTCTATGTGCTGCTTTTGATGTCTCTTTTACTTTTGTGCAAACAGAGCTTGTCTTCACTCTTTTGGTACAAAATCAGTAGGATTAGATCAGATCAGCCTTGTAATTAGCATAAGTTAACCCAATGACGTGTGATGGAGTCTTTTTGGAAGTCTTTTTTTTGGTGATCATCTAAATCTGCAAGGCTGGTTGTCTTAGGCAAAGAGATGGTACCAAGCAGCTTATAAAAGAAAAAAGCTGCCTTTGCAAAAGGTCATCTTCACATGGCCAATAGCAGGAGCTGTAGACCGATTCACACACCAGCAGGGAAGATTCTTATTGCATTTTCTGTGCATGATTTTTACAGACAGCAACAGCAAACAATAAAGCTTAATGAATTGTGAAGCTGACTCTGAACTCATAATGTCACTATTAGGAATAACTGAGTGCTTCTAGATGTCTTGTGAAAATCCAACTGCTGTGCATTTACTATCCAACCCTGTTTCTCACCAGTTTTTCTCTCCAGTCTTTCTGCCTCTATTTCCTTAATTAACTCACAATGATGCTGCCAGCATTAATTACATAATAGCTACTATGAGTTTTGTAAAGGTGAGATGTGGAGAAGGCACAAAGCTTTTAAACACAACCTTCCAGTGGTAAATGTTGCCTGAATGTGGTAGGGGTTATCTGTACTTAACCAGAGATTTGTCCTTCAGTCGCTGATCTCAGAAGAAGTAAAAATGTATGGAGGGAACAGCAAATAAAGTATTTTCTAAGTGCCAGTGGTAACTGCCCCTTAGCTAGTAATTCTGAACCTACTAAGCTTTGCTGGAAATAGGTCTTGGTCTCTGATGACCCTCCTGTTATATAAAAATAGGCTTTGTAAGTCCACCTCCACACATGATTAGTGTTTCTTAAATTGAGCAATGATCAGTGAAAACTGACTAAAAATGAGTACTCCTAGCATTACGTATTCTGTGGAAACATTTTGGTTTTGGATGGACAAATATTCCACTAAAAATGACTCATGCACCAAGTTACCTACATAACTGTACAGCACTGTGCTGATGACTGGGAATGGCAGCTAATTAATACAAATTGACCTTCCACTCCACAGTATCGGCTTCTGCTCTCCTGGAAAGCTTCTTAAGCGTGCCAGCATACACTTTTTCTGTTTCTCAGATTTAGTACCAAACCCTTCCTGACCATTTGCCATGATAGAGAGGTGCTGGCTTTCTTCTGTTCCAAATTCCCCATAACCCTGTGTGGTCAGTAGCTGCCATCATCAGTTCACGCAGGTGTTCTGTAAATAATGAACATCTAGGACTTCATCTCAGTCTTTGTAAGGGATAAGAAGAGTTGTTTTTTCTCACTGGATCTTATTCTACCATCTGTGTAGTGATAAAATGTTTAAAAATATTCAGCTCTTGTTTTAGGGGTATTTCTGTTGCCTTCAGGAAAGGTATAGCAGGCATGATTTTTTTTGGCCCCCAGAATGCTAGTTTTTGATCCCACTGTTGCTTTTTTTTTTTTTTTCCCCACATTATTCTTTCCCTGTTTTGGACTGTGAAGAATTATTTGTCTGACAGAAGCTATTAGATGCACTAAAAAAATCTTTGTTGCTTTTGTGGGGAATAGCAGCTAATGTTAATAGTTCTCTTGGCTTCTGAGGCTACAAGGTAGTCACATTTGTTGCATATATTCATCATTCTCAGTGCAGAGATATCCTCCATGGGAATTGCAACTATCAGCATATATAGCTCTAATTTAAGCCAAGATGCTTACCCTGACAACCGATGTATTCAGATTCCGGCTCTGTTAAACTTCAGTAAGAAAAGAATCACGGCTTCAGTAATGTTTTTAAGTAAGTTTCAAGAATAAATGGTAAACCAACAGAGTACTGTCTTACCTCCGGTCCTCAGAACAACCATGGCAAAACCTTGGTAGAGATCTTGGGATGAGAAGGCTGATGACTGCTTGCAGCAATCTCAAGTGTCTTGATCCTCAGGTGATCTGAAGTTTGGGAACATGGTGTACCTAGAAATGTGTGTAGGGTAGGGATGAGGGGTGGGAAAGGGCAGGCACAATAGTCTTGGATTGGTTTGAGTTGTTAGGGAGAAGGACAGAAAGAAGACAATTTCCTTATTTCACGTTTCACTGAGTTACATTAAATGTAACACTTTGCAAGAACTGGGAGAGATGTGAAAATCAGAAAGGCGATCTCAGTTCTCTGATCCCCTCTTGCTTGCACCTTGCAGAGGCTTCCCAATGATGCTGCCCTTGCAGCTTTTGTACATAATCAGTTATACTGATTCTCATTTACTTTTAAATGTGGCTTAAGGGAAGGAAAACATGGACTTGATTCTCACATGGCTTCAATTAATAGTGTCTGAGTTTGTGCTTGTGGAATCAAAATTTGCCTCATTTATTTCTGGAAGGAAGAAGGATGAAGTTAAACTGGAGATTTTTATGGGATACTGAGAACTGGGATTTCATGAAGTGCCCACATTCCTGTGGCTATTCTTTTCAGCTTTCAGTTTTTAATTATAAAATAACTAAACATTATTAAAATCAGGGGAATAATGAAATCTGAGGGAAATTGAAGCAGCAGTTTATTCCAGCAAGAGAGATTATTTGGGTTCTTCTAAATTTTACCACAACTGTGTACAGCAGCTTACTGAGAGCAAACACCTTCCCCCTGGTGCTGTGTATAGCAAAGTCACAACCTTATACAGGAGCCAAATTAGTTCTGTTCCTGAAGTTGTGCATCATGACATAATGAGACATATTATCAAGCTGGGCTTTTCTGAGGCTTCAGTCTCATAAATCTGCTCCCAACCACTATAATTCACATTTGGTAAAAGAGGCCATGAACAGCACAACCAAGAAAACCAATTAGCCCATAGGCAAGTCAGCAAGATCGGTATTTGTTAGGAAAGTGGGTGTGCTAGGCAAACACTGCTAATCTGCTAAAACTAATCATTACATGCTTCGTTTGAGAGAGATATTTTTGTCTCGTAGTGTTGCTGCTGCTTATTGCTAAGGAACCTGCACTGTGCAATTATGGCTGTAAGAGGAACAACTTGCCCTTTTATTTCATTAAAGAAAGATAAGATATAGTGGAAACATACTTAACCAAACTGTCTGGTGTTTTGCAAAGCATATATTAGGTAATAAATATAATAATTTACCTGAAGTGACCCGCATTCATTTGCATGTCACATACTTTATCTGAATCAGTGCAATCAATGTACATCAGGGACAAATAATGTGTAAGCAGTGCAGACAATATTCTTGCTGATACTGTTGCCTAAAATTGAGGGAAAAACTTTTGAGACAGTATTAGTATGGATAAAGTTGAGAGCAGTTCTTTAATGAAAGCTTTCAGGTGCACGAAGTATATAGGTGCACATCCAGTACAGGGTTCTTACAAATTTATAACACTACTTAATTATCATATCTAATGGGTACATCCAACCTGAGAAACTTCTGGCCCTGGTACCACCCTAGTACCAGCCTCATAACTGCCCTGTTGGAGCCCCTCCAAGGGTTCTGGGCCTTACATCTAGTGTTGGCCACAATATGTCTGATTATTGTGGTCAGGGTGCATGAATACCAAACACGATGTCCATGTTGAAATCTCTTTCCTTGAAAAGACCATTAAACAGAAATTCAGGAATGTTACGCAAACCACAAACCGTGAGAAAGAGGTTTAGAAACTGTTAGCTGCTACCTCAAGTGTGAGAAACTATACAGCTATATTAAAATCTACAAATATATTTAAAATAGGAAAATCTAAAAATATATAAAAATCTTAAGGCATCAGTACCACTCATTACATGAGGAATGTTTTGTGTTGCCAGGTGCCAAAGACTGAAAAACATCAGGAATATGTGATGTGCAGACTGTCTTTTTAAAGGAGTGAGGAAAAGCTTTTACACTTTTATGCAATAAGCTCTATATTAATTAACAATGGTATATGCTACTAGTAAAAATTAATCCTTTTGTCAGTAATGTAAACCAAAAAGCATATCCTGTTTACATTT
The DNA here is from genome assembly GCA_013400415.1 of Scytalopus superciliaris. NCBI lineage: Eukaryota > Metazoa > Chordata > Aves > Passeriformes > Rhinocryptidae > Scytalopus > Scytalopus superciliaris. The sequence goes on from VXBX01001866.1 coordinate 110,506, forward strand.
GCAGATAAAACACTCATTCATTCCATGCTGATAAATTATTTATATTTTACCTTGGAAATTTATGCTTCAAATATTTTTGTTTAAGCAGCAAGCAAAAGAAATACTAAGATTAAAGGGCAAGAATCTCATCACTGAGCCCAGCTAAGAGTCTCTTGGCAATTTTGCCAAGTCAGAAAAATATCTAAGATTAAAAAAATAATTAATTTGCTTAATGGTTCTTTATGGTATAAAGAAAAAAAAAAAAAAGCTAGGGGAACAGTATAAATCTAGGCAGTTCACCTGGAGTTCCAAAATCTTGTTTATTTTATGAGAAAGGCTTACCTACCAGGTCTTGTTTCAAAGGGTCTTTAGTGTTAATGGGTAGGAGCAGCTGTCTGATGATAGCCTTTTTAAAAGCATTATTATTTGTACATTAATCACACAAAATTTCTTGATTCTTCAAGCTGTATACAAAAATCTTCATATTGCTAAAACCCCTTGTTTTCCCCAGTGAGGAGAGGGATGCCCCACATTCATTCCCAAGCAGGAGGTGATAATAACTTCTCAGGACTCCTCACCTTGCTCAGCTTGAGGACAGAGCCCTGTTGGGACGTTAATAGGCCCCACAGAGTTCTCCATCACTGTGGGAACTCCCTTCCATAGCTGGGGTTTGCTCAGGAGCCTGGTTAATGACACAGCTGGGAGTTGCACTCAAGCTCTCTTTAAGTCACCTGTGACTTAAGGCACAGTTTGGCCACACCATCATTGAAATAGTCTCCATAAGGATAGGTGTTGCGTGGTTACAAAGAGGAAATATGCCCTTTCACTCAAAGAATGTAAATACAGTCCTGTGTTACTGCTTTCCATACTAACATGGGTGTTTTGAAGATAAACTTCAAGTGCCAGATCAATTTTATTCACACATTCTGATACAACATACAGAAGTAATGCATTTCATTGTGAAATCTGTCCTGAGATGCTATGGAGCTCACTGCAATCAGTATAAGGTGTGATATCTCACAATTACCGTGCCTGCATAACTCATGCCTCAGCTGAGCTGAAAAGAAGATGGACTTTTAATGTGTGATGCTACGACGATAACAGGAACTTAAAGTGTTGAAGTTTGACAACCATTTGTATATTGTTACATTTATAATTGTGAGAAAAATCTCTTTTATTAAATTTGAAAAATGGCAAAAATAACCTGTGAAATGAAGAAGTATAGTGACCAGAAAAGTTTAATAACAGCACACGCTGGGTGCCCAGGTCACGAGGGCCCAAAAGCACGCCCCTCGTTTCAAAAACTGCACTTTTGTAGGTTTTTCTGATTACAAAGTCCCACCCTTTTATGTCAGTTAATACATATTCATTTGAATGTGTTTGCCTTAAAAGGTTGCTTCTTTACCTTAGGTAACAGGGGAAGAGGCATTGCTCTCCCCCTGATTAATTGTGACTATCCCCTGGTACCCAGTGACACACCCCCCTGTACAACATAGCTGATCCCCTGTACACAAAGGCCAGCTGCATGGCAGAGGAGTCTTTGCTGTAGTTCCACCTTTGCCCCTTTTTAATTTCCCTAATCCTGACTGTGAGCAGTCCCTGGCACCAGGTCCAGGCTGGACCAGACACCTTACAACTTTGCAATATGCTTATAAGTTAATAAAGCCCCCGTTTAATTGATTTGCTTGTAATAAAACCGTGATGTCTGTTTCTCATAATAATGACTTGGAACTTTGATTCAAACTTTGTGTCTGTCTTAAAAATGGGAATCTTTTACAGAAATAGCCATACTTACAGAGCAGCAAGCTTTAAAAGTTTATTCCACAGATAATGGTTTCCCACTTCTACAATTAGAACTGGTACTTTATGTTTACTGATGCTGTACACATGAAGAATGGTTCTTAATGTTTCTTTCCAATTCACATTCTGTTACAGTTGTATTACTGTAACATAATTTGAACTGAAAAGAAACACTAAGAAGTATTTTCAATTTCCATTTTGTTGTGTTACATTCTTCACTGGATTAATTGAACATGCTGATACAAATATGCATAAATAAGGATATTCAGTTTGTTTTGTGCTCTGGCATGGCAGAACTGCTTAAGTACCTTTGTAGAGCACTTTTCATTCTAACATTTAAACTTAAGGCAGCAATAAAATAAAAATGAACGTGCATTTATATGACTGCCATGTTAGAGAAGCTTTGTTAGCTCAGGTTGTAACAGTCAGTGAAGCTCTGCATTTTCAAGGGTGGACAGTTGTTTAGAATGTTTGTTATATTTTTAAAACTCATACTGGGTAATCGCCTGAAGCCACCCAGAATGGGTGGCAGTACACAAAGATAGAGCTTTGTCTGAAAAGAAAGTAAGATAGATCAGTTTTTCAAAATTTGTCACTGAGATGCTTTCAATAGACTTTTGCTGGAGTCTTCCAGTATCACACAAGAAATGGTTGCTTGGTATTATGTTATCTGCCCCTTTATTTTTAGTCTACACAGGATATGGAGTCTATCTGTCTGTTGAAAAGAAGTCAGACTCACGCTGGAGGGATTTATGCTCCCAGTTTGGAAAGGCCCAGAACCAATGCAGCGAGTGGTCCAGATGGACAGCTTCCCATTTTCTCAGCAATGAGTGCACTGTGGGCACTCTTCAAACATTTTTTGATAAAATAGGCATAAATTAAGTTTCATATGAGAGAGTATCCTTATGGAGACACTGGCTTCTCTGCAGTAGTTCTGCAGCTCACCTCCTGATGTGGTGCAGAGCATTAGGTGGAGAGACACACTTGTTCAGTAATGGTAATAAAAGACACATTGGAACCTGTGTGACCTTCATGAGGGGCTCCCACTTAACTCTATTTTTTTATTCTACAACACAAGCTAGGAACCTCTAAAGATCTGTTTCTTCTCTCAAGTGTGGTTTTGACCTGAAAGTTATGCAGCATGGGGAGCCTCATGACCTTCACCTTCTTTTCAAGATCAGGCCAGAGAACATTTTTCTGCTCTTTCCTGATAATTTTCCATGCACTCAGTAAATTATTAAGAGAATAATACATATCACTCTTGCCAATTTTAACAGAAAGGAAATTATGACTGGAGAATAAATTGTCTCACATGTGTAAATTGACTTCCTCTGCAGCCTTTTATTCTTGCAGAGGGAGGCAGCCACTCATCTTGCCTAACCTTAAGACCTGCTTAGTCCAGAATCTGCAGATCTGGGTACCACAAGGGGTCAAGGAGCTGGAGGACAGCCAGAGGAGTGTAAGTTCTGTGTGGCATGATAAACAGCAAAAAACAGGCTAAAACTCACAGGGGCAAAAAAAACCCCTCACAGTTTTAATCCGTTCTGTGTTGTCACTAAACCTACTGAAAACCTCATTGGTGTGCCTTGTCAGTCGATGGACAGCTGTCAATGCTCTAGCCTGATGTGTGTGTATAATTAGGGTTCTTGGCAGTGGCTGAAGGGTGTTTTTCAAGGCCTTTCCTGTTTGGTTTTTTTTTGCAGTCTTGGTTGATGTGAATTTCATTACACTTTTAGAATGGAGGAGGCAACTACTTTTCTCCAGTACTTTCTCCATTTGACTGGGAGGGCAGGGCGTATGTACATGACCCACTGCTAATGCACTTAGAAAAGCACATCTGCACAAACCTAGTGATGGATCCTAGTGCAAAACTGCACAGGGATAGATAGTATTCATCCTTAAGGCAAAGGCATAGTTGGTCCGTGAAAGTGTACAGAGTTATTGCAAATACCTGGTAATTCATTTCCCACAAAAGACAGTAATGGCTCAAAGGAGCCCTCACAGGCTATTAGGTAAATAAACTGAGTGTTAATAGCTCCCAGGTAGGTCTGAAGAGCACCACTCAGAGCATATTTTTCAGGAAAGTTTCCCTGTGGCTGTCACTGTTCAATAGTCCCTGATGGCAGGAAGAATATTTGTTCTGAACGACCTTGGACTATGAATGTGGAAGATTTCTTTTTTGTGTGTTTCACTTTTTGTTTTAAAGATAGATTTTTTTTTCCCTTCAATTTAAAAGTCTTGTGAGGACCAAGAAAATAGAATACTATTGGAAAAGAAAATGCTCAGAACTGGGACAAAGCATAACATATTTTCAGAGACTAAGCATATCTCAAATTAAGATGTGAGTGAGTAATAATGGAGAAACTCCTTCAGTTGATCAAATATTTAGAGTCCAAGGCTATGTACTTTTCTGTATGTATGGGGACAGAGTTCGATCTACTCCAGTGTAAAACCCTCCTTCACCTCCTTCCTCCTTATGTAGCTGTTACAAGGGCATAGAGTCACAGCAGTCCCTGGTTGCTTCCTCTTAAGGAAGAAAATCCCCCAGAAGGTGCTGTGAATCTCTGCCTCGGCCTGTATTCCTGGATGATCCAATCTGGTGAGCAATTGTCATGAGGAATACATGTCACAGACTTATAAAGGTAACTGTGAAATCATCGCAGAATTATTATCAGGATTCTAATATACTTATCAGTGCTTATATGAGAGGTTATTAATTTTCTGCTTTTGAAGAATTTACATCTGCACTTTAAACTACCTTAACCTAAAATCTCGGTTTGATCAAATTTAGGTGTTTTGCTGGTGCCATCAAGTGGCAAAATGTTGGATTGCAAAACCCAGCAGCATCCAAATTCACTCAGTCTAACACCTCGAACAGCAGCAGTGAGGAAAATAATCCTTGACAAGCCTCCTCTAAAAATATATATATATAATTATGTATGAGAAAAATGGACAGAAATACATATGATGTCATGGTTACTTCAGTTACTTCAGTTTGTTCTGGATTCTAACTAGTAGAAAGGCTAGTATTTTTGAGCATTACTAGTTGTTAAATGTAGGCAACCAGTGACGCAAACTCAGAGGTCCTTGTTGAAGAGATACTAAAACTGAGGTAGCACAATACTGTATTCTGAATTTCCTTCCCATGGGTGCTCGCTGTCCTTTGTTACTAGCTAATCCCTTTTTACAGAACATGGTCCTTTGATTTCATATCATACCTGCACTTCATATCACCAGAATGGAATGGATATTCAGTTTGCTGATATATTCACCAAATTCACAATCTGGTTAACAGAATTTAAACTTACATTTCATCATTTATACACACATAACTTTTTTTCCCAGCTGAGTGACATCATAGTATTTTTCAGTAGCAAGGCTTCTGTTCAAAAAGAAAGCATAAATATTTAAATCTTATGCTTTATTTCCTTATAAAAATCCAATAAATTGGTATGTTTTTGTCTTGATTTCTCAGATGACTCTTAATATCAAAGCTCATAGATGGTGCTGATGTGAAAATTATCCTGGGTTTCAAAATCTACCTCATGCAGGGCTGGGTTTTGAGAACTGCTGAGCACCCATACCTGAATTTGAAGTTCCTGAGAGTGCTGAGCATTTTCCCCCATGAAAGCCTTGCAGTCCCTCACCACACACATACCTAACAATCAGTAGGAGCTGTGGGAATGTCTCAGATGGGTGCAGGTTCAAATTTTGATCCTCTAAGGAGTTATTTCTATATCATGGGGATCACATCAGCTCCTTCAAAGGGCTTACAGAATCCAGCCAAACTGCATGGTGCTTTTCACTGTCAGGAATCTGAAGAGAGGACAGCTCCACACCAAAACCCAAAAAGAACAGAAAAGAGTGAATGAGAGTGCCAAAGCCATGGAATTGCAGTTGAAAAAATCAGCCATAACTAGTAAGATTTTCCTGGTATTAGAAAAGTCTTATAGTTGTCACTTGGCTGTGCTAAAGCTGAGCTTCACTCAAAGCATCTAATCAGTATTTGTTGCTAAAAGGAATGGGTGACCTTAACTGCATGGCTGAAGAAGAGATGTTGGCTGCAAGTAAGGGAGAGAAATGAACTGAATCAGAAGATACGTGTTGACTTCTGTGACTGCTTCAATGGGCTTGAGGGTTATGACAAGTCAAACAGGAATATGCTTATAATACTCTGGCTCTCTAAGCAAGTTCAGAATGGTTATTTTCTTTCTTCTCTTTCCTCTGTAAACACTTTCCCACATTTTCACTGTCAAGTGTTGTGTGTGCATCTGGGCCATGGTGCTGTCAGGTGAGCAACGTGGGCATCTGTGGTCAAACTGAGTATTGCAGCTCTCTGCAAGGCTGTGTGTTCAGAAATACTGAACACCTCCATCTCATTCCCCTCCTTCCCTCTCAGTCCCATCACACCACAGTAGTACATGACTTCCATTCAGAGGCCAGGTCCCATGCACTTTTCTGACATGACAGCTGGTGCTGAGGGTGCTCCTTTCTGCCAGACTGTGCCACAGGAGGATGCTACTGTGGGCAGCAGTGCTCCCTTTAGAGCCAAATTCAGTGATTTAAGAGGTCTGAAGACTGATTTGAGATGATCAATGCATATGTAGGATTACCATTGTGGTGGAATGAGGCATGGACTCCTGCTGGGATTGACAAGAATCACTTTAATGCTAATTGTCAAGGGTTTTTTATAGGATAGCTCACATCTAGGAGGAGCTAAACAGTCAGAGCGAAAAACAGCCACAGACTCTCAACTGCAGGCCCTGGTGTTCCAAGGGGCTTATTTCACCCATGATTTATGGCACAGGCTGTTGCCATTTGTGCAGCACTCTCATGCATACCATTCTCTCAGACTCCATGCTCAAAAACTAGCTCTGTCCTTGGTCAGTAAATCAAAGCTTTGGATAAAACAACACACAATTAGTTAGACAATTCCTGGACCTTTTGTTTTTCTTCTTTCTTGATCTCACGCTTGATTTGTGCTGCTCCTGACGTACCATGACACAAATTCTCTTTCCAGCATTAAAATGGAAACCTACAAATGTGGAAATGCTCAGTTTTTGCCTAGTTCAGTGCTTGTGAATATGTATTTTTCACTAGTATCTGATGCATGCAGGTGGCCTGGCTCACTAAGAAACACGTTGCATTTGAAGTCTTTCAGAGCAGTGCTTCTGCAAAGTTGTATCTGTAGAAGAAGGTCTCCTTGTGCTTTGAATTAAGAGGTGGATGATTTTTCCATTGGTATCTCTGTGTCCCACTCAGAAGAGTGTGTGTAGTTAGAGTTGTTTGGCAGTAACTTGGGGAGGGGCCTGGCTGTGGGTGGGGATTAGAACCAGAGGTCCCTTTCCAACCCGAACTTGGCTGTGACTCCACCACCTAGAAAAGAAGAACCCTTCATGAGCTGTTCCTCCTGTGTTTCCCCTGCACCTCGGCTTCTTCTGGGTAGCATTGGGCATTGCTTCATTTTATTTTCCTCTTAAAGTCAACTTTGCCAGCCCCTTGTTTTTCATGTAACAAAAACTCCTTTGGGTTCTATAGCTTTATACATGAGACAATTGCCAGCATGTATAAAAGTCACAGATTAGTTAAGTAGAGATGCACTGGAAAATACATTCCTCAGGTTTTTTTCTAATAGATTTCATACACATCTTAAAAAATTATTTAAAAACTGAAGCATAAACAATCACACCCCTCTTACAGCTAGATTTAGTACCACAGTCAGTGCCTTTTGTACTTGCCATATGTACTGTACTTCCACAACCGAAAGTTCTGCATATACATAGAAAATACCAGAATCAGCATAGTTTAAAGGTATCTTATTTACTAGAAAGTTATATTTAAAATTACTAAAAATCCCTAACTGTGAGATATTATTTAAATATTTTTGTATAGTTCTCATGAAAAAGCCTAATTGCCTACATAAAAAATCAATTAATTCTCACTGTGGATATATCCTGAAGTTTTATTTACAAGCTGTATACTAAACATATTTATTTAGGCTTCTTACACTTACCCCATTGAGATTTATGCGAGTACTATCAGAGGCACAACCATGAAACTACTTCATTTGCATCTTGCCCACTTCAGCTTTCTCCTCTATAAATATTTTCTAGACTGTGTCTCTGATAGGTTTTATTGAGATCAGTAGAACTGTTGCTATTGGGGTTACTCTAGTTCTGCTGCTTACCTTTTTTGTGTGCATTACAGAAACTTAGTGTGCCGGAAAGGCTACTCTATTTTGCCCCTACAGTAGCACCATCAGGATTGTGGGTACCTGGGTATGCTCTGAACGGCTCTTCTGTGGTAACATTTCACTGAGTGAGTTGCCAAGACAAACTACAAATGGGTGTTGTGAACATAGGTTTCTAAAGTAGCTTGCAAACCTCTTCTCTCTTTTTGACTACTATGTTGGGTTTCTGAGATAGAGCATGTAGTTGTTGTGACTCGTCTACTTTCTCAAGACATATTATGCCTGAGTTAGCCAAAACCTTTCCTTTCTTGCAACGTGAAGGTAGGAATGTGGATGCACAGATTATATGCCATCTAGGCACTTTTCATCTTGGGGGAAAGGGAAGGCTTTTTTCTGGGCCTCTTTTTCCCTTCAGAAAGGGATTCACTTGGATTGCTTAGGGGCTTTACAATAGTGTGCCTGGAAAACAAATATTTCAAGGGATTGCATATTCAGAAAAGAAAGACATAGGAGCAATGAAAATTCTTTTTTCAAACTCATTATGCATTCTTGCACCACTTGTATCTCTGTGGGATCACAGGACCTTGCCACGCTTCTGGGATGGAGGTCCCAGCAGCATGATTTAACAAGTCCAAGTGCTGGATTCTCCTCCTGGGATATGGTAATCTTTATTATATGTGCAAACTGCAGGATGAGAGGCTGGAGAGCAGCCCTGGGGAAAGAGATCTGGGGTTTGGGTTGATGGCAAGTTGAATATGAGCCAACAGTGTGCCCTGGCAGGTGAAAGGGCCAGCCATATCCAGGGGTGCATCCTGCACAGTGCAGTGAGCCAATCAAGGGAAGTGACTGTTCTGCTCTACACTACACTGATGTGCAAAAAAAAAAAAAAAGAAAAAAAGAAAAAAAAAAGAAAAAGAGCAGCAGATTAAAGAAGTGTGATACTGTTGGTTTGTGTTACTGATGAAAAGTAGTTAGAAACAAGCTTTCAAGTAGTAGGACGAGAAAGTTTGGACTTGCACTCAGAATGTCTGACTTGGTGAATTCAGACTCACTATAAAGTTCGAGTCCCACTCTGAAAAGGATGTTAAACCCATGACACTTTTAATAGTAATAAATTGCTTTCCTTAATTGTAATGATTTTTGTTTCTACTTCTGTGCTGAGGGAAAATGCCTTAGTTCTCCTTTCACTTGAATGAAGTTGTATTTCAACATTGTTTGATTAGCTGTTTGTGAGGAGAGGTGCTGTATAAACAGGTCAGTATAAACCCCTCTGTTCTGCAGAACACCGTGTAGGCATTTATATCTAAACAACTTGCCTCTATTGTGAGCTGCTCTTTTGTGCAAGAGAAAAGCACCAGGACTTGTACTTTCTACCCAGTGAAGCTCTGGTTCACAGTGACAAAGAGTTTTCTCTCTGAGGTGAAGTAGACAAAGAAGCACTACTGCTTTCTAACCCACCCGCCAAGAGCCAGCAGAGCATTCCCTTGTTTCTGTGCCCTGCTTCTTCTGGGAGAATCCTGAGGAAGGCCACAGAAGCCTGTTTGCTCTACAACAAGCAAAGGTGTGTAATAATATTTAGTATAAGTTCACAAATACACAGGGAAGCACTCTGCTCTCCACAAGCTGTGACAGAACTTCTTTTGACTAAAACCCAATGGCTCATCACATGGACAAGGCTGAGAGACCTTTGTTTTACCTCCTTACACTTTCAGTTGTACCTTTAAGCCTCTTCTGCATTGCTCTGCACTTAATGGTCTGCTAGGTTTTGGATCTAGATCTCACAATGGCAAGAGGAGTCTTAGGAGAGTCTCTTGGAGAAAGCAGCAATACATATTCATCTCACTGGGACATGTTTGCTATCCTGACTTAGGCAAAGCTTTGATAAAAAAGGATATTTTGATCAAGCCCTCTCTTTCCCTGGAATATGTCAATGACATGCAAAGTATTTTGCTTTGCCTTATTAAAATAGGAAACTAATTCAAAAATATTTGAAGTATGTTATTCTTCTAGGATATCTGAGGGTTTGGGACATATGATTTTGAAGAAAAAAAAAGCTGATGTAGCATGTTAAAGTGAAAGAAATCAAATTAATTCTATCATGTTTGGCAGTTTATAGAGTGTTGGGTGGTCTCCTTTGGTATCTACATGAGCACTACGGAAATCTTATTGTGGTCATTCCGATTCAAGTACAACTGGCTTGCAATGAGAAAAATGTTTTGAGTTGCTCATCCACAATCTGCAAGTGGGCAAGAAACAGAAACCAGACTTTCTTTCCAGCAGAACTGCTGTGGTTCTATAATGTAATGCAGTTCGGAGTCCACACTGTTCTGACTGCAGTAGAATTTCCTCTCTATCCAGCTTAATTAACCTTTCTCAGACATGCATTTCTGGCTGCCAGAATTACAGGTGGATCCAGTAATACAGTTTTTGCCCCTGCCTGTTGCATATATAGGGAGGGGCCACATTTCATACCTTCTCTTTGAAACTCCATGGCAGCAGCTTCCCACTGAAGCAGGGATCTATGCCATCAGTTTTACTTCATCAGTCTCCTGTCATTTCAATCATCATCCATAACACCAGATTGTGATCTGAGTGCATTCAGCTCCAAATCCACAATATACATACAGACTTATGCCCATCTGCAGTCTTACCCCCAGCATGCCAACATCAGCCCCACTGACAGGCAGTAGTCCATAGTGCCTCACCAAAAGGGTTCTGAACATATACATCCCATGACCCTGCAGCTGCACCAGTACAAAGTCACCATGCAAATCCTAAAACTTGCCTTCATCTCTAGAAAAATGGTTCATTGCACAGCACTTTCAGGTGGCTGGCTTGGGGACCTCAAGTTCATAACTATTCACACCCCTGTTCAGCAGCAGGATCCAGACCAAGGGTCAAGACATCCAGCACTCTCTGGACAAAGTTCAATGCATGCAGAAGGACACACAGTCTGTCCAGTTCTGTTCCCTGGCAAACTGGCACAATTCCTTGGCAGAAGAAGCCAAGGGTATTATAGCTCAGTGACCAAAGTCCCAAATCCTTACTGATCCAGGGGAAATCACCCACAAAGTAACTCACTAGTTTCCAAGATGATGTGTCTCCAGAGCAGAAGCCATGATCATATACATTTGAGCCTCAGAGTTTTCAGAAATCCATGGTCAAGAGAATGAATTAGCTCATTATGAGGCTTTGATGAAGACAAGCTTTCAGTGGGAGAAGGCATGAAAGCATAGGAGAGTGATACATTGTTATTCTGAGAAATGATACCTATACAAAAATGGATTTCTAAATGTAACAACATTCCAAATGCTGTGTTTACAGAACCCCAAAGAGATATTATTCCAAAACAGGAGACAGTTTTTGGGGAGTATCCCCTCTCATCCCAAGCTTTATCGTCTGTCTCTTTGGAGGAAAGCATTTATAGGAAACTGTGTAAGGCAGAATTCTGAGCTAAGCCTGCCTTCTTGTTCAGTCCAGTGCACTGTGACTGTGCTTTGCCTTGTGTTCTGGTAGTATTTGACATCACAGTGAGAGCACGTTGGGGATCTTCTGCAGTGATACACAGAATGGGGCAGCTGGTGATGCCAGCAGGTGGTTAACTGTTGTATGAGGGGAAAGGATGGTAGAGCACACCTGGGAGCCGGGATCCAAGACACACAGAGGTGATGGGCAGTTCTACCTCTCCTGAATAAGGCAGTAAATACAGCTTCTAGCCAAGCCAGTTACAGAAAATTTGATGGGGAAGAATTGAGTGAAGTCATGTGGGTGTTGGTTCTATTCTTGACAAATTGGCTGAGCCTTAATAGATTTCAAGTAAGGCAGGCAGCACAGCAGCATGACTTTAGTGAAGTGCCAATTTTTATTCCCACTCTTGGAGATACCAATATTCTTGGCTTAGGTCCTGTGTGGGATTTTCTAACCTTCCTTCAAACAGTTGGACCTGGCCACTGGTGGAGTTTGGATTCTGGTTAGTTGGCTTGCTGGATTTTTCTGCATTCCTATGTTTGACAGACATGGTGATAGATTTTGATCTGTTTTACTTTCTTCTGCTGACCTGTTCTCTCAATGTGGTTTTTGTTTGACTTGAATTGGCATCAAAATAAATGAATGTGTTTGAAAAGAGGGGTTTTGTTCTGTTGGGTTTTTTTGCCTGTCAGAGCAAAATTAGCTGGAGGTCCTACTTTTCTTGGAAAAGCAGTATGAAGAAAAGCTGAAATCATGTCTTTTGGCAAGTGATAATACATAAATAGCTTTTATGAATACCTATTAGATGCACTGTCATGTTATTAATATCCAGTAGAGCCAGTAATAGGTTTATTATGATTTGGGACCACTGGTTTGTTTTTAACATGAATGGCTTGGCCATCACATTAAAGTGAACTGCTCTTTAATGTTTGTGCCATGTGCAAGTGATATAGCTGTATCAGTGATTTCCAGGTTCACAAGTTTAATATATTCTGAAAACAAAATATTTTCATTGTTTCTTTTTCATGCTTCATCTTAGTCTAGAGCTGAATGTATGGAAAGGCTTAACAGAATCTTTTCATTCATTACATTAATTACTCAACTGTTGAAAAATCTCTGTTACTTCCTTCCAAAAAAATACTATGGAAGATTTACAGTTGTGGTTTTAAGATACGATGGGAATGACCTGCCTCATTTGTTGTTATAGAGGGTGTGCTGACTGGAGGAAAAAGGCTTAGGACATCACTTCTAAACTCTCAATCTTCACACAAAAGAGGTCACCCCTACATGTAAAATTATCAGTACCTAAGTTTTGTGCTTTGCTGCCACCTCTATGTCTAGATTAGGGAGTTTCTTTGGAAAACAAATCATTGGGAGCATGAAGGTCCTTAATACATCTCTGTATAGCTTGTTTACCTGACTGCAGTGGGTTCTGTGCTGATACTCTGTGCATCAGCAACAGTGGTGTCAGGGAAAGATGGATATCACAAAATCACAGGATCACAGCATGGTTGAGGTGGGAGAGGACCTTTGGAGGTCACCTGGTCCAGCCCCTCAGGCAGGGCCCCCTAAAGCAGGCTTCCTAGGACAATGTTCCAAGGAGGGAGACTTTATAGCCCCTCTAGGCAACCTGGCCAATGCTCTGTCACTGTCACAGCCTAAAGTGCTTCCTTATGTTCAGATGGACTCTTCTGTGTTTCAGTTGGTGCCTGTTGCCTCTGGTCCTGTCACTGGACACAAATGGGCCAAAAAAAGATGAGATCCATTCAGCTGAATAGGGAGAAAAGTAATTTCTCTAATTCATGTTTTTCTCCTATTTTTGGTGAAGAAAATAGAGGGATGTGAGCATTCCAGTGAAGAAGACTGAGATGTCATTCTCTGGACTTCTAACTGATTTTGATAGGCACAATATTATGAGAACTACACATGCATTCTGATCCTAAAGGAGCTAGACCAAGCTGTTTATAGAAGTGAGAAATGATACACATTCTTATCTTTAAGCTGGTGTTAAAAGGCAAAAGTTAGAAAGCATTGATAGACATCTTAATACATGCTGCAAGAAGTCCTCTCTTCAGGCTTTATGTCAAATGGTATTGTAATTTTTTAAGTGTTTTTTTCTTTCTCTTTCTCTCTCTTTTTTTTTTTCTTTTTTTTTTTCCTTTCTTTTAATTTATTTTTTCCAGGAATAGTTACTTAAAGACAGAAGTTAATATGACCAGAATTCTTAAGGTTGAAAGTTAATGAGACAGATTTTGTAAAGCTAACAGTGTAGTTCCTATTTTCCTAACTGCTCCAGGAGTTTCTTGTGGCAATTTGCAGCCCAAGCTCAGCGAGGGAATACACGACTCTCCTCAAAATCGAGCTTTACGAAGACTGTTCTTTCTGCCCTCTCGTGGCCACAGGCCAGTTTTGCAACGACGTGAATTCCAAAGGCTTGCATCGCATTTCGACAATCCCAAATGTTTTGCATTTACTTTAGGAACTGACATCAGGTTTTGTATCTTCGAGTCAGGTTTTCTGTATACAATATATTTGTGTGTATCTTTCATTTGAGTGTAACGGTTGACTATTTAGATTATAAAATTAATTACATACAATTCTTTCACTTTTATGTCATAACCCAGAATATGAAGCTGTGACTTGCATATTAGAAGAAACAGTTAAGGAGTACTTATTTTCTAGGCACTGTAGTAATTTTAGTTCTAGGGCCTGTGCCCCGCTTTTGGATTGTTCACATGAAAAATGTTGCATAATTGCAGGCAGCAGCTTCTTCACACACAACTTTGGTGAATCTTTAACTTATTTGTAAGTTAAATTGCACTCAGTTTCTGCTGGAGTTACTCTAGATTTACCCCAGACTGATGGCAGGATCAGGCCACGAGGCCAATTTATATTTTACAAAGATCCTATACAGATTCATGGTGGCCATGTATCCCTTGTATGCATAATGTTGTCCAATACAAGTTTATAGAAGGTTGAATTGTTTTAATTAAGGCTTCTGTTTATCAAAGTTTCTGGTAGGAGAGTATCCAGAGATAGAATAGGTACGCATGCACGCACAGTGATGTCTCTTGTGCTTATTCGCTGGTGAGGGCCTGAACAAGAAATTTTGTAGGAGACGTGAGAGCATATAATGCAATAGTGATTTAAGAAAACAAATAAGAATAGATTATTCACCGTCAAGATAATACTAAAAAATGATAATGCTTTTCTGCTACATTTTGGAAAACAGGGGAAAAAAACCTCATTATCATATCGTACTTGCAAACTTTTTCCTGCATGTTACTTTTCAGTCAGCCCAAGTTACTGTATCCTCATCTCAGTGATTTCAGGGGTAACTAAGAAAATCACTATTCACATGTTGTGCCAGTGCCAAACTGCACCATCTGCACTTAGCAGCAGAGGGAAATAAGAACCAGAAACAATTTATCACTAGTTATACATCTGAGATGGGGGTACAGGGGCTCTGCAATTCTCCAGGCCACCCTGGATTCATAAAATCATATGCAGTATAAATGTGTGCAAGAATACATTTGCTAGGAAATGTCTTGAAATACAGAACTTCTAGGAGCATGTGGTGGTGGCTGAGCTGGCACAGGAAGTACTGTCTGCTCTTTTCCCCTGTCCTGCTTTTCCACAGATTTGACACATCAAGAGCACTTCAGAATCACCTGTGTTCACTCTTCTTTCAAGATTCCATAAGCCACATGTGATCCCAGTATAACTACTCTATAGGTATCCTGAAGTACCTCCACGGGTATTTAATGTCTTCACAGGCATCTAAATTAAAGTTCTGACTTTTCTTTCACAGCTGCCAGAAGAAATCAGCTGCTGAATTATTAGGAAGCACCGTTTCATTTGATATGTCTCTTGAGGGAGTGGCAAACATGCAGCTCTCAGAATGAATGATGGTCTCTAAAGGCAAGCAGGTACTTAGTCAAAATGGTAACCACACTCAAAGACAAGCTCAGCACCCAACATAAGCTTTAATAATTTTCCTTGAGCCTCTCTCTTCAACAGCAGAGTTCAAAGAAAGCTTGTGTCCATTCTTTTACAAATAAATTTCTCCATATTTGCCATATAATAAATTCCCAACACTTTTATTATCCCAAGATATAGATGTATTTTAAGTACCCACAGAGTTAAGCAGCTAAGAGAAGCAGCTGATAAAAAAAGTTCCACTCTGTTCTCCTTCACTAGTTCACCTAAATAGGAAGTGTTCCAGGTCCACATGCTTCAAAACCACAAGTGTCCTAATATGACAAAACAGGGGAAAATAGCTAAGTAGTCAGCATGTTCCAGAAAATGGAACACTCCTACCTACCTGTACCATTACTGCTATTGACTAGGAAACCTGCTGTTGCAAGTGACCTACACTTAGTGAGGAACTTGGGGTCAAACTTATAAAAGTATATAAGAACACAGACATGAAGATTTCTTTGTGAAGTAACAGTTTTGTCTTAGCCTCTCATCTCCAAAGCTTGAAGAATCATAGAATCACAAAAAAAAATTTGGGTTAAAAGGGTCCTCTGGAGACCACATGGTCCAACCTCTTGTTGAAAGCAGAGCCTTAGAAGAAATAATTGTCTGCTGAGGTGCTGCTCTGTGAGCCAAAGCAGTACTTGGGTGCCTCTGAGAATTCGGGATGTAGCAAAATCAATTTTCCTGTGCAAAGTTTTTCTGACCTATGTCTGTCTTAATCACCTGACTTCTTTTTTAAGACCTGCAAACAATGGAAACAACCTTCTGGTTTTCTTTTCACTTTATCTACTGTCAGCAGATTGGAGCATGGTCATAAAGGAATAGAATGAATAGCATTTAATACCTTCTGCTTTTAGAAAACTGTTATAACCATATACTTTTCTAATATTACAAATACAGTGGTAGCCTACAAAGGTATCTGAGTTTTCTGAAAGCATATCACAAATATGTCTTCCAGCAGTTAACTTTAGGGCTCTAAGTGAATAATTTGGATGGCAACTGTAAGACACCCATTTTTTGTTGGTTTTCACTGAAATTTTAATTGGATACAGTTCTGGGTAAGGCTGTAGGACTGACCTTCTGACTAATCATTGCACAGGATATATGTGCAAAGATATGAAAAGAAGAAAAAAATGTATTTTACACTATCCATCATTCTTAAGATAAAACACACATAAGGATACTGTAAGCCTCTCTTTCCTCTCCTAATAGCAGAGATTTTTCTCATCCATACTCTGTGCTACAAAAGATCTGAGTGGTGCTAGCCACTCCACACTTTATGTCGTCACTTCTACACTTTATGTCATCAGGAGAGCAGCATGAATGAAAATCAGATTATCTGTGGTTGTCCATGCATCTGCGCCTGATGTACTTCAGTGGGTGTCACTAATGAAAACATTTCCAATTCCTGCTAATGGTGCCTCTTAAACCTGGGGCAGTTTTTAAAATGCCCTGTTTAGAGTCTGGAAATTTCTAGTGGTCTGTGATGACTCAGGCTGGCCCAGTAGTCATATTTTGATGAAAATGCAAAAGAGTAGTTGAAGGGAATCTAAGACTGACCGATTTCAAATGGCAGGTTCCCAAGTCCAGCTCCTTCTGAAGGTAAACCAAAAGCGTCACTTTACATTCTACTAAATCTGCCCAAATGGTATATTGAAATCAATCACATGATGAGCCCTTGGATTTATAAATTAATCAGAAGATTGTCAGCTGTCCTCTCTACAAGCTTAAGTCAGAATCTAAAATAAGCCTGGTGTTTTTGCATGTAAACTTTAATAATAGACATAAATATTACTTGTATGGCAAGGAAGGCTGGGAGCTTCTGAACCCTACTAGAATACATGCCAGTAAGCTTCAATAGTCTGTCAATTGATTTATTTGAGTCCTTTCCTTGCTTTTTCCCAATTCATGAATACTATCTATATATGGATAATAAATAATCCAGTGAGTGATAGCTAGAGCAATGTATGTTGCCTGTTGTGCCCCTTCTTCTCCCATTGCACTATCCAGTGATTGTTTTCTTGGCTCACATGCTCTCAAACCAAACAGAAATTTTGCACAGCATAGCATAATTCCTCCTTTTGTAGTTTTCACCTAGCTGTTCCTCTGCTGAGGGAAAATAAATCAACAGCCATCTTCTGTATCCATGCTGTGAAGCTTGCAATAAGAGGACAACCTAATTGTACTTGCTGCTGGGCCAATGTTTGGGCTTCTGCTTTCCTCCCACAGCAGCCATCATTAATGCCAATTCTGTGTACCCTTGCGCTATTGCTCGGTGATATGTGCCTTAAAAAGGCAGCTTCTATTGCCGCTCAGGGATTCTCACAAATCTTATTTGCTCTTGGTTCACATGTTGTGCAGTGAGGTTTGCAGGACCAGAAACACAACTCAAAGTTCAGGGCATTTCCTTCTGCTGTTCGTTTGACTGTAAATCACTTAAAGATCCCAGTTTTCCTGACTGAAGAAAGAATAACACCTGTTCTTGTGGCAGGCAGTGACAAGACTTCTGCTTCATAGCCTGGGTCTTTGACTTTCCCCACACACACAGTTTGTTGACCAGTGTCCTTCAGCATGGACTTGGCCACTGTACCAAAGTGTTAGACTGCAAAACAGGTTTTTCACCAGCACTTTTTAGGTAAAGTGTTTTCTGAGGCTCAGAGAGCAGCCCAAAGATTGGTTTGGGATTCTTACATTCAAAAGGGGCAATCTCACTGTTTTTAATCTGTTTATATCTCTTTGTTATTTCAAGTATGAGTGAGTAGAGAGAACAGATATTCTCAGGAATGTGGTCTGATTCCTTTGGCTTGAATTAGACAAGCCACAGGTTGAATGAATAGTGTTGTGCTTTGAGTAGCCTCATTAACTTTGTAGAGGAATGGCAATTCAGGCTCTGTCCCAGTTATGAATGTACCTGATCAATTTCATTAGGTTTTTTTTCCAGGTTCCTCTAAAGATATGTGGAATGTAAGGATATCTGGTTAGTGGTTATTCAGCACAAAAAAACTAAGACAAGAGACAGGAGAAGTAACAAACGGAACTCTCAGATACCCAGACCTTGAGCAAGAGGACATAACAAGATAATAAGAAAGAACAGAACTCTTAGATCACTGCTTGATGGGACTGTGAAGAAACCCCTCAACACCTTGAGGAGGTTCAGCCAGTATCTGGTATCTGTATCTCTGTATCTGGTATCCTGGATCTCATGGGAAAGTGCAGAACAATGGGATATTTGAGAGGGCTTGTAGGATCATATAAAACTTATTATGGGATGCGCTAAGGGATATGGGAAAGTGCTAAACTTGTTTGGGGATGTTTAGGGGAGCACAAAAGACAGTTAAAGAGAGGGATCAAGATAGATGGAAGGAGAACAACCATAGGAAAATGGAGGAGGGATAAAAGAGATTGGCTGCAAGAGGTTAAGCCACTGTCACTAGTTTTAGTCAGTCTATGCCCTGTGCCTGATCTCATCAGTGTGTCTTATCTTCTTGTTAAACTCAGTAATTGAATGTTTTCCTTTCTGAGTGTGCATGGACACTGTGAACACATGTATATATGATTTGCTAGCAAATCTCAAGCCAGGCTAGCTGGTGAGTTGAGTGAGGGGTCTGACCGGCATGCAGGTCTGAGGGGCTAGGAACTAGAGAGACATATTGTGTGGACACAAGCTATTGAACAGACTGGGCATCAAATGGCTGCTGAAGGGACCCATTTGTGTGGATGATTCTAATATCAATTTAAAGCTGGACTAGCTGGTGAGCAGGAGAAGAGATGTGGGAGCCAGCTACCTGACACAAGTTGCCTTTAAGATTTATGTCTAACATGACCCATAAACAACAGGAAAAGTGCTTTCTCAGCATTTTACTTGATTTTCTTTAGCTGCATATGACACAAAGGCTATCAGTGGTTTTGATCCTGCTTCTGTTTGTTATTTACATTGTAGGTTTCTTTTTGTTTGAACCACGCATCTTTATTTGTATTATGCTTCTTTTATTTTTGCTTAAAATGCTTTCAATTATAGGTTTTACAACCAATAGGACATAAGTTGCACAGAAGTAAATAGAATTTATACTACAGTGACACTGAAGAAAACTTCAACAATAATCACTACAATCATCATTGCCTTATATGTCAAGGGTTTGTACAGAATTAATATATTATTCATAACATGAAGGTTTACATTTCAGTTCACGTTTCCTTTTCATGACTTTTGATTTTGAAATCACATTGCAGCTTTTCCAAGTCTTTCAGATTCTGTCTTCATAACTTCATTTCAGTATTAATGTAACTGTTAGAATTCATATCCCTAAAAATAGCAGACAAATTAAACAAAATCTGTTATAATTAGGTAAGACAGTGAGAAAGGAATGAAAGGAATAAAATTAAATAAGAAAAAACCTTGGCTTCTGATACATCAGTTATCTTTCCTGGCCTGAAGTTCTACTCTACGCATGTGTCAGATGCAAGTCAGGGGTAGCCAAATGAAATTTGATTACAAGGCAAAGGGGCAGTTCCAATAAAGCAGCAATTATGGTAAGAAGGACTGTTATTGAAAAGCTGGTTTATTATTCTTAGTTATGGGCAGGAAATCGTTCTCCTATCCTGAAAAGAGTACTGAGAAGTCAAAAAAACATTTTTAAGTTGGAATGAAAAATAAAATCCCAAATAGTGACTCAGTAAGAAAATCTGGAAAAAATTAGGCTCAAATGAGAAAAAAAACATTTTCAAAATGCTGCTATTCAGCTTGGAATTTTGCTTAGCTCTAATTTGCATAGATTTAGAAAATGGGAGAGTAACTTTTAGGGGAGTTTATAATTTTATAGTGCTGAAATGGGATATTTTATTGAATTTGATTTTTTTTTTTTCACTAAAGCTGTAACTTTTCAAAATGAAACCCGATGTATAAAAGCATCAAATCTCATCCTGTCATATGAAGATTTTCAGATTTGGTTATTTGGTGTCTTCTCATTAGAAGAGATTTTATAAAGAGATTCTCTACTAGTTTTTTTTTTTATTAAACTTTTTGATTTGATGAACTGTAAATCTTTCTTCTGCAAACTGGATTTACATTGAAATGCTTAGGAATAGTCCTTGAGGAACTGTAGCTGTATTTGATCATCGCTAAATTATGATTTAATATGCATTTTAATATATGGCTTGAACACTTGTTTAGTATTACCTGGTTCAAATTCCTGATTGACAGCCAGTGACTTCCCAAATCTCTGTGGCAAATTTAGAAGTGATTGACTGGAACTTCTAGCAGGTGAAGATCTCTCAAGCCTGTGTGATACCTTTGGAGCATGATTGGGTATGTTGTCTCCAAAAGCTCTTCCAAATCTCAGGGGCAAATTAGCAAATGGTTTAATGCTTCTTTCTTCTGGATAGTTTCTTCCAAATCTAAGTGGTAAGTTAGCAACTGAATTTGGCATCTTATTTATTGTAAAAGGGTTCATTTTAATGATATTTTTGGATCCCCAGTCTTCCATTTCTTCAAAATTGAGACTCCTCTGCTTTTCTTCCAAAATATCATCTTTCATCTAAAGAAAAAATAATGTAGAAGAAGAATAGTATAACGTTATAGGGCATTGCTCCAGCTACCAATCACACAAAGCATTCATTTTCCTATCTCCTTAGGAAGCTACTGGGTAACAGTCTTTTTTTGGTTTTAGTTTTTTGGGTTTTTTGGGGTTTTTTTGTTTTTTTTTTTTTTTTTTTTTTGTTTTTTATTTTTTTTTTGGTTTTAGTTTTTTGGGTTTTTTGGGGTTTTTTTGTTTTTTTTTTTTTTTTTTTGAGTATATAGTACTTTTTAGCTGTATTTGCTAAACTCCATATTATCTGTCTCATGATGTAAAGCGCAGCTGTTGCCTGAAAAATAGCTGTATCAGCATGACCCTTCTTACAGAGCAGCCTTCTTCCCTGGGCATATTGAAAATCACATACTTTTGTTACAAAAATAAGTTTTCAAGCCTTAACAGCAAATATATACAAATACAGCTTAACATTTCAGTTAAAGACACAGATGCTATTTAACCTAACTTCAATTCCTTGTCCCTGTTTGGTGACTTCCCTGTGAGTTTCTCCAGTTACTGGCAGAGAAGGGGTATGAACCATTCCAGTTCATACTTCATGATTAAAACATTAAATAAACTATCCCTCTGATTGCACCTGCACACACCTTCTGGAAGTATATAAAAGACAGTGAGCTGAAGACCAGAGAATTTCACTAGCATAACTGAAGTTGTATTTTGGTTTGAAGGATGTTTATTATACCAATGATGATAAGTCAAAAAGAGAGGTTGGCTTTCATTTCCTAGGGAGTATTTGCAGGGCAGACATGAAAAATAATACAGATGAAGTGTGCAAATTTAATTTGGCATCTATTGAGACATAATAAATGTGCAATCCTGCAAAGAAATTTTTATAGTCAATTTCCAGAGTAAAATTTTAAGACCATTAACTATATTAGATTTAAAATGTTCTCAGTTTATCATTATTCTTTGAGTATTACAAGCATGCCTTTATTAATTTTGGATTAATAATCTATCTGTTATATTATGTGCATAAAATGCCTGACAGGAATGTTAATTGAGACCCCACTGTGTAAGTAAGAAACATTTCAGGAAAAGCCTCAGCTTAATCGCAAAGCTGTATTGCAGGGAAATTGAAACATGAATTGATTTACACAGTAGGTGTGTCTGAGCAAATGAATTTCTTGAAAATTCTTTCAGCAAGCTTTTTTCATACTGCTAGTGCTGTAATGCTGAATGCTGTGCAATGAATTTAGGAGAGCCCTTGCCAAAAAGTCCAGTGTGCTCAGGATCTGACCCACAGTTCCTCCAAATAACATCATAGTAATACAGATCTTACCTGGTAATATTTATCATCGTTGTCTTCTCTGCTCTGCAGACTGGACTTCATCGGTTCATTTAGGCACATGCTATTTGATGTTAGAAAGACCACTGTAGCTAAAGCTAACAGATAAAACTTCTTGGTTGAAATTACTTTCATTTTCTCAGGCTAAGCTTACTTAGAGAGCTCAGAATATGTACAGAAAACAAAACTGCTATCTTTTTATATAGTCAGAAAACAAAGAAATTTTTTTCCCTATGACATCAGTCTTAAAAGCTCCAGTTCTTAATATTAATTAGGGAAATGATTTGAATATATTTGAAGAATGTTTGGAATTTCTTTTGTGAAGCTTTTTAAACAACATAACTTCTTGTTAGGGACACTCTGACTGTACAAACATTTTCTTCTGGTGAAATGTCTTAATTAGTTAATTAAGCCACAGCATTAGGGATAGACAATAGCCCAAATGCTCCATCACCAATAGACAAAATCACCTTGTTTCTTTCTTTTGTATCAGTGTCCTCAGAAGGGCTATGAAAGGAAGCTTTCTCCATGTAAATATTCTGCTTAAATGATCCTTTTGGACCATAGAATGCTTGTTTATGTACCCACATACAACTAGGGACATTTGGCCCATTGAAATCAAGTGCTGTCTATTGAAGTTGTTGACAGGTCATGAGATGTTATGCATCAATGTGATCTATTGATGTGCATAGAGTCTATGCTGCAAATTGGAGGTGTTAATTTGCATTCAGAATGGATTAGGTACATGTTTATGAAACCCTGCCCATCACTTAAATTCTTAGAACTTTCAAGGGTTATGTTACATCTATATTCTTAAGGACAAATTTCCAACAGTGGTTTTTAAAAAGGCATTTGCACTTTGCTGCATGCAGTGGAAGCACTGGACTGCCTGTGCATGTTCTGTCCCAGAAGGAGATTCAGGATGCACACTAAGTGTCCTTAAAGTTCACTTCGAATCGGTTGCTAGATAGGCTGGTGAGCCAGGCTGACATTAAAAAATATAAAAGCATATTGTGTTGTCCTTCCATTTATTATTCTTAAATTCTTGAACTGATTTAAGTTAATACTTAAAAACAGCCACATATGGAGAAAACTTGATTGCTCATGATAAATGCTCACACTGGAAACTGGACTCTAGACATGTTATTTTGCAATTCAGCACCAGGGTTGTAAAATGCCTGTTCCACTGCAGCACTGGAAAAGTTGTCTCAAGAGAACATGTTTTATGCTGTGGGCAGCATGGATAGTATGGATTGTTTATCCGTTGACAGTATGTTACTGTCTTCTCTGCACAGTCAAGCTGAAGGAGTTGCAAGTAATCTTATTTTAGAATTAAGGTAGCTGGTTTTATGGGTGCATGCATGGAGTCATTTCTACCTTACATTTCCTGAAACTGAGATCCTGAAAGCCATAACCAGCCTTCAGAGGGAAACCCTATTGGTAGATCTGGAAGTAAAAAGGGAACAGTTTCTCTTAGATGAATTTCACCAGGTATAGAGGGTGTGAAAGATTCTGCTCATTTTTTATGTGACAGGAGACCATCAAATTGTTAAAACAGATGAGAATGGTACCAATAAGCTAATTAGGAGCTCTTGTGAGAAAAGAATGCATTTTATTCAGTCACTGGCTTTTGTGTGCCACGTTCCCTTGTTGTAGTACAAACTATTTACATCAATTTCCTCTTCGTTTCTTTTCTATGTGCAATCCTGCTGGCCCTGACTGACAGCAAAAAAGCTTGGGCTCAAAGACCATAGAATCATAGATTGTTTGGGGTTGGAAGGGACCCTAAAGGTCATCTAGTTCCAACCCTTCATGCCACAGTCTAGTTCCACTAGACCAGGTTGCTCCAAGTCCCACCCAAGCTGGCCTTGAATACTTCCAGGGATCGGACATCCATAATTTTTCTTGTCAACCTGTTCCAGTGCCTCACCACCCTCACAGTGAAGAATTTCTTCCTTATATCTAATCCAAATTCACTCTCTATAAGTTTAAAGCCATTCCCCCTTGTCTTACCACTGCAAGCCCTTGTAAAAAGTCCCTCTCCAGCTTTCTTGCAGGCCTCCTTTTGTTACTGGAAGGTGCTATAAGATCTCCCCAGAGCCTTCTCTTCTCCAAGCTGAACAACCCCAACTCTCTCACCCTTTCCTCATAGGAGAGGTACTCCAGTCCTCTGATCATCTTTGTGACCCTCCTCTGGATCCACTCCAAAAGGTCCATGTCCATATTATGTTGGGTAGCAATTGTCTCTTTTCACTAAGGGCTGAATGTGGGTCCCTGGCTTTCTGAAGCCTCACATCAGGGGGCTTCCATCTGTGGGAACAGATGGATTTTCCAAGTTCCTTTTCTTTATGGTAACAATAAAGACAGTAATGAATGCAATTCATGTTCTAATATCTGTCTAACATGTGGTCATTTACCACTGGGCCTTCCTTTTATCTAGTTGCTGGTTTATGAACCTCTCTTCATCAATGGTCTTTCAATTAACTGTGTGAAGATATTTGCTTTCTAAATTAAATGGAATTGGCAAGATCCAAAAACTATCCTGCATTGTTTGGCACAAATACAAATTTTGTTTTCCCTAGACAGAATATGAACATGTATTGCTGTTGTCTAAGCCAAATCAGGCTTTCTTGACATTCAGCTTGCCTTCTATGTATGTTGATTTTTCTAATCAACATAAAGGGAAGTTTTCAGGTATTTTGCATGCCAGGCACTCAGGGAGTTGTACATCCCTGTACTTTCTTATGAATTAATTTGCCTTTGGTAGCTCTATATCAGAAACTCCTTGGAAATTTCAAGTCAAGCAGTTATGATTATTCATTATCTGTCACAAGGAAGGACTTGTCAGACCCTAGTGCTCAGGTATGAAAATGAATAAAGTGAGCAGTCTTCATCAGTGTGACTGAAAATTCTGCTGTGTTTAAGCCATCTTCAGCAGCAGCATAAACTGGCCCAGCTAACTTCAAACTGAGGCAGCTGATGCATCCTGGCATGACCTATTAAAATTATTTATTTGCAGAGGGAAAACATATTCATTGGTGGCACAATGTGTTGGAGAGGTGGGCTGTTTATTCTTGAATTGCTCCAGCTTGATCCACAGAGGGTCTGATTAAGGCATATAGAGTGGAAAGGGCTCTGAGTATTGTTGAAAACAATTTTTCAATTCTTAACCTCTGGTCCTACACTTGTTTTGTCTTGCTATCTTACATCACTCATCAGCCAAGCTACTCAGAGGACTTGACCATAACTGGACTTCTGCTTTGAAAATTCCCCAGTTCAATACGAATGAGCTCTGCCATCTACATGTGAAACAAGCTTCACAGGCAGGGCCAATTTTAAGAGTTTTCCCACAGGTTTCCCACATATTACAAACTAAGACAAGGTAATGTTTGCTTCTTTTTTCCCCTTTATTTAGTGTAAATAGGCACATTTTGGCACATATGTAGGAGCACTCTGGCTTAGTGGTACAACAGTAAGGTGGATCTGTGACAAGTTGATGGATATCTACTTTAAAAATTTGGCAGTAAAATATAATTAGTACTAATGGCAAAAGTAGCTCTATTTCATAAGCAACCCCATGCACAGTTATTTGATTCCAGTAAAATAACAAGTTTTAATATTCCTCTTTCTTTATATAAGAATATACTGATAAATCCTTATCCATTATTAACAACTTATTGTGTGAAAATTGCATGTTATATGACTCATGCCACCAATAAGCATCTGTGCATTTCCATAATGATAAATCATTCATAATATATTCATTTTGCCATTATGTGTCATATGGCCTATCCTATGGCTCATTTTGAAGTCAGATTTAAAAATGTATAAATTTTTTCATTGGTAAGCAATCCTATTCATTTTTCTCCCATTTCTTTGGCATGCAGTGGGTTTCACTGGCTTTGCTCTGTTGTGCTTCAGTTCTGGTGCACAATGCAAGGTGTATTTGCCTGGAATATGTAGGACTCTAAGCAGATAGATATCCTTTCATTCCACTCAGTATCCTGACACTGTATACAGATGCAGGCCCGGTGTCCCTCTCATACTGATAACAAATATTTCTGTACTCAGAGGAACCAGGGAAGCTTAGTTCCCATGACTTTTTGATTGAAGATTAAATGACAGTGTATATTCTCTGAGGTCCAGTAAGGAGTAACCTTACTGCAGGATCTCCGCATGAGCAACATGTCTATCCTCTCTTGCTATGCCTGTTCTTTCAGTGAGACTTCTCCCTGCCAAATTTAACTGAACTTGGCTTCTAGACTTGAAAGTTATCAAGGGTGACTGACAGACACACACTTACGGACAGAGAAACAGATTTGCCTCATTTCATTAGGAAGCCAATACTAAATCAGGAATGACTCTGCTGAAATACCATGGGTATAAAGCCTCAACATCTGTACAATTACTGAGGACACAGTGATAATTTCTATCTTTATTAATGAGGCATTAGCTCAGCTATTGGGATTCTGCAGAAGAATAGGGGGATTTACTCTACTATGAAAGCCCCTTTCTTTATGTGTTATAGCTTGGTATGGAAAAATAACACTTATGAAACAGCCCTTTCTGATGTTCAGAGAACGAGACCTTCAGTTTTAAACCATAGTTTCACCTACATGTAGCTCTGAGCTTTCCTGTTAGCTGAGTAGTAGTAAAGAAAGGACAAATTAATACAAATATCAAGATAAAAATAATCTTATTTTAAGGTTAATCCCTATGAATTGGTCACCAGTGTTAGAAGATATTTTCTCCCTTGATTAGCTGAATCCAGGATGTGTAACTTCACTTTTTTTTTTTTTTTTCCTTTCCCCCCCCCCCCCCCCCTTCTCCCTGAGCTTTTGGAGCAGCAGAACAGCATGAGAGACAGAAAACGATGAGAGGCTGGAGTAACAGGCTGAAAACGACTTTGTCTTTTTGGTAAATAAGGTGTGAACAATAATTCCAGATTAGACAGGTTCTTCAATTATACATTGGTGTTACTAATAAAATAAACATGTTTTCAATAACATTTAGTATATAAATACATTCTTCTTTTTTAATAACTACTCTGCAGAGTGTAATGCTGTACTTACCAGTGTGTAACAGTTCTTGCCCATTCTTGTCTATTAAAAATTAAACCCTTTTACCATACATTATTAAAAGTGCTTTGGTTGGCTGCAAATCAGGAAAGACTTCATAAAGTCTTATAAGAACAAGAAATCTGATTAAATCTAGAGTCCACAGGCAGCAATGGAAAAAGCATGAGAAAAAAACTACAACATTAAATTATGTCTTAAAATCTCCTTCAGGACTTTAAAAAATCATTACTAGATTTTATTCAAGTTAACTGTTAACCAAAGGACTCTTAATAGATTCATTATTCCATGTTACCCCTTTATTTTTTCACTTTGGAACCAACATTAGTTATAGATTCAAATATCTTCGTTCTTTGTTCTCCCCTTTTTCAGATTTTTTTTTTCTAGAAATATTGTGCTCATTTAATAGTTCCCCTGTGCCTTGTATATAAACACTGAGAAGTTTGAAGATTAAACTACATGTTAGCTGAATTGTGTGTTGCAGGGTCTGATTTTCACTGTAGGAAAGAATGTAAGCAATTTAGGAGAGGAAAAAAAATTAAAGGAAAACACCTATGTTCCTTGGAGAGAGAAAAGGGCTGCAAGCATTTTACTGACAAAGTTGGAGAAACAGGTCCAGATTATTTGAAATAAAGCCCCTTTCTCTCATGTAGCTTTTAAAGGGGAAAAGGGAGAGAAAAGCATGTTCATTTTGCTGTTCATGATACTGATGTTAGTATCCTGGAATGGGAAGCAGTATTTCATATTTCACTGAGAAGTCCTGGACTTTGCTTGTGGTTGTGAAAGAGCTGACAGTGCCATCACTGAACCTTGTGCTGAGAGTTAGCCATGAGGCTTGTAACACCTCTGAAGTTGTGCAGAATCTGCTGCTCCAGCTGGATCCCTATAAATCTATGGGGCTTGATGGGGTTCATCACAGAATCCTCACAGGGCTGGCTGATGTCATCACAAAATCTCTCTCAATGATTTTTAAGTAGTCTTGGGAAACTGGAGAGGTCCCAGCTGACTGGAAGCCTAAGAATGTTGTCCCAGTTTGCAAGAAGGAGGGCCCTAGAACCTACAGGCCTGTCAGTCTCACTTCACTGCTTGGTAAAGTTATGAAGATTATTTGGGGAGGTACTGAAAAGCATGTGAAAGACAACGCAGTCACTGGTCACAGCCAGCACGGCTTCACGAGAGGAAAGTCCTGCTTAGCAAACCCAATTTCTCTTTTTGACAAGGTAACCCACCTAGTTGATCAAGGGAAGACAGTTGATGTAATCTTTTTGGATTTCAGTAAAGCTTTCAATACTGTCTCTCACAGGATCCTTCTGGACAAAATGTCCAGCACAGCTGGATAAACACATCATGTGGTGGGTGAGCAATTGGCTCATGGGTTGAGCACAGAGGGTAATAGTGAGTGGGGTGACATCAGACTGGGGACCTGTCACTAGTGGGGTTCCACAGGGTTCCACCTTAGGTCCTGTGCTCCTCAGCATCTTCATAAATGACTTGGACACAGGACTGGAAGGGATACTAAGCAAGTTTGCAAATGACACAAAGCCGGGAGGAGCTGTTGACTCCCTGGAAGGCAGAGAGGCCCTGCAGAGAGACCTTGACAAATCAGAGGGCTTGGCAACCACCAACCTTACGAAGTTCAGTGAGAGAAAGTGCCAGATTCTGCACCTGNGAGAAGAGGAGGGACAGGCACTGATCTCTTCTTTGTGGTGACCAGTGACAGGACCCAAGGGAATGGTTTGAAGCTGTGTCATGAAAAGTTTAGGTTGGGTATTAGAAAAAGGTTCTTCACACAGAGGGTGGCTGGGTGCTGGAACAGGGAAGTGGTCACAGCAACAAGCCTGATAGAGTTCAAGAAGCAGCTGCATGATACTGTCAGACACACGGTATGACTCTTGGGTATGGTCCTGTGGAGGGATGAGGGTTGTACTCGATGATCCTTGTGGGCCCCTTCCAACTCAGCATATTCTCTGATTGTCTGATTATGTCGAGGAAAAGTCAGAAGGAATGTGAAACAGCACAGCTACCACTCTGGGACCATAGTCAATGACTGGGAGTTACTTTTGATGCTTGCTGAGAAATAATAATTCACAGTCCTATCTCTAAAGGTTCCCAACCCACCAATATGAGTAAAGAACATTTACTGGTCCTTCTAGGAGTTACCAGTAGTGTTCAGCATTTCTGGGATGGCCTGGCAATGGCCTGGAAGAGTCACTTTTAAATTCTTGATGTATTGGCTTGGACATCAGAAACTTTTGATAACATGTTGTTCCTCAAAATCCTCATCAAATGCCAAGTCAGTTCGTTTGCTACTTTGTTCCCTGAACTTCACACCAGTTTTCCTAAGAGGCAAAATCAAGGAGTTTTTGTCTCTGGTGGCAGTTGCTGCCTTGTAAAGGAAGCACCAGGAGCAATGAGAGCTATGTGTGGTGCCAGTGCAGTAAAAGAGGCAGAAGAGAAGAGCATATGTGGGCAGTCTGTGCAGGACATTGATCCAAAGCTTAGTTCTTTGCTCTTGAGTATAAGAACTAAGTAAATTTTGAGTTATAGGGCTATAATTCCATTGCTGCATTGTGGTGACTGTATAAAGCCACTTGAGCTCTGCTCTTATAGTTTATGATTTCACCACAATACTCTGGTGGATTTACAGCCCTGTAATTTTTTACAGTAGTGAGCTGTTTATTTTTCTGTTTGTAACAGTACATCACTGGAGAAATTGGTAACAGTCACCTAGTTCTATCATATAGTTGCCTATACACTTGCATTTGTTTCTGTAGAAAAAATTAAAAGTGTTGTTTAGGAGCAGGCTGACAGAGGCTGGGAACAGAGGAGGGAAGCTCCTTTTCTGCCTCTCTGTCTCTTTAAAGATTGTTTAATTTAGCAACTACTTGTCTAGATGCATGAGAGCATAATGACTACCAATTTCACGTCTCTCTATGACAAACAGCTGTAAGACTCCTACTTTCACATATTTTCCTTTCTCTTTCTTGCCCTCCTGCTGTATATTAATTTCTCAATTAAAGTCAACTCACCAGCCTCTTGCACAGGATGTTACTGTAATAGAAAGCTGAGGGGAGGTCAGCGTTGAACACCATAGGTGGATGCCAGCACTGAGCAAGAGGCAGGTCTTGGGCTTGATCTTCCCCTAAGACCGTGCCATGGATTTTGGTTCAGAACAGATGGACGTAACTGTTAATTTGATTAGTTTTGAGTGTGGTAGGGAGGTAATCACAGCAAAAGGGGATGAACACAGTAGGTAGGTAATTTAAGTGTCATATGCTAGTTTGCTGTAGTGTCACAGCCATATTCTGCTCCACAGGTAACTGTGCCAATTACGTAGTGCAAATAAATAAATATAAGCATCTATCAGTCAGCTCAGTTGGCCAATCTACCCATTATACCCAGAACACTGAGAGAGAAGACATCACAAACTTGGCAACAGTGCTGGAGAGCTGCTTAGAAGAGTAAAGTCTTTGAATAGAGAAGTAGGGGATACTCAGAAGCTATTGATTTTGATGGAAGTAACTGACCTCGGTGTTTAGAAAAACTCAGTGTCTCTACTAACATCTTTCAGTACAATTTTCAGTGATTTTACTGTAGGCCAAAAAGCATATCTGAGGCCCAAAGGAACCAAACCTCTGTCCCCACATGCAGACTAATGGGTGCATAACAGACATGTCTGCAGGATTGCAGTTTTAGATGAACACAAATTATTGGAAAGAAGTTTTATTATGAATTATCAGTAATTCTAATCAAGAAAATTACCATTGTAGAGTCATAGAATCAGCTACATGTGGGGAAATTTTTGTTTCTTTTTGTTGTAAACAATAGTGCTGGATGTGATGCATCATAATAATTCTGTCTTATTCTTGAGCCTGGGATGTGAAGCAATGTACTAAAAAAATCTATCTTGATATTTTCTTTGCCAAGACTCCTAAGATTGGATATTTTCTTGGGAAAAAAAAAGCCAACTCATCCCCTGCCTTGACACTAAATCTACTGATTTACATCATAAGTTGGTATTTTCACAGCATATTTTTAATTAAACTATAGAGAAAAGCCTAAGATGCTTAAATGTTAACAACTGGGTTTTAGCTGGTGTCCTACTAAGCACTGGTTGATGTAATACATACTGCAATTTTTAGTCAAAATTTTGTACACTCTATCCTAGGTTAGGCCATGGTAGTTCCTAAAACAGCTCAGACTTTCTTATATTTTTCTTATGTATAGATCTTCATTATGGGTAAAAATTTCTAAATTAGGCTATTACACAGTTTGGTTATCATTCTTCCTTTGGGCACACACTGCTGTGCGCAAATGAAAGAGAAAAGCCACGCCAAAGGCTTTATTCAGCAGTGTCTCCATTTAACCACATGGGGGCATGAGATATTTATTTAAGAGAGCTTTTCGAGCATATGATTGGGAGATGTATGAAGCTAGGAAGCCTGCCTGGTAAACTGGGATCAAAATTGTAACTTGCTTTTTAGATCTTTGCTTGCAATCAAAATACTTAGCAAACAATTATTGAAACTGAAATTAACCTAAAATACAGTAGTAAACTAAAATACAGTGTGGATGGGAAAGAATATAAAAACAGATTTTAAATATCCTCATTAGTTAACCTGGCTTCTGAATACATTTTTATGATGCTATTTTGGTACCTCTGTAAACAAAATCTGAAATCTTCCATGTAACTCTGTGTCTGTGACTTAGATAACATGGACATTTAAATTAAATGAGAAGGAGTCTGGTCTGCAATATAGCAACCTACATCTGAAGTAAATCCATTTCATTAATTGCTTAAATGACATTAATTTTTGTCATTCACTTGCAAGATGAATAATATGCTCTATACATTACAGTCCAGATCCAGCAAAGCACATAAAATCATAGTTAATGATGTTAAGTGCTTGAGTAGTTCTCCTTGAGCACATGCCTTTAGCTGAGTATGTATTGAAGTGCATTCCAACACAGAGAAAGTGGCACAATCAAACCTTTAATTAGTTTTAAAATGGAATTCAAAATGCAATGCAATTCTTTGCACTTTACATTGAAAAAAAATGCATGCTTTGAGACTCTCTTGGGACAGAAATGACTAAACCTATTTATCCACTTTGGTTTCCAAAGGGAATGAATGCTTATTGTTTTCTGCTGTTGTTCTCCCCTAAATTTAGAAATCTATTTTGCTCAGTCAACTGGTTTGTTTACATCAGAATATTTATATGACTACTTCCAAGTCTATTTTTTATGGATTTTTTTTTTATTTATAAGATAATTCATGCATTTTATTTGTATTTAAAAGGTTGGAATATTTTTGCTTCTGCTCCTGTAATTCTAAATCAAAGCAAAACCGATCAGCACTAACACTGTATAAGCAAGTGTTCACAGTACCTGAAAGCTTGTTTCTTTTCAAAATAAGTAGAAAATCAGGATTTTGTACTGCACATTTCTGATTCAGATATTTAATGCTCACACTGCTCAAAAGAACCAAAAATCTAGGTCTTGTATTTCATGCCACTTTGTGTTTTCCATCCGTCAGTATTCAGTATGTGCCTTTGACATCCTGATGTCTGTACAAACAAGAATGCTGCATGCAGGTGAATTCAAAGTCTAAGAGGGAACATTGTCCTCCTGTTCCTCTCAGAGACAAGAAACGGAGAAAAAAACCTATGAATTCAATCCATACTTCACTAAAACTTGGAGTACTGTCTTCTTTGGCTTTGGTATAAATCCATCTTTGTGGTAAATATATTTCTATGGGGAGTCTACATAATGCCCACAGTCAGAGCAGGCAGAGGCAAAACTGTTTCTCAATCTAATGTGGTTGGTACAGCACAGCAGAATTTGTTCTTGAACTAGTGGACTGCAGATGTCAATGTCTAGGCTTAGTTCTGTTTTGTTTGCTCAAATGGTTTAATCTTGACATCTTGCATTTTTAAGTGCTCTATGAAAGCTTGCCTGAAAATCCTTCCCAATAAATGATAAAATGATTTGAGACTATTGATCCACTTGTATAACAAAGAAGCTCACATGTCCCTTGACTGTCTTCTCACTCGGAGTTAAAATACAAGTAATGAGAAGAATTGCACCAAGAAGAGGATGTGTCCCTATTGCAGTCTTACCCTGGCAAAATGTCTGCTGACACTAACTGTGCGCTTTCTGTCCCCAAAACAGTCTGCAGAATGTTTGACTGCATTTCTTTTATGTTCCCTAATATGTCTGCCCCTTGCTAGCAATGAAGTACTGTGTATATTAATCTCTAAAGCTATCAGCTCATCTCCATGCTCTCTAAAATGAATGAGGCAATGAACATGGTGTCAGATACTGTTTTCCAGTAAGTTTTTCTGATCCACTAATGCATAAAATATATTTGAATTTAGTATTCACATAACTTTTTATGGAATACTATTAAGCCAATTTGGTTGATAACCACTGTAACCTTCTTAGTAAATTATAGCATGGTGAGGTCACTATTCCTGGATGTGGTTTGTTGTATCATGTGCTATGTGCCAAGCCCATCACATTCTCATATGAAGCAGGAGAGAGAAGTTACTTGGTTTGATTTGTGGCTTTTTTAAAAGATTGCTTGTTTTTAAATGGAGAACTGATTAGAGTGAATGATTTAATATTGCTCTTCCTCAAAAGCAATGTAGTCTTGGGAAAGGATCAAACAGTCCCTCTAAGTTGGCTACTACCTTCCTGACTGCATGTTGTTTTTAAATAAAACATCTGACACCTTCTTCAGCTGGGATGTTATTTTGTTCTTCTTGACAAAGTAATTCAAAATTCACTGAAAAACAAGCTGAATGGAAGAGGGATTCTGCACCCNATCTTTCATCTGGACAAGAAAGGCTTTGATCCAAACTCTAAGATCCCCCTGTCTCCCAGTTAATTGGTGTTAGTGAGGTAGGTTTGACAGTCCCTAACGCAGTCTGTGGAATTCTTTACTGTGTTAAGACCTGTCTATTGTGGCTCAGTCAGCTCAAAGACATCAGCTTTCTCTCGTTTGACTTCTGTCCCACTGGGGATGGTTAAAGGTTTTATTTGCTTTCATTATTTTCTCTTGTAAAACCATTGAATGCCAACAAAGCAAAATACTTGTGAAACCAAGCAAAACCAATGTCTTACAGACATTCCTGTAACCTTTGGTTTTCACAAAAACTCACAGATAAGAGAGGAAATAAGGGGGATCACATTAAAAAATGTGCTCTTAATCTTTTTATATCTTGCTTGCTTTTGGGGTGATCATGTCTGTTTTCCCGTTATATATTTGTTAATTGAAACAATAAAGGCAAGCATCTTTGCTCCTAGCATGTGTACATCAGTTGCACACTGTGCACACTGAAATATTATTCTCTAGAGAAAAATGGTCATTTCAAAATTCAAATTTTATTGTGATTAAATTAAACAAAATCTGTACCCTTTCTTCATGGTTGGACACAGCAGAATAAAGGAAGTCTTATTTTCTCCACTGTGTAGCAGCTGGCATTGAGTGTTAAGAATTTGGCAAAGGGATCTTACTATGTGGGGCTTTTTCTCAAGCTCCTGTGTTAATGTAGACTGTACAAAGTGAATGAACACAGCCCTCATAGCCCACACTATTATCAGAATGAGAGAAGAGACAAGAAAGAAATGCATAAAATTAATTTCATTTTCTGGCTGGGGGGCACTGCAAAAACCGTTGCCACTTCTCCGTCAGGGAGCACTGCAACTCCGGGTTCCCATACCTAGACTTCAAGGAATATTACAACTAAAGAGCAAAAGAGCACTAACAGTTACGCTGAAAGAGCACTAGTATTACACCTAAAGAACATTTACAGTTTCCTGTTGGATAGTCCAGGTTTCTACAGCTGAAAGACTTAATGCTTTGTAATCTGTCTCTTTTCCAATGGACCTAACCACTTCTTTTCTTTTTCCACAGGCAGTCTACAATTAAAATTATTCAGTTAAGCTTCATATTTAAGAACTTATGTACCCAAAAGCATGTCAATTTTTTCCTGCAATAATTAGCCCCATAAATTGTATTATGCTCTTGCTTAGACCCTGCCCACTTCTTTACCTTTGCAACTACAACAAAGCTACAACTTGAGCAGAAAATGCAATTTTTTTCACTTGACTGAGATGGTGGGAGCAAACAACCCCTGATGAAAAAGCATAAGTGAAAAGGATTCTTAAATAGGTGACTCAATCAAATGCTATCAGAACATGCAGCTGTCATATTCCTGAGGATCTCTGGGCAGTGACAATTTGCCAGCTATTCTTTAAGGTACAGGAAACAATACAATAGAGAAAAATTCCCATTTAAGTATCATGCTGAGTTATTGCTTCGGGTGCTGGCAGCCAGTTCCCCAAACCAAAAGCTATTGACCATTGCATTACGGAAAAGTCTGACTCCTAATTAACTCAACATTCCAGAACTACATTTTGGAAGGAGTATAGGATCTTTGTGGTGTGTTTATTGTCTGCAAAACTAGGGGGTAATCCCTGGCATCTGATCATGAGAGCATATATGAATTTCAATATTGAAAATATTAAAGATGAAAGAAGAGATTCTTCATTCGCTGGGCATAAAAAGCACAAAGCAAAAATCATTATTAGCTGATATGTTTGAGAAACTATGTGACAGCTATGACCCTGCAGCTGTTATTGATCTTGGCAGTTAGAGGTTTAATATTGATTAGAAACTGATATACCACTGACATGCACATATCCATTTCTTTCTGAATATATGTCTCATCTTTTTTCTCCAGGTTCATCTCTGGAGCAAAGATCTCAGAGTTCAATGCACTGCTCAATAGTAGCTTCTGCAGCCCACAGCTATTTTTTTTTAGTGCAGCCTATTTCTAAAAGTTGATGGGAAGGCAGTGCCTTTGAACTATGGTGAACATAGATATTTGCAGAGGATAAGGTTCAATCACAAGCAAAAAAGGGGGGAAAAAGGGAAGAAAAATTAAATGAGTCTTTTATATTGATGAAAAAAATCCAACTCAGCATTGTAAATAAGAAGAGAAGCCTATCTGTAAATGGAGAAACTGATTTACAATTGTTTTGCTAATCAAGGCCAAGACAGAAAACTGTTAAGAGCTAGTCCTCTGCTCAGCAAAGAAGAGATATGTAAGGATAAGACCTTTTTTCACAAGCAGTGCTGATATGCCCGAGTTAAAACTGTTACAAATACGTCAGTGGACATTGAGATTGCTCAGATATGGGTGACTTGCAGGTTTTGAGGAGAGACATATAGTTCCAATGGCTGGATCCTTGTGTGAGAAGGTCAGCTAGTCCATGCTGGGGTCCATGGCCGTGCTGTAGCTTGGAGGACTTGACCTGCCCTAGTCTGATCTGTTTTCCACAACAGCATGTGCTGCCTCCTGTGGGATGGACTGCCTGGTCTCTCTGTATGTTAGATTTAGTCTTCAAACTGCTGTTTACATGCTGTTCCAAGGGCCTCCTGGCTTTCCCAAAGCTTTTCCAAACTGCCATTTTTAGCAGTCACAATTGTCAAAATGAAGGACATGGGGATCATTAATTACTCTGCAGCTGTGAGTAGCTGCACTAGAGTCTGAAGAAAAAAACATACATAATCAAGGGCATTAAGCAGCCACTCTGTAGGGGTTCCCACTCATTTTGGACTGGGGATTTTTGTTTGTTTGGTTGTGTTTAAGTGGTGTGATAGTTTATTTTTAGCACAGTAGTATGTGCTGACTTCCATAGGCTGACTTCTTTAGGAAAGTATAACAAATGTAGTGATTATACTCTGGCATCCTGAAGGGCCTGGCTGTTTCCATATCACTATTGAAATCTGAAACCAATGAGAGATTTGGGGCAGTTGTTAAATTACATACATAAACTCAAAATCTCCTACATGAGTTTAGGGTTTTTCTCATGTTTAAGCACCTAGGGTTGATTCAAAGCGACTGATGGAATAACCAGGCTTTATGCATTAGACATGAAAGGCATTTGAACAAATTCCAGTTTGGCATTTAGGTCTGGCATTTTCAAGATTTGCTCTTAGCTCACTTCCTTTCAGGAAAATTGGGATTGTGCTTTCCCCAGCTCTTCAAGCATTTCCAGATAAGTACCTTTGGAGATGTGGCTAAAGAATGTACTTGCCTTTTCTTCTTATTCACAATTTCAGCAGCTTTTTATTTTTAACCTCTTCAGGGCTGATCATAGCCCAAGGAGTTTCATTTACTTATCTCTAACATTTTGCAGTGGTATAGATGTAATCTCATTGGGATATCCATGGAGAATGACATACAGAGGGGACGTAGCTTCTATTGTTTACTTGTACTATATGTTGGGATAATCTGTGAAGCCCTAGTAGAGTTGTAACTCTGAACATGCTGATCAGAAGCATTAAGGAAATTAACATAAAGCTCTATTAATGGCTTAAGGGAATCTTGACTAAACAAACAAGGCCACACTGAGCAATAAATGTGAGTCTCAGACTGCATGACTTTCCTCATAACTACTCTAATTAATTGCTACAAAAGATTAATTTTATAATACAGCATGGATATCAAAGGGAATGGCTTAGTGATTTAAGTGTTACATGTCTCCCTGGGAGATTCAGGTTCCGTTCTTCATGCAGCTGTTGTCAGCCTTCCAAAATATAATAGCTAAAATGAATTTCTTGTATTTTGCTGCTGGAGTTTCTTTGGAATAAAGACCTTGGATGTTCTTCCACTGAAGTCAGTGGCAGCTTGCTATTAATTTCATTTGAATCAGAAGGAGGTCCACAAACAAATTCAGCTTGGAAACTGTGTTTGCACTTTTTCATAAATTTAAAACCATGTCTTCACACACAAAATATCTGTGCCAAAATTCTGCTTTCCAGCAGTGGTCCAGCTACATGTGATGACATGAACTCCGTACAACTACTTTACAAGCTCACAAGTGGGATGTGTAATGAGCTCAAATTGATTGCATTGGTTTCTGAATAAAGATGTGTCAGAACCATGATTTACTGTGTTTGGAAGTGTAGCAGAGCAGGATCCTACCTAGGCTATAAAATTTGTTGTGAAATATGTTAGAGGAGATGACTGTAATATACTGCTTTTGCATGGCCTCTACTTTGGTCACTTGTTAAATTCTGTCCTAGTCCAGAAAAATAGTGAGGTGGAGTTCCTTGGAGGAGTTTTAGTTCAGTAGGTGCTTTCTTTTTGGACTGAAACAAAGGGTGTCCATGACACTTTTTTATATGCTTCTCTGCTGCTGGATACTAACCTGTATGTAGGATACCAAACTAGAACTTTCAGGTTAAAGGACAGAGCAATCGCCCAAGAGCTCAGGCAGACAGGACAGGACTCATACCAGGGGACACTATTTGTCTAGTTGTCTGTCTGAGGTGATTGACTTGACTCCCTTCATGATCCAGGGAGAAAAATAGGCACTTTTCAGGTGAAATTCCTTTGACTTCGAGACTTGGATTTTAGGAGAAGGTAGATGGCACCCAGACTGACTCAGTAACCCTACTTTTGCTTAAAGGTTTCCAAACTGCAATCAATCTGTTGCTTTGAATAGTTGCCAGTATTGCCTTCAGTGGTACAACTGAGCCTGTGGTATCTATATGAATAGTTTTAGTGACAGCAAATATAAGACAACATGACTTTGATTAGTCCCAGTGAAGAGGGTGAAGCCAAGTCACATAATTTTATATTTGCAAGGCTACACACATAGGAAGTGTGCTGATAGCTCAGCTGATGTGTGATACCCTAACTGTGCATCTGAGCCCAAAGGATCATCAGCCAGGCTTGTTAATCACCTCAGTGAAGAACTGTGAAGCAGAACAATGTCCCTCTACTTGTAGATCTTGGCCGAAGCTGTTCTTATTTGATGGCTGGCTTGATCTTTCCTCTCCAAAAACTTGTGAATGGAATCCAATAATGCTTCTTGGTTTATTTTCACAAGTGTTTCCATTGCCTCCCCCTCACTTAATATTTATCTGCATGAGCCAAGTTGGAGGCTTATGTTTTAAAGAAAATGAATGGTGAAATAAGACTCTGCATTCAGAATCAGGAGCCTAACTAGGTGACCTGATTTTTAAAAATGTCAATTGCCTAGAAAAGTCTTCCAGCTCTAGAGACCATTAAACGAAAAATCTTCTCTTTATAAGTGTTATTACAATTATTATTTATGGTATGTATTGCAGTAGTATCCTGGCAGCGCACAAAGACCCATTGTGTAGGCACTGTACAACCACAGAGACGAAAGTTACACGGATTAAAATTCCAACTGCTTGTTCCATGGTGGAAACAAAATCAGAAAATGCACACTTCACACAGCCACCTCCTCTTTGGAAAATATCTGTCAGCTGTTTAGATGTTCTACTTTTTAAATGAGACAGTCAACCAGCAGCCTTTGCAGAGCAGAAGAGGAGCCAAGAAGCTCTGTCCTGTGAACCCCATCATTTCTGAGACCCCTCTGGACAGTGGTTAGGGACCCTCTCTGTTGCTCTCCATCCCTGGGCATGTCACAGTCACTCAGTATGAGCCCAGCCAGTTCTCTGCATGCAGCACTGATGGCTTTGGCTGAAGTGACAGGTCCCCTTATTTGTGGCTGTTTCTGTGCCTTTCACGCCCGATCAAAAATGTTTACAAAGGTGCAGTCAGGGGATGAAGGCGAGGGGAGCAGAAGAAGAGAATCTAATTTTGTTTGGAAACAGTTTCAGAGCTTAATTAGTAAGGAGGAGGGTGGGAAGGGGGACTGAACAGGTGGTGTATTATTCTGCCAGGGATCTTCAAAAGGGAAGGAGTGCATATTGTTAGTTTGCTGCAGAATGAAAAATGAGAAAGTCGACAGTACCTGGATACCTAAGATCAGGTGAGCTGCCGAAGTAAGGTCAGTTATACACACATACATACTCAAAAAATCTGCATAGAAAAAAATTCCATTTTTCCCACAAGGGGACAAATCCCAGCTCCGCACTGGAGATTTGCATGGATTCATATTCATTACATTAGCAGTAGCCACATTTAGCAGTGATTCCCAAAGGAGCAGGAAAATGATGGCCTTGAAGAAAGCTGCCACATTTCAAACTCTCCAGCTGTGCCTTGCCACCATTGCTGCATTCCACTGCCAAATGGAGTAATTTATGAATTTGTCTTTTTTATCTGAATAAATGTTAATTTACAGAATGAAAAGAAGAATAGGAAAGGACTAATATGCCTAGAAAAGGAATGTCTAAATTTTCTTTTAACTGCTTTATTTCTCTGATGCTGTAAATGTTCTTTGTGTTCATAAGGTCATTATTATTTTACATTAGATGCTTAAAAGAAAGCAGGGGTGCCAGCAGATAGAGCATTCCAGCTTACAAAAGAGTCATTCTAAAGACATGGTACCCCAGCAAGACTACTACTGAGTGTGAATACATAGAGAATGAATTATGAATAGTAATTATTTTTTGTTTTGTTTATTTAAGAACTGAGCATGTGCCATAAAAGAATAATAGATATTGCACTTGTTTCAAAAAAGCAATTTTATGTTGCATTGGGTGGAACTATGTGAATGTAAGTCTGTCCTGGCAGGGCAGACTAGGACCTATACCTTTTTTAGTGAAATTACTACAGTAATGCAAAGTCCTTGTAATATGTCTGACACCAAAAGGAAAAAAAGTATTCCTAATTAAATATCCATCCCTCCTCTGGCATTGTTGCTAAAATTGTCATGAAGAGCTGTCTATGGGACCACTGAAAGAATTTACATTTGTAGGCTGAAAAACACGTGCATAATAGTCTTACTTGGTGTTTGATTCTATTTTGCAGTGTTTTGGTTTTCAGTCTAAGGGAAACAAATCAGGCTGCATACATTTTTGGATTTTATGGAATATCTTAAGGCAGGAGATTAAAAGTACAGCCTCCAGTAAAAGTTTCTTTACCTTGCAAGGCACCAGCTTGTTAGAGTACAAGAGCAGCTTTGCTACTGCTTTCTTACATTGCACTTTAATAAGTAAGTTCAGCCCTATCACTGAGATGCAGGATGAACCCTTTCTAATTCAAAGAGGTTTGCTACTGTGGTGTTGAAAAGAGTGAAGATCTTGTTCAAGTGAGAGTAGTTCACATCCAGGGCTGCCAGCAGATGAACAGGTAGAGCTGCGTTAAAATCTTTATGTTCTCCTTTGTGAAATCAGACATTTATAATGTTGACTAATTCTGGTGTCTTCCCCCTGGTGCTCAATGATTCCTAGTTTTATGGGCTACTTAATGAAGCAAAATTCTCAATTAATTTTTAAAATGTCTCTAGCATCTAGTACCAGGGGCTATCTTCTCAAAATGATGCCAGCCTGGACCAAAATCTCTTGCTCTGTTGACAAAATGAAGGCAAGACACTGACAGAAGAAAATAATCAGCTCAAGACTCCAGGAAAAAGGTACATTTTCTACCTTGCTGGTGAAAAAGAAACTGTGTGGGGTGAAAAATTACCTCTTTATGGAGACCCTGCCCATCTTGTTCTGCACAAAGGCAATGCAGATTAACAGCCTAAGGGGAGACAGGATTCTTCCTGTGGTGTCTGTCCTGACACTCATGGCACAGTAGGTGAGAGGAGCCAGCATGCTGTCCCTGCTGCATAGCACCTGTGGCTTAGCAACCAGGTGGCATCTATGAACAAGGTCCTCAACTGCCTTTGAGAGCAGGCAGAAGGTGTTTTGTCATGAGTCAAGGGGAAGGTTGACATTGTGGGCTTAGTCAACACTGAATTCTCTAAATATCTCTAGATATTTCCTAGGTTCCCTGGCCAGTAAGGAGGGGAACACAACAGATGTGGTTTTGTCTCCTGCCTCAGAAGGTCTTTGTGATACATCACTGAACCTTCTTGTTGAACATATTTTCCTTTATTTCACTTAAGGGTTTCTTCTGTTGACTTTGTGCTATTCCTTTTCTGTGCTCCCATACTGAAAATAATGATCTCCTGGCCTTCCAGGTTTGTTTGCTGTGAGTATTTAGGGACTGTGAATCAAAGTCTACTTTTACTTATAACCCTTTCACAATGCATTTGATTTTGGTCATGGTATGTAGGATTTACATCCGTGTAAATGAAATCAGTACATGACCCATGACAGGGGCTCCTTAGCGGTCTTTTTTCTAGGTTGTGTAAATTAATTTTTCTTGAGTTTCCTCTCAGGATAGCATAAATTATGAGGCAAAAGCCTATAATTCACTTCTGAGTGAGCAGCAGTAACTCCCCCTCTACCACTTTCCTGACAAAATTATGGGAGAATAGCCGGTGGTCTCAGGTCACAATTGCATGGCATGAATGAGACAAAGACAGAAAAATGTTTGCTCAGGTGGCATGAAACTCAGGTACCTGTTGTTTCCACTGCCTTGCTTCCAATGTGGAAAATGCATTGGAGAGCAAAGAGGAACTGTCTTGTGCCCTCTTGCCTCCTGGTTCCTCTTCATATGAGAAGGAAATAGTATTAATGTCACGTAGAAATTGTGTGCACAAAATATTATATTGGATACTCCTGGTTGCTGAAATTTCATCATCAAGGCTTCTCTTTTTTTTTTTTTCCTTAATTTCCTCTTCTCTGATTCAAGAACTCTGTGTAAACATTAACTATAGCTATCAAGAAGTGGAGGAGCATTTCAAGAGACTTGGCCACTGGATGTCAACCTTTAAAATCATGGTAACATTTCTTTTTGCACTGTGTTCTAAATGTTATGCCCTGCACTCCTTCAACACAGATACTGTTGCCCGATGAAAGCCTAAAAAACACAAGGCTCGTAATTCCTTTTGATCTGAGAGCATCTTCAGATACTGAGGCTGCCTGTGACTCACTCTGACTGTTCACCAGCCACACATCAGCCACCCCCTCAAGAGACCTGCAGTGGTTCAGGTGTGAAAGACCAGAGCCTGAGAGACAAGAAGCCCTGGAAACCCACTCCCCATTTTTCAGCAGCAATGTCACTGCATAAGCTGATGAATCAGATGGTAGAAGTGAAGAAGCTGTCAGATGAATGTGTTGGCTGACACACTGGAGTCAGACCAACCCAGCTGGCTGAAGATGCTCCTGGCTTCTAGCACAAATCCAGTAACTCCTTGCATTATGCAGGTGGAGATTACAGCAGCCTGGATTTTTCAGTTGTTTTGGCAACTTCTCAGCTTCATTTCTATTTGCTAATGTATCATCACACTTTTGAAATATGTTTAACCTTCTTTATTGCCTTCCCAATGTAAAAGTATTATTATAAGCCCACTCATAT
The DNA here is from genome assembly GCA_013400415.1 of Scytalopus superciliaris. Taxonomy (NCBI): domain Eukaryota; kingdom Metazoa; phylum Chordata; class Aves; order Passeriformes; family Rhinocryptidae; genus Scytalopus; species Scytalopus superciliaris. The sequence goes on from VXBX01001866.1 coordinate 154,068, forward strand.
TTGGCAGTAGCTGGAGTTTTTCATGTGGAGATTCAGCCCTTACTCTCTGCTGAACTGTGAGAGTGAGTTACTACCTTGCAAGTGACTCACAGGTATTTATTATTCTGTGTATAAAGGTCAGGTTTTAATGTTCTCTGTGATATATGGACATGGCTCGAGATCAGGCAGTCTTGAATGATAGATCTTAAATTATGATCCTGTGGAAGAGGAAAGAAATGAGAAATCACAACTTTTGTGAAACAAGCCTGAAAAAACACTAGCACATATGTGAGCTGGTGGTGGAAACCTGCCTATTTCAGAGGCTGGTTTAAGCCATAGTATTGTGGCTCATGGACCCCAGCTCAGAGAGCTGAGATGAAATTTTTAAAAGGCAAATTAATTTCTGTGCTAAAGTCTCTTGAAGTAGAGAGATGCAGTGTTAATAGATAGCAGGAGCAATAGCAGACTCTAAAAGGAAAGTCCCCAAATACCTTTCTGTGTGTGTCTTGACATTCCCACATCTGCAGAGGACATCTAGGTATCCTATGCAACAGAGTTGTCCTCAGGCATCTTGCTTCCTTATGCATGTGCATAGTTTTTAGGCATTGCTCTGTTGAGTGTGTCAATAACCTTTGTGGGTCTTCCTGCAGATGCATACTCTGTGATACAATTTTCAAGAATTCAGATCCTGGGCCCCAGTTCAGAAGGATGCTGAGGTGGCGAAGGGCAGCAGTGGCCCTTCTCTGCTTTCTGCCTTCCCAGAGGGAGGCAGGGCAGTGGTCTCAAAAGAGTCATGAGAAGTGTGGCTTTCAACGGTAGAGACAGGACTAGAACATAACACATCTCCTGGTGCTCCACCAGGTTGGCAGTCCCTGTGACCTCTGCCAACAGTGTAATACAAAACAGTCCAGGACACTTTAGGGGAAAAAAAAAAAGGTTGAAAACTTGCTCAAAGCTGCCTTCTTATCTTTCCTCCTGAGCTGTTCTAGGACAGAGCTTTGTGCAGTTGAAGATTTGGCCACAAGCCTTATTTACTTAAAATGTTTTTCACAGGCAGCCTACTCACTCTCAAAAGACTCTAGAAATATAAGTAAGAATTTTTTTGTGATTTTATATCTGATGAGAAGGAACTGAAATCCTGCTATTCTGTTCATCTGCTTTTAATGTTGGTGACAATTAGCTCAAACCTTGCTCAGTAAGTGGCAGTTTTGGGTGTCACCACCAACACTACCTGACTTTATTCAGAAATTAAAGACTTTAGAGATATTGGCTACATATGGCTGTCATGGGTTTGGCTATCTGGAAGAAAATATGGAATTGGAGGAGAATGTAATCCATAATCCGTTTATACTTGCATTTCTCTGTATCTTCACGTCTTTTACTACCTGAGAATAGGAATTTTATGTGGTTATTTATACCACATATTTATAAACAAAGTGAAGAAGTGCATAATAAAACTAAGATCAGGTAAAATTTTATTGAATTTAGGAGCTGGACTTAAGTGGGAAACTGAGTGGCAATGATTTTAGTGATTTTCAGCTCTTTATGTAGATTTCTGCTACTGCTCTTTCTCTGTCCTGTTAGTAGTGATGGGGTTATTCTACGTTCATACTGCCATGAGGGAGAATAGAATTTCATGCAACTCTGTCTACTGTTGGAAAAGTAAGTTCCTTAGAAAAATAATAATAATATAGTTAAATGTGGGATCAGTGTTTGACTGGAATAGTGCAGTACCTGTTATTCTTATTAATAGAAAAAATCCTACTTACTCTGTCATGCATATGGAAATATGACTTCCTTTTAAACTGGAGAAGGAAATTACAGTAATGAGATTGATTATTTAGACAGGGAAATGTTAGCTGCTTATAGCAAATAGGGGCTTCCTGCCCATTCCACTTTGGATACATTCTACAGATGTGGCCCTTGTTGATTTTAGTCTCAAATATTATTATTTAGATTTGATTTCTGATTATGATACTTCTGAGACAGTAAAAAAATCAGAACTTAAAGTTCTTAAAAAGTAATTTCTTATTTATTCTTAAGTAAAAAAATAATTGTTCTAAGTAACACGGTAATTAGATACACCATAGGAATGACTCTTTTCCACTGTTGTCTAAGTTAGCTTTTTATAATTATCACTGCTGTATACATGAGTTCCAAATTAGTGTCTTCATCTTAATAGTAATTTCTTATATCTCTTCACTATCTAGATGACTTAAGTTTTATTCTTCATCTCAAATAGGTGAATGATTTATATTGTTTATTCTGCACCCAGTTTAGAAAAAATTCTACAGTTTCTCCCAAATCAGTCTGAGAATTCAAAATGAGAAAGTGTTCAAAATAGCCCCCAAATGTCAAAATCAGGCTATATTTGTTGAAAAAAACCATGAGGATTCCTGTGTTGCAGCATTTTGATTTTGCTTTTAAATCGAATTGAATCAGATTTGTTTTTCCATCTCCATTGAATAGTGTAAATCTCATTTAGCATTTCATAAGGGCTGTAGTGTGGATTTTTATGAGTGAGGCCACACCTGTCATTATATACTGAGGGCATCTAAGCCCTTTGATGACTGTCAGTAGATGGGGGAGGTTGCCCAGGAAAGATAATTTAGGAAAGGTATCCAGCCTTCAGAGAGAAGCAGGAATATGGAAAACACAAATGACAACGCTGCTCAAGTTGTAGCAATCAGCTGACCCCCATTAATTTCACAGAGTCACAGAATGGCCTGGGTTGGCTGGGACCTTAAAGATCATCTAGTTCCAACCCCCCTGCCATGGGCCAGGACACCGTCCACTAGACCAGGTTGTTCAGAGTTCCATCCAACCCGGCCTTGTACACTTCCAGGGAACAACTTCTCTGCAAAACCTCTTCCAGTGTCTCACCACCCTCACAGTAGAGAATGTTTTCCTAATATCTAATCTAAGCCTATTTTCTTTCAGTTTGAATCCATTCCTCCTTGTCCTGTCACTCACTACATCCTCTTGTAAAAAATCGCTCTCTGTTTTTCTTGTAGTCCCCCTTCAGGTAAGGGAAGGCCACAGTTAGTGCACCTTGACGCCTTCTCTTTTAAACAGATCCAAAATATTTTCTTTTGATTTGAAAAAAACCCGACAGCCCTGTGTTATTCCCTGCAAACTGCTCCCGCCATGCTACACACTTCACTTGCATTTTTCTGTCAAAATGTTGAAATGTTAAAAAAATATTTGGACATAACTGATATCTTCTCCCAGATTCCAAGTGAACAGATAAAACTCATTCACTTCCAATAACAATTTTATGACTCTGATCTAATTGTCCTCGTTAAAAAATTGTAATCCTTACAGCTACACTGACAGCTGTATTTAATGCACGAAAGTTAGTGAACACGTACGCGCCACCTGGATTTGTGAAAGGTCAGAAAGCCCCAAGCAGCCAAGATTTCTGTGCTTGTGAGTGGTGTCACACAGAACAGCCATACACAGCTGGCTTTGTCAGAGCCAGCCTGGCTGGTGGCAATAAAGTCCTGGGCCCAACGTTGCACTGTATAGAACCTGAGCAGATCTCACACCAGAGAAGCTCTTTACTTGGCACAGGGCATTGAGGGATGGGAAATGTCCTTCTGCCTCCACTGCCAAACGTAGTGCAGTTGCAGAACCTGCCACATTATTTATTCATTGGCATCAAAACTGTTTCTTTGCGGTGTGACATGCACAATGGAGACAGCCCTGAAAGTAAATAGCTTTCTGCACTTGCTAGTATACCTAGGCAACATCATTAGATCATGTTTATAGAATTTGTTCATTGCAATCTATTATGCAAAACAGAGAAATGGTTGGGTCAAAGGGATATAAAGGGGTTTGGAAAATACATTTTTTCCTCATTATTTGCATAAAGAGAAAATTATTTTAAAAATCCCAAACACTAAATCTTTCAAAATTAATGGCAGGTTTTTTTATATTAGCCAAGCTTTCAGGAACCTTTTTTCGTTTCATGTGTCTCAGGTTTTAAGGACTGTTGCAGGAATGAAATCCCAAGCCTTAGCTGTGCTCTCATTTTATTAGTGTGATGGAGTGATAATCTCACAAGGATCTTAATAAGTACATGAGAAAAAAAAGAATCAGCTAAATGGGGATATGAAAATGTTCTAGCCCAGTGCTATTACACAGGTCTTATTCTTTTTTTCTGGCTGTTCCGTAATAGGATATTTGCAAATTCTTCTCTCAGCAGGTTTTGAACATGAACTTGCATTACTATTCTTACAAAATAATAAACAGCTTTGGGCTATAAAATCTCTCAAATTGTTTTCTACAGAAGGGATTTGCATGCTGACTCATTCCTACTACATTTATAACCTATCGCCAAACCACTGCAACTGCAGGATTTCTAATAAAGCTATGGAAATTACATGCATTGCAATGGGAGTTGAATACATTTACATTTGTAGTATTTTACCATTTCAAAATTTATGGCAGATTACCTTTTTTGTGCATGTCTGACTTTAATGGTTATTTTTTATAGCTGAAAATAGTAGTTTATGGTGGTATTCCCAGTAGAAGGTTTTTATGAATCCACCATATGGAGTATTACATAAAACTAAACTTGTGTCAGCAGTGATTTTATGTATAGTAAGACAGGGAGCATCACCAAGAATTAGTGATTACAGAAAATGTTCAAAAACTTGAAATTTTCTGAATGTGGGTTTGTTTGGATTTTGGTGGTGGGTTTTTTTGTTTGTTTGGTTGGGTGGTTTTTTTTTTGTTTGTTTGTTTTTGTTTTTAAATTTGGCTGCTTGGGTTTTTTCAAATATTTTTTTAACTTCTAATAATAGCTGTCCAAATCCCTGCTTTTTCATGCAAGAAAAATCTTCATTGTCTGCAGCAAATCGTGGGCAACTCAAGTGAGTAATATTTATTGCAGCTGACCATCTCTGCCTCCCACCTCAGTTTAAGGTACCCTTCATGGAGTTGTGTTCGGCACACAAAGGATGTGGTGATTTACATTGGAGAAGACTAAGGAAATTCTGTAAAGTCTTCTCATTTTTCCAAACATCCCTGTCAGTTTACATATTGCAATCACAGCCACTTTCTTCAACATTAGTGATAGAAAATAGCCTTTTTCCTGTGCCTTCCTACAAAAGGAAGGAGCAAACTTCTGCTAGCAAAAGCTGCAGCCAGGAAAAGTATCATAATTCTGCAGGAGAACATGAAGATGAGCAAGGCTATTCTCTTGGAAATATAGCATAAGTATTGGTATCAGGAGACTCTACACAGCTTTCTCAAAGAGGACTTCATGGATTTGGGAATCATTCAGCCAGCAAAAAGAAATGTGCCATGCAAAGTAGGTAACCAGTCACACCAAGAGAGCAGCAGATGGTGCATCCATGAAACAATTGTGACCGCCAAGAGCCTGGCGTGTTCTGCAGGCTGAAATGTGTCTGCCTCATTAATGGAGCACTTGGCCAGGGAGTGTCTATGGAAATCTATATATGTTTGCAAATACAGGCTGCGAGGTTTATATTTGAGATGTAAGGAAGAAGATGGAAAAGGGATGGGAAAGAGAGCCAACTGTAGGTATCTAATCCTGCTTCTTTTACTGGTCCCAATCCTGGCAGAAACTCCTGGGCAGCACAAAGCAGGTTTTGACCCCAAGGCACAGTGCATTAGGGATGGTGACTCAAACCACTGCTTTTCTACACTTTTCAAATCCCTGCATGGCAACTCACTCGTTACATCAAATTGGTTTAGGAATGAGGGCATAAGGCCAGCTCTGCTCACTGTGGGGAGTTCACACATAAATGGAACTGTGCATTTTCTGGCAGTGAGAACAGGCCAAATCTTAAAGAACAGTCCAGCCCTTAGGACCTGATAACCATATCTGTAGAATGGCACCAAAAGCTACCATATGGGTTTGTTGTATAGCTTTAGGGTAATTTGTGTTATCAGTGCAGAATTTCATGTTCTTGCTAATTTTCCTGCAGAAATCCTTCTTCATTTACAATCTTGAATTCAGAGAGGATTTCAGATCAGAGTGACATGTCTATTGACATAGCCTGGGTAGCTGTCAGCATCTGAAACATTTAAAGATCAAATAGAGCCATTTTAGAGTCTTGTCTGACTCTTTTAGAAGCCTGGTGCCTTTGTGGTTTAGAAATCTTACTGTTTATACCTGTGGAGAGGATGTTGTGTGAGAGAGCTCACTCCACCCTTTACTCTGGGAGAAATCTCAGCTGGCTTATGGGCTCAGAAACCCAGGAGTGTGTGCTACCATCACTGCTCTCACCAGCTAAAAAGCTGCCTCTTGGCCTCTCTACTGATTTGAATCACACTGTCTTTGCTTTTTCATTAGCTGATGTATTATAGTCTTACAGCTGTCTTCTCTCGATCTAAATTGCACACTAATACTGTACATTATTGATTAAATGAGTCTACACATGTCTTTTTAATACTGTATGGGTTGATCAGTCTTCTCAGTTAATGTGCAGCACCTCCAGTGAGCTTTAAAACCTACTGAGGCAGCTTTTAACCAGATCTTACTGGGAAAGAAAAAACTGCATGAGAGGCCGTGCTCACACACGTGCTGAAGTATGTGTTTTGGCCGTGGGGAATTAGTAATGATTTCACTTACGGTGCTAAAAAGCATCCTGTGTTCACAGATTTGGATTTTGATAATCACAATTGCTGATCCTACTCTCTGAAACTAAAACCATTCACAGGAGATGGTTATTAGGTACTTCAGTGGCAAGGCTGCACTGTAACAGTTGAGCTAGTTTAACAACTAATTTGGCTTTTTGTTTGACTTTTTTGGAGGAGAGGTTTCAACATTTTCTTAATATTTTTTTTTCTTTTAAGAAATTTTAAATACAGTAATAACTACATTACCCAAGTTTGACATTTGATAGTAAAAATAATAGTATTTTGTCTTTTTTAAGCAATCCTTTGCATTACATAAACAGCATTCAGGAATTACTCTAGTTTCTGTATCAGCTAGTTAATTATTGTAATTTTCCTTTTGCTTTCATTTCTTAAATTTAAATTCTTCTCCATTGCCCTTCATGATCCAATCTACATGCAAGTATTGTCCCTTTTATAACACAGTAAAAAAAGCATATTTGTGTTTTTGGGTAGGTGTCATATATAGCTAGTTTCATAGTATTATAGAAAATTGGGCTGAAAGAGCCTGGAGAGATCACCTAAATCTACCTTGTTCTATTTTAAACAGGGAGGCAAAAATGAGGTTTTACATACATATATTTCCTGAAATACAAACTTTACCTGAGATCTATTTGCACAAATATTTTGGAGGAGGGAAAAAAAAAGGCATTGCATAAATAAAAACAGAGCCCTAATCCAAAGGAAGAGGTCTTGTGAGGGTATTTGTGCTTTTTGGATGCACTTCTCATGAGGGGCCTTGCCACAGGTGCATAGCCAAAATCAACCCAAAACATTTACTTTCCTTTGTCATTATTCAGATGGATGTTTGCATTACCACCAAAAAAACCCCAAACCTCTATGCAAATTGGGTCAATATCAGTACATCTAGCTCATACAAAGCTTTGAAAGGCAAATAAGTGGTTTCAATTCTTAAATGGTAACTGTGCTGAGAAGTGGCAGCTGCCCAGTGACTGGTGGACAAGCCTCTTGGTGCTCTTCTTTGGGATGCTGGAAACAGCTTTGTGGTGTTTAGAAAAACAGTGGAGAAATGAACAGTGAGAAAAAGAAACCTCAAGACAGAGCAGCAGACCTGAATTAAGTGAGACAGGAGCAGCTAGACTGGAGAGATTGGGGAAGGCACAGCAACAGGAAAAATATTGAGAAGGTGGTTAGTTGCTGCCCCTGCTCCTGGGTGATGGGAAGCTCCAGACCCTATGTAAGTCTTAAAAGATGGAAAATTTTACTTATATCTCAGTAAAGCAGCTTCTCCCAGGGAATCAAACACTTAGCTCCTTGTCAGATCCTTTGAGCCATACATTAGCAATGAAAAAGTGATATTGCCACTGTCGTCCCTGATGATTCAGCAAGGAGCAAAACATGATAGCCTTTCTAATAAGGCTGTTATTCAGATATATCACTCAGCTTCTGCACTCCAACTGCTCACTGGTTCAGAGTGTTAATGCTCTGCATATTGTGCTTAATAGAATTTTAAATTATTTTGATTAAAGTGTCAAGGGATGAGGATTTAAGATTGATCAAAACTACTTGCTTGTGCTGTGGCAGTTGTTAACCAGCCACTTCCAGAACATTTTTACACAGTCTTAAGTGATGCAACATTCAGACATGAGAAATACAAGGAAGTGTTTCTCCTAAGTTTGTATTGGGGAACTGAGAGGGCAAAGTGTATACTAAGAGGATATATATTTCATAAACAGTGAATAACTTGGGGTTCCAGTCCTTCTTTAATGGAACTTGATCAGATCTTTACCACTGGCTTCTATTCAATGACAATTCAACCATGGATGCGCAACAACAAAAGTGCCGTATGGAATGGCTTCACTATTTTGAGCAGACAGTGTAAGAATTAAAATATGATAGAGGACAAAATAAATAATGGAGGGTTGTCTGACTATGAAGTCAGGTATCTGGAAGTAGAGTCAGTCAGAACTAAGTTCTTGCTTTGAAGCTCACCTAGTTGGTGGGGGCAGAGGTCTTAAGTGATTGTTATTTAATCCTGGTGACGAGGAGAGGAGGATGTTCCCATGATGCATAGCTTTCAGCTAAAGAAACATATTTTGGCATGCATGTAACTTCTAGTATGCAAGTAAACCCACTGAGGCTAATGTAAGGAGAACATTTGCAATTCTTAAATAAAACGTGTGTGCCTCAGTCACTCTCTGAGCGGAATCTTAGAGTACACGGTGCCAAAATCACTGTCTCAGCTAGTTTGTTTGTTAGTATTTTGACCTCATCAGAGTGGAGTGGCCTGGACTGCACTAGCAATGCTGTAAAACCGTGATCTATTCCAGTCCTCTCCAAGGTGATGCAGTGTTCTTGTCTACTTTGCTTCTAAAATAAAAAAATAACTCTCTATACAGCTCTTGCTAGGGCATTTCATTAAAAGATAATTGCTGAAAATCTCAATAGAATTTGCATCCATATCTGTAAATGACCATATGGCACTTTATGGTGGCATATCCTGGGCCAGACTGGTTAGTATGCTCTACCTGCCCATGTTCCTTTAACAATGCAAAGCAGCCATAAACTCACCTTAAGTGGCTGCTTAAGTCAGGTTTACAGCCACTCTGAGTGACTGAGCTGCTGAAACCACCTCCTGCACTACAAAGCAGTTCGTTTAAAACGACATTGTTGAAATGACAAGCTTGATGGGAAATAACATTATCTTCTACTTGGTGTAACATAAAACGTAATAGTACTTGAAGCTGCTACTGACTAGGTATTTTGATAGAAGCAAATGTTTTGATTGCTGTCCTGTTCAGCAATTAAGTGTGAACTATAATAATAGTCAAAGACCATTTACCTAAAAGTGGTGGACTTGGCAGTGCTAGGCTAAAGGTTGGACTTGATCTTAAAGGTCTTTTCCAATCTAAAGAATTGTATGATTCTATGATTCCATGAAAATTGCATTCATTTAGCTCAATAATACGCAGACTATTTATTGTTCACTAAGTAAATCTTAGATTAAAATCAGAAAAATAGCCGATGTCATGAAAATTGTTAATAGATTAAACTAAGGAATATAGAAGATTAAGAAGCTGAAAATAAAAAGGTATGGTAAAAGTTCATCTTGACAGCTCTTGACCTGTGTGAGTTGGCAAAGTTACATCCATGGTCAGTTGCCAACACGGAGACAGCAGGGAAAGAGCATTTTAAATACAGCTGTGTTTTCCTATAGTCTCTTTCATAGTAGTTCCTCAAGGCATTCTTTCAGAGAAACAACATATATGAGTATTTCATATTAATCCATAAAAGAATATACCTACATATTGTTGCATGAGACAAAATCTCTGCTTATGAACCCCCCTCTAGTCATTGAACAGTTTGCTGGTCTGAAGACATCTGATATTAGTTTCATCCTGTTTCCAGTGGGCATATCCAGAACTGCAGCCATTTAACAGACAAATGAATATACAGAAGCATTAAAACAAATACTCATGCATGTGTTTAACTGCAAGTATATGACTAATCTGTTTGACTCCGGAGGCAGCAAGGCATACATCTTCAACAGGTACTTAAGAACTTTGCTGAATGGAGATCATAGAACATTAGTTCCTTTACTGGAGTATTGTATAATGTAATTGTCACAGGGATTATGATGCAGGGAACTGGAGAGTGGGGCTGCTGTCACCCTGCCTACTTTGTGCACTCCTAATGCATTCACCATATAGCAGCATGTCCTCCATGAACTGTTTGGTCCACCTGATAGATAGGCTAAGTTGGCATTGTTGCTACTGCTGGATCAATACATACCTGGTGGCTGCTGCTACTGAATGGACTAAAATACCTTGTAAAACAGGGCAGATATGCACGTATCGGGTTGAATTAATTGAAGGCACTGCCCATCATTCCTGGCCCTTGGATCCTGGCACAACCAGGGAGCTAATGCTGCAAAGGCAGAGAAAAGTTAGTTTTCTAGAGAAGAGTTACATCATCATTTACAGAGTAATCTTTACATGGTGAGGAAAAGAGTTTTTCATAGAGACAAAAGAGAAGGACCTGGATCTCATTCTGAAACTTTCCATTCTTTATACTCCTGTCTTCATTTAAATGAAATAGGGGGATACATTTCCAGCCAACAAAATTAGCTAAAAGCTACTCACATAAAGATAGAGATTTCATTGAAATCAAATCCATATATTATCTCATAGGAACAGTTGTCCAGAGTTAATTTCCAGGTTAATAGGCTGCTATTGCCATTTTAAAATAAAGCAATTAATAGTAATATTCTTATACTGATAAGAAAGATCATACTGCATTGAATTGTCAGGTTATTTTGTTCAAGGTTCTTCGTCCAAGACCATTTGGTACAAATTACTGTAGGCAAGGTGGAAGAAGTTTGCCTGGAGGAAAAAAAAACACCCCTCTCTGAAGTAAAATGTAGAATTTTCTTTTTAGTAAATGTTGAAGTAATGAACTCTACTCCTTAACTTGTGAGATGTGTGAAAAGTATTCTCTGTCTAAATGTACTTTTAACAGTGTTTCTGAACTGAAAAGCAGAGGCAAAATGAGATGTTAATTATACATTGGATGTGTTTTCCTGTGGATGTTGAATGCTCTCCATGGAGCATGTGTAATATGTTAAGCTTTCTGTGGAACTCACAGAATATTCCCAGTTCTTTACCTTAAGAAGATCTGTACCATATATGCAAAAATCTGATCTAGGAGAAATAGTATAATTTCTCCCAGGAAATTATCATAACCTGTGAGCTAGAAAACATGATTTTCCCCTTGTAAAATGGCATGACTGTAACGTATGTTGTGCTCCAATTAGACACTGTCTTTTTTAGGCTATCATCATGTCAGCCTGCACTTGTGAAAGCAATTTTGATAGATCTGAGGCAAATTTAAAAGCAAAGGAGACATCTTGCCTTAGAATTTAAATGGAGACATTAATTTGGCAGAGGGGATATTTTTTATCTGTTTGAAGAAGAGAAAGTGCTAAGCAAATCCCCCTATCCTTGCTACTTTGGTGGATAAATGCCTGTGTGTTTTACAGCAGCTACTTTGAGGGACTTACTAGACTAGAGCAATGCAAAGTTTCTGACTTGACATTGTTTCTGTCTAATGAAATCTCCAAGCTTGCTGTTTCTCTAGGGTGACTGATCTAAGTCAGAAGAGCTTTTAATTGTCAGTGTCCTGGAAAAGTTTCACATAACATGGTGAGTTGATTTCAACCTTGTTTGGTCATCAGTCATGGGCCAAGCAGGGAATCCTGACCTGGGAATGTACCTCATAGTGATGAGATCCTGATGTTTCTTTGTCTTCATGGATCTACAGCACAGATTTGCAGTACAGCAAGAGGGAGTCAGTTCCTGGAATTCCTATTCACAGGCCTCCAGACAGTCTTTGGATTTATGGGACCCATTGCTTTAAAATCCCCCATGTCAGTAAACCTTTTCATCCCTGAGAAAACACCTGTGGTTTATGCTTAATCCTTAAGACCTGTGAAAGTTTTGACACGTGCCTAAATAATGCATTACTTTGAAAGGCATACAAATGGCCTTGCAGTGCAGCCTTCCCGGTCATTGGCATGTATTCACCAAGTGGGGCAACATAAATAAGAAAGTGGCAAAGGTCTCTGTTGATTTCAGTCATTCTAGGATATGGAATTCTTGATAAAATTAATCCTCTGGGTTTTGATTCAAAGACTCAGACACAAAATGCACCTCTCTTTAGAGAATTCTGGGTCCAGCTCATGCCAAGCAAAATTAATTGAAAAGCCAGACTAAGCACTGCTGATTTAAAGCACATGCTATGTTGGCCAGTGGTACGGGGGAGGGACATAAGGGAGTGGACTGCCTAGTCCCAGTGAAGTTGTGTTTGAAGTGCACAGGGTACTTTGGGGTTGTGCTGTACACAAGTGGCATTCCTTCATTCCCAAAGGCCAGCTCAAGACCTGTGCTCTTCTCAGCTTTCACATCAAACTTGCTTTGACAGTGTAAATTGTAAGTTTGTCTTCAGACAGGGTTTTGCCAGAGAAATATGATTGTGCTGAGAAGGATGTAAACTGTCTTCTGCTCCACGCAGAGCCTCAAGAGCACATGAGAAGTGCAAAGGAGTACTTCTTGCTGTCAGCAAGTGACACTTCGCCTTTCAGACTGAAGTTTTTAATTAAAATGGGCATTTCTGGCCCGAATATTGGCAGCCACAGGACTGCTGAAATGTGACATCATTTATGACTCCAGCAGTAAGGAGTTCACTGTCCATGATCATAAAACAGATTCCAGTCTTGATTTGATATCGATTTAACAGTCAGCATAAGTTTGCCCTTTAAGATTAAACAAAATATGTCAGACTGAAGCATTAACAGTATTCTTCTTCTGGGTTCCTCCATGGATATTACCTCCAATTCTTCCAAACAGAGAGCAGACTTCAGACCTCTGTTCTGTAACACTGCTTTTCTGAAGCAGCATTTCCTGCTATCCTGCACTGCCTTGTACAGTGTAATCACCTCACCAGTCTTTTGCCCCTAACACGGACTAAGGCCATTTCTGCTAGAAGTCTTCTGTTACAGTAATTGCCAAAGACTGTCGAATCCAGTCTGCATTTCTTTCTGCAGACACTGCTAATTTCTAGTGCTGTGCTCAACCCTTCCTCCCCAGCCATCCCTGTTCTAATGGCTTTAGTCTATACTTGCAAGTCTCATTTATTTTCTTACTTCTTTTTGACATGGGTGGTACAACATATGACCTCTGATTTGTCTGTCTCCTGTCCCCGTATTTCTGATACTCATTAAGGAGATGTTCACTTTTCCAGCTCTGCTTTGCCCCTCAGTGAACTATACTCAGAGACTCACATCCATGTCTCTTTTAATGGAAGTTTCTTATTCCTGTATCTGAATTAAATCTCCAGTAGGTTTCTTCCTGACTTTAGCTGTAATTCTCTTACCATCTTTTGATCCTTTGTTTAAAAAAGTGACCAAAACCATGTAATAACTTTTGGATTCTGAGACATCGGGAGGGAGCTGGTCTTTTCAGTAAAACAGTCAATCCCATGAGAACTCCAGAATTACACTTTAGACAGCTCTCCTGACATCAAGTGAGGTCAGTTTTGATAACTTACTGCCATTGTGAGCTAAAATATCCTGATAGCAGTATATAAAATTGTTCTGTCAATACCACCTCCAAGCCTAAATCCTTACTTAGCAATAAAGATAGAGGCAACACTGTGATCTAACACAGATCTTGAATATTCCCTCTCTGTAGGAGAGACTGTTTAGGTAAAGCTGAGGAGGAAAGGATTGTTTCTTTTAATTGTAAGGATGTGGCAGTTGAGAAAAATTGCATTCATACTGTATTGTGCAGCTGTTGGGATGGGGAGACTCCTGGGATATGTGATACATTTTGAATGTTTTTTATTTTAGCTTTTTGTTAAATATCAGGGCTGCTGAAAGGACAAGATAATATTACTGTACACCTATAATATAAATGGAAGTAAACATGCATTAGCAACCTGCTTGTCTACGTAAACATATCTTTCCCTTGCATATGTCCATCCTTGCTACCATTTCCTTTTGTTTACCACAGTGAACTAGGATTAATTTGATCAGACATTTTAAATCCAGGCTTGGTCAATAATGCTGATTTTCTGAAGACAAGAAATAGTTGTCTCTGTTTCATGGTCAGCATGCAGAAACTAATGCATGAGAAATGTGTAAACCTCTCTTTGGTCGTCTGCTTATTCTCTTTATGAAGTCAAAGGTGGAAACAGCTGTTTTGTGATACTCTCCTGCCATATGTGTAACAGATCTTGGAAGTGAAGTAAATAAAAGCTCTGTGAAAACTGGTTGCTTTCTACTGGTCATGGTGGAAAACATGGAAGTGGCAAAGAAACAATATAATCAGAGACAGACAGGAATTGATAGTTTGTAAAATTATTTGTACATTAATTCCTCCTGCTGTTGATACTCCTTATTGGTGGTTGCAGTACAGGGGTTTCAACCACAGCGGTCAGTGTGTTTGCTGCCTGTGGCTTAAGACCTTTGCCTCCTTACCACTTTCAGTGGCATTTTCTCATGCATTTGTTCCTGTCACTTGCTTATGTCTAGCCCACAGTCACTACTATTGGAGCTGAGTGTCAAGAAAGACACATTTCAGTCACAAATTTCCACCCAGACAGGGTTTAAATCCTATTAGATGAATCAGGCTTGTTTTTATATCCTGGTGCCCCAAAGTGATGCCTAGCCCCCACTCCCTGCAAGAAAACCTGGCATCATTTGATTCTTCCACTTCAACTACATATTGCTCAACTGGTGAATAAGTTTAATTTTGTCCTGTGATTACCCAAAAGTAATCTACCAAAAAGCACTGATATTTCCATCATCTTGGATGATGACAGCCCATGATTTACATGCAGCAATGTGGTTCTGAAGGATCTCAGAACCAGCTGAAAATAAAGGTTTAATGATTGAATTATATATCCTCTCTCTGTGATAGAAAATAAGACAACTGACTTGGCTATCAGACAGATTACATAAGCCCAAGTTAAGTGGTAGAATAAAAATGAGTGATACTCTGTCTTGACTTAAATACACCACTAAGTAGTATGCCCTTGAATTCAGCATAAAGCAATTTCCTCCGCTTTGGTAACAGCTAGGGGGCATTCCAAATGCAAATACAGTTAGCTTTGCATTTTTAATATTTCTTATATACATAATTCACTGCCTCGGTTTAGAAATGTTATTGCTACCTCTTCTGTGCATTTAAATTATTTTGCACCTCTGAACTTTCATATTAACTTTAATGTCAACTCTTCAAGTGTATTTTGTACAGCTGAGTTTATGCTCATAGCTCTTGAAATTCACAGATACATTGTACAGTTTAACCTGTGTTATTTCACTGGGGTGTAGGGGGTTTCAGTAACTGCACACATGGTTATACTAAAGCCCTGAAAATCAGTAGGTAACAAATGGGAGCAAACAAAGAGCAATCAGTGTTAGGTCCACTCTGCTTATATAACCACAAGCATAATGAAGATTCTAGCTGGTCAATAAGAAACAATGCTTTTTTAAAGCAGCTTTCAAAAGAACAGAAATTATGGATGGAAGATATACACAATGGAAGGAATACCTCCCTTTTCTAATGTGGAATTAATTAATGCTTTCTGTAAAGCCAGGAAGCATGAGATGATTCTGAGAGAGATTTACTTCACTGCATGTTTCAGAAGAGAGGAGTGGTCATGGCCATCTTCTGTGGCCATGAATGTGCCTGAGTAATTTTTCACCGCAGAGGAATGGGGGTGAAGATTTACAGCATCTTGCTTGACTCATCAGACTTGCTGAATTACAAGCTGACATCGTCAACTGCTTGAAACCACAAATCTCAGAGACATGACTGGGTGATGGGTTTGCTCATCTCTGCTCCAACTGCTTGTGAGGGCAGAGATCTGTAGGTCTCTTACTCACTCCACACAGGAAATGGTGCTAGAAACATCCTCTCTATTGGTCCTACCCTTTTTGCAGCCTATCAGAGCAGGCAGGTGGGGATCCAGCTGTATTCTTTCTGTGGGAAGAAACTCCTTTCCTTTATGACAATATGAAATGGAGAGTGAACAGGGTTATTTCATCTCGAGCTCCACCTCCTCAGTACCAGACCAGTGTGGTCACATAGGAAAATATATGGCAAAGTACCAAGTGTTTCCTTGGGTGCCTCTCCTAAGGGTGGCAAACCTGAACCTGGACTGAGTCAACTACAGTGTTTTGAGTGCTGACAACTGTACAGTCAGCATGACTGGTACTTAGATTCTAAACTATGCTTTCTGGCTAGAAAAGAGTATAAACAAAGATAGGGCCAAATTCTCTCTTGGTTTGATTCTACTGACTCTCAAAGCAACTGAAAATCAAGACTGCTGCCTCCTGCATTGCAATCAGTAATAGATGTCTTACCTCTGACTAATTTGTCATCAATGTATGCCAGTGCAAGCCCAACGGGATGATGGAAAATCCACTCCCAGCCTACAGATTTCATGTGCTTTACACAAGCTGCTGTAGCTCTTCAAAGCCAATGCAGAGGCCATAATAGGGATGACAGTCACAGGGATGCTGGCAAAAGCCTGGAAGTGTTTCCTGGCTGCAGATGAACGTCGTGTACTGAAGCTGGTGACTGCTGTTACTGAAAAGGGATTGCTTCTGGGCTGATTGTGCCCAGGAAGTCAGCAGCTTAGAGCCCAGTCCTGTATCTTTTCCACTAAATGGGTAGTGGGATCAGTCTTCAGTTTTTCTCTCCTCTCATCTGAAGTAATTGCTATTGATAAAGCTATAGTGGAAAACAAAATGAGTTCAGGGTTTACACTGGTGTTACTGGTGGCATTGTGAGAGAGAAAAAATGACTTGCAGAGAGAACAGCCATGAGAAGTCACTAAGATGGTAGGACAAGGGCTCTGTAAAGCTGGTCTCGCTGAGACCAGGACTTGGGACATGTATGAAAATGCATTGTATGTCATCAGTGCACAAGGCTCTGAGCAGTGCCCACTGCAGTAAATGGGGAACCACAACTGGAGCAATGCAAACAGCTCAGGGTGCAGTCAGGGGTCCGCATGAGAAGCAGCTGGGGCTGTTCGTGTTCCCATCCTTCTGCAGGGAATTACTATGCTTGAAGTGGGGTGCTGTCACTGACCCTGCAACCACTCCCAGGTCCATTTCCAGGTAAATGAAGTATGTTCATTTTGATTGCCCCAAGGACCCCTGTGACTCCCTGCAGCTATTCACATTTGATGCAATAGGTAGGGCAGCTAACTTAGTAATTGCAGCAGCTGTTCTGCAAACGACTATCTGACTTGAGCCTAATGTTTTGTTTTGCTGGACAAACCAAATGAAAAATCAAATTTGGATTGAATCAGAGGTTACTATTATTACTTTAAATGGCAAAACAAATATTGTCCTTCAATCTCTGCTCTAGTATAACAGATTCATTTAATGCAAAATGTCCAAACTTAGATACAAAAAGAACAACTTAACAAAATTGAAGAAGTTCATTTTGTGGTCCTTGTAAGAGAAAGCCTTGGGCTAGATTCATGATGACTACCCAGTAGCCTAGTGGTTAGAACACTCACCTAAAATGGGGAACCTGAATTCAAATATGCTTCTCTCCCTGAAGGCAGTCACAGTTCCCTGTTCTCAAGGAAAGCCTTCAGTATCTGCAGTTCTACAAGGCATGGAGATAAAAGACTGTGCCATTTGGAGCGGGCTGGGGGGGATGTGACCGGTGTCTTTAGTAAATGCTATTCTCTTTGAATAAATTGTTGAAAACAATTCATGTCTTCCATCTGCGGGTGAATATGTTACCTGTCAACACAGAGAGTTGTTTGCTAATATATTTGGAGGGACATCTTGTAGTATATGCATTGGATAAGAACAAAATTGGTCAGCTGGAGATTCATCCAAAAGCCGGGACAAAATGCTGAGCTTCCTTGTTGGAATTGGTTAAAATACTTCACTTGGCTTTGCAAGAATTTTGAGGATAAATTACTAGTGTGAACAATAGCCAAGGCAAATTTTGCTATCAGTAACAGTGCATTCTTATTATGTAGTAAGTTCTTTTGTAAAGTGGCCTGTAACAACGCATGTGTCTTATTGTATTAATAGCCACTGTGTTGAGTCACAGAAAAGCTTGTATTTGTGCAGCTGTTGTCCCCTTCTGCCCATGTCTCCTCATTTTCCTCTGCTCTAGAAAAAGTTGGAATTCTTCAGAGTGACCTCCTCAGGCACCATCTCTCCTCTTATTTATTTCTCAATTCTGCTGTCTTTCATTACATTAAAGGTTATTTTTTTAATGAAGCGCTATGGGTAGGGAGAAATAACTTTTACCTTCTGTTCTAATTGATGAATGATGTGTTAGCTAATCAGAAAGCTTTCCTGTAGCCACCATTAAAGAAACAGATGTATGTGGCTTGGGAGAGATTTGTTGAACAGCTTCAACCTTTAACTGCAGAGGATAAATGGGTGGTGGCATCATTATACCTTGACAAATAGAAATTCTATCATTCTCTTTTTTTTCATTACTGATGGTTGATTTATTTCTATGGTTTTCATTTTCATGAGATCCATTCATTGTCTCTAAAATTAAAACCTTTAAAAGTTGCAGTACATGACTGAAGTGGTTATAATAATTTGCACATGATCTTCAGCATGTTGTCTTCTGAAGTTTTCTCCTGGAAGTTACTTTAGTAGAACAATACTATAATGTGCAGTATGATAAAAGGAAATATATGAAATTCACACTTGTGTTCATTTTTCAGCTGGCCACAAAAATAGCACATAAGGAGTCAGAGAACACTTGATGTGTTTATAAAGCATCTCTATTTGTTGCTGGAGGATTTGATTTTTGCAGTGCACTTGAAGTCTTAGAAGAGAAACAATTGTTCTGCACAGCAGTTCTGTGTCATAATGAACAAGAAAATGTTCCCCTCTCAGCCATCTCTCCCCAGTATATTTAGAGCTCTTACCTTGTTGATTTCATTTTTCATATAGTCACTGAGACGGATCAGAATTTCCCTGAAAATTTCAGTTATTACTGAAGATTGCATTTTTTCCACTTTTACTGCAGCTTACAAATCAGAAGCTAAAAATAAAGTGTGCATCTGTTTGGATAATCTATTTCTCCAGAACAGACTAAAATGACAGAATAAATCTTGGATGTTCTTGGAAGAGCTTTGAATGAATTACAAGAAGAGATGAAAACAAGGTGAGTTTTACTTGGCTAGAACCTCAGTGAGGGCACTAAGCTGATGCTGTGTCAGGGCGAAGTTTGCAAGATAAAATAAGGGTCACGAGCATTACTACAGAAGTATAAACACAAGATTAAAGGTGACATTTCTGCCAGAAGGCTTTTATGTACAGCAGGGAAAAAAGAGATCAAGGTTAGTTAGAAAAGAAAGTCAGGAAGACAAAACCCATACAGAAGACCTCAGGGGTGTGAGCGTGGCCCGAACTTGGAAAGCAAGGGTTGATTAAATGCTCATCCTTGTACCCTGGATTAGGGGCAAGCAAGACATGGATAAGAAATGCTGGCAGGTTTTCTGCTTCTTCTGATTTCCAGCAGGAGCTTTTAGTCTGAAATTTTACTGTATAGAAAACCTTAAAAAATAAAGTGTGGGGNGGGGGGGAACCCTGAACATGTGAGCTGACCCTCAGAAAAGCTGATGAGCTAATCCCATCATGCAATCAATTTTGAATGGATACATGGTCCAGGAAAAAGCTGGTGGCTGCCTCTACTAGTGATGCCATCAGCATCACTGCTGCTCCTGCCAAGAGTGATAACAGGAAAATTACAGAGCAGTACTCCTGTTCAGGGGATTCTTTACTGAAATGTAATGTAAGTAAGTATCTATGTGTGGTTTTAGGAGTCAAATCTTAGTGTTCCTCTTGCCATCAGCCAGCCTTTAAAAAGGTAAATTATCCTAATTGCAAGAAAAGGAATGAAGAGGCAATTTAATGTAAATAGAGAAAGTTTAAGTGCTGTCACTAAACCACAACGAAACCCACTTTGGAGAAAGCTGTGTTTAGATTCACAAGAAGCAATGCGTTTGTTTCAGGAACAGCAGTGAAAAAATTAGTGGTGTTTTTACAAGAGAACTGGGAGCAGATGATCATTCAAGTCCCTTCTGGCCCTAAAATCTGTGAATCTAGGAAATGATGCCTCATTTCACAATCTAAGTCATTAAAAACACACTTTCATTATTAAAGTAATCACATTTCTTGGAAATGTGGCTACTATCTGCTAAGATGATATACCATATGATCAGTGTTTTATTGAAATTCATGAAAAGAACAGCGTTTGTTACCAGAATTATTCTTTTTTATTATTTCTGCAAGCTTATTAGAACTCTAAAATATAGAAAACCCCTCAGTTTTTTTATTATAAAAAGTGACCAAATTAGGTCTTTGCATGACTCCCCTTCTGCATAAAAGCAAGGAAGGCATGAAGTGCCCACAAAAAGGGAGAGCTACGCCTGGGGATTTCAGTCATATATATACACATGAATAACACATACAAAAAGAATTTGGTGGGGGCAGAAGGGGAAGAGAGGTAATAAGCATTAACTAGTACTTTTAAATCATCTTACAGACATTTCAAAATACTTCTCAATGTTTTCTCAATACTGGGAGAATTCCCGTCATACAACTTTGTAACTGGAGTTCACATCCTTACCCTCCACCCAACGAGGAGACCTTGGGGCACAGCTGGATTTCAGACAAGGGTGTTTCCTAACTGTAAGGATTGTACTGGGCCAGACCACTCTTTTCTATTGCATCCTTTTATGTTTTGCTGCGTAAGACAGAAAGGTGCTCTAAAAACTTCAGGAACAACTTACAAAGATCCTGCACAATTCCTATGTGCTTTAAGTGTGTGTTTACAACAGAAAACATAGGCAGGCACTGTCTTTAGTTTTATCTCTTGCAGTGTCTAATCCAAGGAGGAGGGACCATTTTAACTGAACGTCTTGATGGTGCTGTAAAAATTAAACACATCTGATGAGCATCCCGGTAAGCTCCAGTGTCTGTACTGTAAACTAGCGTTTACCTTCCTATGCATAAGGCTGTATTGGCAGAAAACTCCTCTTCACAGGGGCACTTCTGGGTAAATAATAAGCTCAACCAGAGAGGATGAATAAAGGAAGAAAGTAATTTTTCATCCTGAATGAGTACAAGGTAGGACTGAAGTAAATGAAACAATTTGCTTGAGAAAGGGGTTCAGTAGAAACTTCTGGTTTTGATGAGCTGTCTCTCCAAAGAACTTAATACACTTTAACAGTATCATTTCTGATTTATCTGGTGTTGCTAGATAAATTTTCTTCTGGGGGAAGAGCAGAATTCTCTTTATTTAATGTACCATGTCTGGAATGTGGACTAGATTCAGCTACATGTCGCTTATAATTATTTATGTAACTTATTAATCACTGGGCTGTCATTCAGCTGTTTATAAAACACAAAAGAACACTTGGAGCCTGAAAAATTACATTTTTCCTCCCTTGCACCTCCCCAAAGGCCTCTTTGCACTTCTGAGGAGACCTCCATTTAAATGAAAATCTCTTGCCCAGTCTAAGTAGCAAGGAACTCTGTAATGATAATTTGAAGAACACGCTTGTACTTTGTGCTTAGTAATTGAAAGATTTGCTTTAAGGTGCTGTAAAACTTTCTTTTCAACTTTTCTGGCCAATGTCCTTGGCTCTTCATTTAGTTTTTTTTCCATAATAGGTCGTGGATGGGGTCCCCCTCTTGCCTGCTCAGCAATCTGTTTTCCCCATACTCAATATTTGAAAACTGCAGCATCTCTCAGATTGCTACCTGTACATTGTGCCTGCTGGAAACTGGCCAATGCATACAAAAGTTAAGATTCTTATACATAGGCATGCTCGTACCTACTCACACCCTTGTTTTACACATCTCATTTCCCTCATATTGCCCTCTGTGAAGACCTAATCTGGGTGCCTTTGTGCAGTTCTGTCCAGGGGTCCTGTTGCAGGATAGCTCTAAGCCTGCCTTTCAGGAGAAGGTACCATGCCAGTTCACAAAGACCAGCATCCAGGCTTGTAAATGGTGCACAGAAGAGCAATGATTCCATTCAGCTGAATTACATTTAAAATTTCATTATGAATGGCATTTTTGAGGCAGGCTATTCATCATTCCACCTTCTATGTGGATCTCAATGTCTTGAAGCTTCATAAAGGCAATTCATTAAACAGCTTTAGCCATTCCAGGAGGTTACTCAGCGGGCTGATGAAAACCAGTGGCTGGCACCCCACTGCTGCCTATGGCATTCTTGCACTATTGTGTCGGGCTGCAGTATATTGGCAAGGTGCTTGTCCTTTTGGTGCCTCAGTTCAGCCAGCAGTGTAAAGGTTTTATCAGTGTTTACCTGCCTTCTCACCCATTTGGTGGGCTCACTAGCAACATGTTTTCAATTCTTGCATGAAAGGCTCTGCATTAATCCATGCCACAATTTGCTTTGTTTGCTTTTACCATTAAAATTACTTGTTTCCCCCAAAGATCTGCCATCTGTCACTATTCACCTTCTACATTTTTTTGCTCCACAGTTGAGCAAACACCAATGCCTGACTAATTCCATTTCCCATTATCAGCCCTTGGAAGTGCCCTGAGGTCGGGCAAGTTGTGAAATCTAGCCCCTTGCTGGATTCCCTGGGACCCCTTGCTCTCATTGCAGCCACTAATAACATCCCAGGGTTTTTATTTCATAAGGGTTTCCCAGTCTTGGAAAAAAATAAAACATGTAGTTCTGTTTGCCCCACACTGCCGTAATCTGTGGGATGTAACATGGAATTTTAGGAGGGAGAGGCAGAGAGATGAGACGTTGCCTGGGTGCACGTAGGCAGCTGAGGGGGACTGCTCTGTGCTCTCTACGTGGGTGATGATGTCGTGGTATCATTGGGTATCTTTGTCTGGACTTGACAAAGGAAAGGGGCAGACCTTGGATGACAGCTGGGGCATACAGCTGTGAGGCGCAAGCCAGTGCCTGAGTAGCCAGTTGCAAATGATTTTTGTGTTTTCATAATCCTTGTGAGTAATATTCTGTCAAAGTCTCATCAAAAGTTATTAGTCCCTCTATAAACTGCTACTTCTATATGTAAACTTGCCTTGTAATTAATTTTACGAGCTATGCCCTTGGCACTGTAGAGCTCTTATTTCATTTTAGGAGCATAATTGATTAGGCTTCCTGTAGCTGTGATGTAGACCAAGGATGTTGCCACCAAACAAGGAGTAATTTGTGACAGCTCATTTCTGAGGAGATATCTACTGTTTGCCAGAATTGAGCATACACATAAGGCAAAGTAAAATATTTTGTATTGCTACTGCTGTGCACTGCTTGAAGTTATAGAAGCAAAAGGAAAAACAAAGAGATTATCTAATTCTACAGCCAAATTAATACAGTTAATTATTATATATTTCTACAGTAGCTCTTATTCTTCATTGTGAAGGTTTTTGTTCTCCACTAAATTCCTTTGAAGAGGCAATTAGATTTTGCATTGCTAAAATTTGCTTCAGTTTCAATTGTATCAGACACTTTTCTCTACTTTCCACAACTGTTATGGCACAATGAAGTCTCTCAGAGAAGCTTTTTAACACTTACAAAGTCCATCTTGATGTCAACGGTTTAGTAATAGGTTTTACCTTCTTTTCTCTCCCTGTTTAATATTTGAGTGAATGTTACCTGAGAGAAATATGTTGGGTATTCAGGCTGTATTAGCTTAATTTATGACTAGCATAAGTGAGGCGATATTTCCTGTGGGGTAAGGTCAAAAGGGCATTGTTTTCTATTAATTAAAAATAGGCCCATATAGGACAATGCACGAAAGTAATAAAGACATAACGCCTATTTGTGTGGCCATAAAGAAAAGAAGTAGGATTATTCATAGACCACCAATCATATCTATAGTCTCTCCCTGACCCTGACAACTGAGGCAAAAAAAGAAAATGTACTATTTTATTGTTTCCATACCTTGCTTGTGTGAGCTGGAGAAGTCTGAGAGACAAGTCCTAGGTTGCTGCAGCTCCTTAAAGCCTGTAAGCACAAGGTTGAAACTAGCAGTGTCTGGTGCTTGCTGCCCCTCCAGGGGAAGCTGTGTATGGCTAAATTCAATAGGAACTCTGAGAGAAAAAGAAAGCTAAACCTAAAACCCCGGATGTTTTAAAAATTAAACTAGGAAAATATCAGAGGGAGAGTCAGAAGAAATGAGAAATGCCACCCTCCAAAACTGCAACAGAATGATAAATTACTTTTGCCTTTCTGAAGCCAAGCTAGAAAACCTCTGCTCACCTCTATTATCTACTTCTGGTCTCTGAAGATGCATTACCATATTAATTCATTGCGTTATACAATTTGAGCAACTAAATGAGTTTACCTTATGCCCTCTTAATAGCATTTTCTTCTAATGCTAACTTTAAATGATACATTTTAGGGGATACTTGAAGCAGACTGCATCACCAAAATTTATTTAAACTCAATTTTGTTTACAAATTATGACTTAACCCTTCTTGATGAACCAAGTGTAGGAAAACCCCGGCCCCTGTGTGAATGAAACATTTTTGGCATTGGGAATACTGTCATCTTGCAACTATCAAGAGGTTTTACAGGGGCTCAGGAGGTGAAGAAGGACTGTTTGTGTAAAAAGAACCATAGCATCACAAAGAAAATGATATGCATGATGAATTAAGATGGTTACATCTGCAGCCCTTCAGAATGGATGGAGTGGTGCTGTGCCACACATCATATCCAGCGTGTGCCAGGGTGGTCAAATGGCTGCATCATGATTGGGCTCACCAGGCAGCAGCTGCTGGACGCTGGGCTTGGGCCGAAGGCCAACCTGCAGTGCAAAACATTAGGAAGGGTTTTCTAACCATTGAGATTCTGGGAAAGAGGGTCAAAAATTGGTCAACTCAATTTTGGCAATGTAGTTCCTATCAGGATAGGGATTTTATGTCCTGTGGCCATGGTACCAACAGGAACAATTCATCCATGCACTGGCTACAGTTTTTTTTTTTCTATGTGCACGTGCATTTCTATGTACATGTGAATGCATACAAAAAATAAGCTGACAAAGAGCTTATAAACGGGAGCAGAAACCTGATCTGTGGCCTCGTTTCTTTGTTCATTCCTTCCCATTACCCAAGGGACTGAGGAGCTCATATCTCATGGAATTGCCCCAGGATTTATGAACTGACAAGCATACCAACTGCAAACGTGTCCCTGCGTCACACTCACAAAGGGTTCAGGGAGCAAGAAGCCTGATTGGAGGCTCTTGATGCAGCTGGTCCCCAGTTCTGCTTGTTCTTGTTCCTAGGCTTCCTGCTGGTCAGAAAGATTTCTGTGCATATATAAAAATTCTTAGATATTCTATTTTTAGCAGAGGTGAATGTTTGTCAAAATGACCATCGTGCAGCTCCTCTCTCTTCACTGGGGCCTCATTCAGCAAAGCCTTTGAGTACATTCTTAAGCTGAAGCATACACTTCTGTATTTTCCTGAAACACTGAGGATGGATGTAACTTCATTGATTAAGTTCCTATTTCAGTCATCTATGGGAGAGACAAAGACAATATTGTGCAGTTTAGGTATCTAAATTTTGAACACAAACTTCAGTGTAATGCTTATCAACAAATCCTGATCTGATAGCTAAACCAGTTTCACCTCATGGGCAGAAGAGAACCACAGGACGTGTGAAATTAAGCCCCTGTGTAAAGTTTTCAGGCCTGAGATATACATCTGAAATTATGCTTTTGTCCAAGAATTATTGAAACTCCAATATTATGGACAGAATTATCACATTAAAAAACAAACAAATAAACAAACAATAACAGATACTACAAATGTAATAATTTTGTTTCAGATTCTCAAAATATAACAGTGAGATCAACTCAGCTCCCTTGGTTGGCTGTCTGGGTTGTTTACCACTCTTGAGGGTTTGAGTTTTTTTAATTCTAGAAATCAAGTATTAACTATTTGCAATGACTGATAGAAGTAACATTAACTTACTGCCAACTGGAAATCTGTTCCTATTTGGCCTTCTGATATGTAATAACCACCTTTTAACTTTAAAGGGAATTTCATCCCATCTTTGTGTCATTGACATAAATTAGTAAATAGGAAGTGTCTTCATTTGACATTTTCCACTATAAGTGCATGAGCAACAGAGTCTTGTGTTCAGCGATTTTAATTTAATCAGTTTATCCCTATGCTGGATATGGTATTCACTGAAACTGACCTTGCTTTATTTGAATTATTGCTCAGATTTGCACAAGTACAAATGACCTAATCTTCCAAAATACATTTTCTGATCGACATAAGCAAACAGTCTGAAGAAGCAATTATGTAAAAGAAATGCTTTTAGGCAACAAATGGGTCTATAAATAAACGAGTGCTTCCTAATCACAGGCTAAAATTGTGTCATTTTTCCTTTTTTAATTAAAAAAAAAAAGTTAAACACAATGAATTTTAATGTTCCTGATAGTGAGGGGCCAAGACTGCTTTGCAAAACTGAGTACAGCGAAATCAAAAGCTGCACCAGCTTTTTGACAAAGTTCAACCAGCATAGCTGCATCTGACCAGTACCACCTCTAACCTTCCAGGTCTGCAGAGATCAGCAATAAATTACATGGAAAAGATTATCCATTTTTATATTTTCAGCCTGTAGGAGGGAATGGGATTTTTTTTTGAAAGATATTTTTTTCCCTGAAGTGAAAGGCAATGCTAAAATATACCACCCTATATATGTTTGTGTCTTTTCTATTTTTTTTCATTGCTAATGCCCTGGAATCCCATTGTTTATTTGGATTTATGCACATTTTCCTAAATAAAGGAAGCACATTGGGCAATATTTGTTGAAAAATGTGTCTGAAGCGGAACTTTTATCTATCCTTGGTATTTGGGGAAAAAAACGTGATTGTTACTGGTTGAAAAGGTATTGTTAGGGCATGTATTATAGTTGTGTCAATGGGCATGAGAAGAAAAGCAATAGCTTAAGGATGGTACAGGGGAGATCAGTGTAGACACATTATTTTCTCACAGGGAATAAATCAAGACTACTTAACTAAAGATGATGGATAGTTACACAGTTGTACATTGGTAGGAGCAGAGTCTCAAGTCTGGGAAAAATATGCTGGGTTAAAAGGCAAAAATCTCATGACATGAGAAGAAATTATACTGTTAAAGGAAGAGAGGAAGAGCAGCATGATAGAAACGAAAGCTGATTAGAAAAATACATCTGTGGAAAGAAGACAAAGAGATGCATTAATGGGAGTGCTTGATGTCAGAGAGATGAGAGGGAGAGGATCTTAAAGAAAACATGAAGGCAGCAAGGCAGAAATGCTAAAGCTGAGCGTGAACCCAAACTCCACATACTCACTCCTCCAGGAACCTGTGCCTGCTTTGCTCTGGCTTGTTTAAAAGTGCGTGGATTGCGTTGTATCTCAGACAGGGCGGGGCCCCCCAAGTGTGAGGGACCAGCACTGAAAGCCTGTGGAAAGACCACGAAGGAAAAAGAATTTTGCTGGGGGAGAGGTGTGTGGGGGTGTATGTTTTTGAAGTTTAAGAAAAGATCTTGCAGTCCCAAGGAGAAATTATAAACTGCTAAAAAAAATGAAGAGAAATCAGGTATTGTCCCTGTGCTGCTCAGAAGGCTGCAGGAGTGAGATAGGTTCATATTCACTGGTACTTTTTATTGTTAATGACCATTCTTTGGCAGAAGAGAAATCAAAACCAGAAAGGAGAAGTTCTGCAGAAATCAGTCCTTCTCTCTGTGATACTGGTGCAAACCAGAAGCTGCTCCACTGAAGGAAAGTGGTTCTCACCAAAATAAAACAATTAGAACAGAACATCTTAAATTTGGATCTGAGGTCATGTGCTGCTTCACTGTATTTCTATGGAAGAATATAAACAGTTCCAAAATCTGAGATTTTTATGAAAGCAGAAAATTGCCTTGATGTTCATAAACTGATGACTTTTACCCATTAAAATGCCCTAAGTTTTTTCTAGTGATCATTCCCAGCATTCTGGAATTCAGTTGAATTACTTCATGGTTCTTACCTGCATCAGAATGTTTTTGGGTACATCCAGTTAAGATATTGTGTTCTAGGCATGGGATATACGCACCTCCACTGTTTCCACAGGGACATAGTAGAAGAATGGGCAAACGCAATTGAGCTGATGACCCTTCTAGGTCTCCAATCTCTCTTTTCTTACCACTTTCATTTTAAAGCTGGTTTCCTGCTTTCTGTCCATACTTGTGCTGCCTCAACAGCTCAGACTGCACACCTCCATTGACTTCCTGAGCTGTACTGTAGGTAGAAATGCAAATGCTGTTTGCAGTCAGCCTGCTGGTTGGCTGCCAATGTCCTGAGCTGTGCTGTCTCCTATACACAAAAGCTTCCAAATTAAATGTTCAAGATGTTGCTTACATGCACATTTGTGAAGGTCATGATCATTGGGTGTGATGCTGCCTTCCTGTATATGGCACAAGTCTAAGATAGCTGACAAGCAACAAGTTGCTTTGTCTAGAGGTACTCATAAATGCAAACGTTTTCTCTCCTGATTTCCTTTGTCTCAGGAGATAGTATGGACTATCAGGAGGACACATCTTCCCAAGTTTGTAACTCTTTAGAATCCTAGAAACAAGACTGTCTTTTCACATGCACCTTAGTGTTCTTCCAATGTCTGCAGTCACCATAACCCTTATGATAAAGGACTCCAGAATAGACTGTTTTCACCTTGGTCTTGCAGCAGTTGCTATAGGAGAAGTGCACAGGGAGGTATCCATGTCCTAAGCAACTTACATATTATGTAAATGAAAGACGTGTCTCTATGGGGCTTAGGGGGCCAGCATGGGGCCACCTCAGAGGGTATCTGTCCCCAAGCAGGCAGGATGGTCAGGTCCTTGTCAGTGGCACCATAGTTCCCCAGGAAGGAGGAGACATGCTTGTCGCATCTCCAGGTGATTCCTCACTCAATGTGGGCAAAAGCTGAGCTTTGTTGATGTAAATCAATACATCATTTATGTTGCTCATGGCAGTGTCTTTCTGAACTTGATGCTTAATATAAGAAGAACAAATGCAGTGTCCCTGGAGAAACAAGTGCCTTTTATATGTACAGATAAGGCAGTTATTTGCACATCCCCCTCTGGCAGGGGAGAGGGAGAAAACACTAGGCACAGTAGGGACAGCACATTAAGCAAATGTTTAAGTCTCCAAGATACGTTCTGCTGTTTCTAAAATAAATATGCTTGTACCTTAGAGAGAAAAACAAAAAAATCAGCAAAGAGATACAACATGAAGTTCTAGGTTAGATACTTGCTCATTTCCTTAGAATTCTGAGTTTCTCAATACTTCTCCTTTGCATAGTTTGGACCATGGAAGGTGTTTCCATGGCGACAAATAGATGTTTTGTTTATTTACTGTGCAGCAGGGAATGACAATGTCATCAAATGACATTTCTGTTCCTTTTTTTTTCCCCGAGGAAGATGTGTTTTAGTTAATGAAGCTGACAGCAGCAGCAGTTTTTTGAATATCCTTCCCAGCCCCACTTGAAGTGTGTGAGTGCGTGTGTGAGACAACAGTAGAGAGCAGTTACTGTGGTTGTGTGATTCACTGATCAGCCCTCTGAAGCCTTTTGCTCTGTTCGGTATGCACATAGTTTCTTGTGAACAACAGTGCCTGTGAAGTGTCAAGGAGATTTCAGGCTTTACTCATGGGAAAGGACCTAAATATTTCTTCCATTAGGTGCCTGGCCTTTTCTTCAACCCTCCCACACATCTGTTCTTGTTGACAGCTCTACTACATTGTCCATAAAAAATGATCTGATAGCTGAACCTCAACCATGTAGTTGATACTGCTCTGGTAAAAATAAATAAATAATTTCTCCAGATTTTTGCAGCAGGCTGTGGAAAATATAAATGAAATTTTCAGAAGAACTCTTCTGAGATAAGAGATCAGCATCTGAAGAAGAAGAAACAGAGCTTTTGCAGGTTGATTGGTTCAGGGGTTTTATACCTGTTGAAATATTTTTCAATCTGAATCCCTCTGCAGCCCCTCAGGGTTTCCCATCAGCTCTGCTGTGTGACATGTGGCTCAGTGGGAAAGTGGAAGGTAGTAGATCCATTAAATGTTCCTTCTCATTTTGGTCTCCGTAGAAAAGTAGCATGAGACTTGTCTCTCCTAGCTGTGGACAGCTGTAGTGCTGGTGCCTGGCTTCACCTTGATAACCCTGTTCCCTTGGTAGGCAGTGAAGCAGGTACTCTGCTTCCCACTGGGATTCAGGAGAGGTGTGAAAATATTGCCAGGAGTGTAAAGCTTTTGTGGTTGATCCTTTCCTCTCTCCTTCCTTATGTACTTGAACCAGAGATGGCTGGCATCTGTCTCTGTCAAAACAGTGGAACCAGCAAGACAAACAGTTGCATGCAGTATTAGCAAGCCAGAGGTAGAAGCTGATGATAATAGTGTCAGACTGGATACAAGTTTCAATAGTTGACTTAAACTTTCAAGAGCAGTAAGTAGATAAACTCTTACTGTTTTGCTTTTTCTCATGCATAACATTTCCTCGTCTGTGTTACTGGATGACTACAGAAACATGAGAATCAAGGGTACAGTTCAGAAAAACTAAATGAATGTAAGGCTGGAGGAAAAATAAATCAGTAAAAAACAATTATACCTACCCCTTAAAAAAACCAAACCAAAACACAACAACCCAAGCAAACAAACCCTATTAGCTCAGGAGCCATGGTGTGCTGGTTTTGGATGGGATACAGTTAATTTTCTTCACAGTAGCTTGTATGGTACTATGATTTGGATTTGTGTTGAAAACAGTGTTGATAACACAGGGGCATTTTAGTTACTGCTGAGCAGTGCCTACACAGGATCAAGGTCCTTATTCTTTCTCACACTGCCCCACCAGCGAGCAGGCTGGGGGTGCACAAAGAGTTGGGAGCGGACACAGCTGGGACAGCTGACCCCAGCTGACCAAAGAGATATTCCATACCATAAAATGTTGTGCTCAGCAATAACACTGGAGGATGAGGAAGGGAGAAGGGGAACTAACAAAGACACACTAAAATGGTACCTATGTGTTTCATAGACTTAACTGATTTTCACAGCAGAAGCAGAATCCAGTCTCCAGTCAAAAGATACTCAATCTACACCAGTGAAAACATAGTCAGCACTTTCCTGCGGCTTTTTAAAGTCTGGCATCTATGTGTGTGCATGTGTGTGTATACATGTATATGTATACATGTATAGACACACACACATATACAGACAGAATTGCAGAGAGGAAGAAATTAGTCTCTCTATAATTGATTACAAAATCAGCACTTCTGAGCTTGAAGTTGGTTTGTTCTTGCAACTTCCACCCCCAACCCCCAAAATGTTCTGTGTTATGGACCTCTCCTCACATTTCTTCATCCATCCATCTGCCTGCTGCACCTTGGGCCCTGGACCAGGATTTGATGTTTCCACTCAAATTTGCAGAAATCTAACCCAGAAAATGTTAAATATAAACAGAGTTTATTCATAGGCTATAGCAGACACACAAGAGAATATGTTCTCTCCTGTAAGACACCGTAGCCCTGTTTATGCCCAGTTTCCAACTGCCAGTGAATTTAATTATGGAGATTTGATCCTTATGTCTTGAAAATAAATTTGATGGGCTTTTTTTCCTCTTTCTGACTGTTAGGTCAGGCCCACTGAAAGCTGGCACATCTCTACAGTCCCAGGAATGTAAAACAGAACTCTCACTATTTCATGAGATCAAAAAATGTGGAGTCCTATTCACATCAGCTCCTTCAGCATGTTTGTGTGCTTTAGCAAGGAAGTCTTCTGACTAATGTCAGACAGATCCCTGGGATGGCTATGCCGTTCCCCCTGTCAGGGGTTCAGAAGTGTCTGTGTAGTTGCCTTTGGCCTTGAAACAAAATCCTTTGTGGCATGGTATGAAGGAAAGGAGGAGAGAATAACAAGGGGAAAGAAAAAATGACTTGGCCAAGCCAGAAAATGTGAAGCTGGAGCTAAGCCAAAGCTAACCCTGAAACACAGTCTGAACTGTGAAAAGCCCTGGGATAGCTGGCCTGTTACTTGCTGTGCATCAGTGGGTGAGCAACAGTGCTGGACCAGGGAAGCTTGCACCCTCCCTCCAGCTCAAGGTAGGGATGCCAGGCATCAGCCTCAAACCTGAATGGAGGCCAAAATGGGAAAATAACAACATACAGAATTTATTGAGGCTTTGGATTGCATTTGAATGACTGACAAGAAAGCCAGGGGTTGCAGTGCATTTGAAGGGTGGGCTGGCACCAGAAGGACTGGCAGAGGATCATGAAACAGGTCTCACCATTTGATAATGCTATGTTCTGATAGGAGTTAGAATGGTACAAAACCAAACATTGCCTGGAATAACTGGACCAGATATCTGAAAAATACCCATTTCCATCTGAGCAACAACCTCAGTACTCATCATTACAAAGGCTTGTGTTCTGTGGCATAAGATCTTACTGGTTGGCAGAATTGTCACTGAGGGAAACTCAGAAGAGCCTTGCTCTTACTGAGTGCCTGAGGCTTGTGGAGTGAGGAATCAACATTAGCCTTTTTCTGTGTTTGAAGACATTGTAGTTCTTGATCAAGAGTTTATGGTTTCAAGTCCTGGCCATTTATACAGTTCTAAAACCAGGCAAGGAAACACCAGCTAAATAGGTATTTTATATAAATCGTCTCACAAGGGCAAGTGAGAAGAGAAAAAAATGTCTTTCTATAGTATACAAGTTCTCTTTCACCTCGTCCTGGGTTCCTGCAGGGAAGTCTTCCACGTGACTCTGAGATTTTCCTGTTGTTGTGTATTCCCAGATTCACATTCATCCAAACTGGAACTAAGGAAGCAAAAACCTTTAGTAGTGCACTGGCTTGCACAAACTGCAGAGAGGATCCTACTGGAGGTTGCCATTCATGTTGGAAAATAAGAAGGATTTCCCAATACAGACAGTTATGTCATAATTCAAAATAAAAAAGGTTTCTTCTTAACCTAAGTGGCCAAATGAGGTAAAGTCCTTGTCAAGATGATAAGTGAGGTTACTAGAACTGGGCAAAATCCTACTTTCTAATAGCCTTTAGCACAGTCTTCCACTTTGGACAGGAAACTACAAATGACTGATTCCATTTAAAGATGATTTTTATTCTGTGCAGACATCTGAAGGATCATCTGTCCCCTTTCTACATCCTCACCCTGTAACTCCCACATTCTTTCACTGCTTTGTTTTCACTGGGAAAAAAACCAGGAATTTCAAGGTTCAAAATCCAAATGTGACTCCAGTTTCTATGCTGACAGGATTTATAATTTCCACTGGGATGATGAGAAAAATTCTTTACAAACTGTGTGAACAGAAACATCTACATGCTGTAAGATGATTTCCCTTTATCAGAAAAGGTGATGCTGATGGACCTGGAGGATTTCAGGCTTTCTCTGTCCCAGTGTAATAGAATATTTTAGTAGTGTGCACTTTCAGTAGACCCAGGCCTCAAGTCAGTGCAATGTACATGATGTACAACCATCATTCATTACTGGAATTGCCCTTTCATATGTTGGTAGACCTGTGACCCTTCTTAAAAACATTCATTTGCACAGCAACTGCTGGCATAAATAGCTACAGGAAGGGTTGAAATGAACAGCATTTGCATGAGACATGATCAGTCTTCAAAATAGGAAGTTTGATGGTAAATCATGAAAGGATAAGTGTGCCTGAGCAGGACCTTTAAAAAACAAATCAAAACACCAAGAGATCTGTCAAATAACTCTAAAATAATAAGCTTTCTCCAAAAGCATATCCACGAACAGTGTCCAGTCTCCAGCGTGGAGCATGCTGCTGCAGCAATCATTTAAAATTCTGCTAAATCATTCTGCAACTCTCTAACCAGCAGTAATAGCTTTTAGGCTGGCTGGCAATCTCACTTCAATAGGAAGCCTTGCACAGACTTCCAGACCATTTATGTATGTGGTTGAGTGAGGGAGAGCACTGCAGATTTAATTTAGTGCCCTTGGTGACTTTCAGTAGAATATATATATGTTAATCACTTGTGACTTCTGGTTTGTGGGGTGGGAGTTCATCTGGAGTACAGGAAAATCAAATGAAACTCATAAAGATGAAAGTTGTCTTGATTTCATTTGCTGATTTTAAACAGCAAATTGTTTCTTACTCATCCTTGCATGATAATTGGTAAATGTACTGAAATGGGTTATTTGAGTTTCAATGGACTCTGTGGGCAATCATGCCATTACTGGAGTTCAGAATGTGCCCTATAGGTACAATTGCTAATCACATTGCTCAGATAATTTCTGTCTGGGAGAAACACATTGTATTTTGAAACTGGCATCTTGCAATGAGGTGGAAGGGCCATATTTAGCTGTGTCTGGCATGAGGTCCCCAAGCAGACAAGAGGCTGTAGCACATCCCTGAAAGTGTGAGCCATTGACTCCGCTGCAGGGAGCAAGCAATGGGAGTAAATTGTGTGAGATGAATGAGACTCAGTAGGTTTGTAGGTAGCATTACTCTGCAGATGAGAGTCACTTCATCAGACATTAGGCTTTGAATATTGCACTTTAATTTGGTTGAGTAGTGGCTCTCTGTTGCCCTCAGAGGGAAATTTATCCTATCTGATGCTAAGGGCTTGCATTTCCAGAACATGAGTCATCTCCTTATCTGTGGATAACTCTACTTCTGCAGGTGCCTTTGAGAATGGATGAAGCCTGCCTTAGACTTGTACACTCCTTAGGCAATTGTGGCTAGGATCGGAGGTGTCATGCCAGGGACAGAATTTGATCCAAGAAGCTCCAGGGCAGAATGATTTTGTTATAAAAAACTAAATCTGGAGTAAGGATGAAGCTATAGGAGTCTGTGCTGGTGCAGCTGAGAGCAGACTGTGCCTGTAGTCTGCAGATTACAATCATGGGGGTACTTTAGTGATTCCTTTTATCTCACATCTACAGAAAGCAAGGAGGAATTGTGTTAAAGGACTGAAAATAGTGCAAAGAAGCTCAGGGTCTAGTGGTGACTGGGGGCATCCTGTGCTGGTACCTGCAGTCCATGGGCAGAGCTGCCTGGGTGGTACTGCTGGCAAAGGGGCATCTGCCCTTTCGTCCTTCAAACCCAGCAACACAGTGATAAGCAGTTTTGCTGAAAATAAGGGCAAAACAATCACCCATCCACAGCTGGTGCCTCTCTCCTCTCCCTCATAGCTGCTGTTGCCATGGCAGCAGTCATCACTGTTGGAGGATGCTTTTTAGGGCCTCCTCCTTGCCTGCTGTTTTCACTGCTCTAGGAGCATCAGACTGCTCCTGTGAAGCAGTCAGTGGTAGGTTCCTTCACTGCCTTCCCTGTTAAGTGCTTGGTCTCCCCTCTCCTAAGAGTCTCTGTGGTAGCATAGCCATTTTGCTGACCATTGGCAGCACCACACAACAGTGACACAAGTGCCTGCTCTTACTGCACCAGGTGTAGAGGTACTTCCCAACCTCTTGGTCCAGTCCTGTGCATGTCGTTACCAAACATGTTCTTGCACTTAGCATGTATAAGAGCATTCTTCGGGGGTCAGCATTTCTTCGATCCTTTGAGATGCAGAGAGCAAGTTTTCTACTCGTCTCAGTGTGACAAGGTGGAAATCTGCCTGTCTTTGCCCATTTTTGTGCCCTCATCAGACAGTGGGAGTAAGTAAGGGTTTGTGCACTTAATTCACGCAGTTCTTCCTCAAGACTGCATGGTTTCCTGTCTTAATTGCTACACTGTATTACTGAGCCCTGATAACTCTCAAACACCAACAAACACATAGAAGAAAGTTTTGAGGGGTGTTGTTTGGAGAATTCAGAGACTGTGTGATGGGTGGATTTTGTGGATCAGCCACCAAAGTACATTCAGGTTATTTCTGCAATTCACTTCGATGCCTTAAAGACTGAGGCGAAAAAACTCCAGGCAAATTTAGTAGGAGATAAGATAAGGAGAGCAGAAGCTTTAATGAACCTTCAGGCTCCAGGAATACATGTCCACAGGATCCCCCCTCAGTTCCCAGGTTCCAAGATTTTATAATGATGTCCATCCAATCTCATTCTGTTATTCCCCTCGGTCCTCCCCCATCCCGCCCCTGGCACGCCCCATCAGGAATTGAGTCTGGGGGTTTGGGACCCCTCTTTCATCGTCCTTGTCTTCCTCACAGCACGTCTGGTCCTTGGAGGCCTTCCAAAGTTCCAGATTTGGTGTTCTTCTGTCCATGTCTTTATCTTGTGGTGCAGGCCTCATGGCGCTTCTCTGCAATTCTACCTTGAAATGGAGACTAAACAGCTACTAGAGTTTTGAGGGATTGATATAGGATGGGGTTGGTATGTGTAAACATTAAGCTACTGAAGTTACTTTGCTGTTACACTAAAACTACATTAACTTCTACAATCTATAAAATTAAAAAATCAAAAAGCCCTGAGGCATCAACTTCCAACTTCTCTCACTTCACTTCTTTTCTAACTAGCTGAAGGCCCGGATCAGACCTAAGTACAAGTTTAAAGCAGGGTTATGGTTGTGGCTACCCAGAGCTTTGATGGGGTGTTGTGGCAGGCAGACGTTCTGGTGTAGGTGTTATCTTCTTACTCCCTATCCTGTGAATGGTTCTCATGCACAGAGGATGAGAAACGGAGAACCTAAAAGTCCAGACGGCAGCTGTACAGCAACCAGATTTATTCATACAAGAGAAATTATCAGGCTTCTTGTCTGCATGTTAAATTGTATTTGTTCTCTCTCTGCTCCCACGGAAAATTTCAGTGGAGTTTGAAAGAGAATAATTTTAGAGTTGACATTATAAACTTTAACTTGTTTTAAAATTAAAAAAATAATTTGAAAAATATTTTCCTGTTTGAATCCAGGCTAAAGTTAGATTGCCCATTCTCTGGGAAATTCAGACAAAAAAACCCCTCAAACAACTTATTAAATTCCCCTCAGCAGGGATTTTCTTAAAGGAAGCAATTATAAAACTATCAAAAATGTCTCACTTCAAGGCTTTCAGAAGGCAGCATCACTAGGGGAATTCAAGCTCTGATATCCATGAGGTGCCTCTTCCGCTGCTTCCTACTGTGGGACACAGATCTGCACTCTGTGAGTCCTGGTTGATGACCTGCAGCCACAAGTGTTTTTGAGCTCACAGTCCCCATCTGGGAAACCTGAAGTTTTTTCAGCCTGCAGGATTTTGATGACTACTAAGTTTAGCAGAGAGAGGAGGGGAGAGGGTGAGCTGACAGGAAAGCAGACGGTGCTCTGCTGGAGCCCCTGCTGGGTGAGTGAAAATCACCATTCCTTTTCCTGAATGAGCAAATTTCAATGGAAAATTGCTTTTTGTGAGAATTTTTCTGCCCAATTCTTCCCTGCGGGTTTTTAGTGCCAGTTCTCCATGCCCCTACCCTTCCCTGCAGGCCTGGTGTCCTGCCCACCCTGAGTCCCATGGACAGCAAGGTCTCCTGTCTGGTGGACCCACTGCATTGCAGAAGAGCAGGAAGGTGATCTTTCAGGTTGAAATGGGACAAGCAACTGAGAGCTTTCTATTGGGAAGTGGGAACCTGGGGTTAGGGGATACTTACCCTGCAGCACTCAGATGGAACTGCACCAGCATTTCCAAATTAAATAATTTTGGGTACTGGACAGGGATGTTGCTCATAGGTTCCATTTTTTAGGAGGACAAAAACTTTTCAGTTCTGAAGTAATCATGGGGTGTGTTTTTTTTCCAAATCCATCTTTTTGGGAGATATTTTTCATTACTACTTTTGTGGAGGTGGGAAATGGAATATCAAAAAGAAAAACAACAGTTTTTGGGTTAAAAGTGGTTTAAAATTACTGTATAGAGGGTGGATATAGCTTTTACAAAACAAATAGTGAATCTTTAAAGGAGACCCTTATGTTTTCTGCTTCCAAGGTTGTATCTCAATAATATTGTCTCACATTGATGCTTAATAGGATTTAGATGTTATCTGTATCAGGATTTCTGCTGCCAACTTCAAGCTGAAATAAACTGTATTGTTGCAAGGCATACTTAGAGTTAATACTCATCTTTTTTTGTACTGGGCACTCAATTTAGTGCTGCTACATCAATTTAGTAAAGAACCCACTGCAAGAAAGTCACTATTTAATAGGAAATGCAGAAATATTCAGAGGTGGCTTAATCCAGAAACGCTTTTAGCAGCTGCTGACAGTGTCATCATAATGAAATGCCTGTGATCCCTTAGTGTTGTGCCACAGTTCTCAAGATAGGGTTTGAATTCCTCTGTTTTTCAGAAAATCTCCTGGCAGCTCCAGTGTACGTTGTTCTGCATATCATGCTGCATGCTCTGTTACAGAGTGTTTTTACCCCAGAAATTGAAAGCATGCTACTGGTCCAAATGGTGCTGCTGTATCTCATGCTTCTGTCATGCAGGAGCAATCGGTTGATTCTTGAAGGAATTATTCTGAATACTTTTTATGAACTCCATGCTCTGTGCAGGGGCAGTGTTGGAAAGTATTATTAAAACTAATAAGTCCTAAAGTAAGTGTTCTCTCCTATCAACATGACATCAACATTATTGTGGTGTACTTGAGAAAAATCCACAGCGTAATTAAAAATATGCTGATCCTGGGGACTGCTAACCTACGTGGCAGGCTAGATATAAATTAAATTCATCAATTGTACAAATTAACCATTTTATGAATTATATTAAAGTGAACATGATACTAGCCAAGTTTAAAAATAACCCATTTCAAGTGATGATTAAAATTTTGAAGTGGAAATTCAGGTGATATTATAATTGTTATTAGAATATTTTCTGCAGTACTGGGGGGGGGAAAGAAGGTGAAGCAGTCCAGCATTTTATAGATAATTAAGGAATTTCCTTCTCCTTTATTAGTCATTTTGAGCTGCAAATTTAGGTTTGTCTGGGGAAAAAGACTGGAATAGGTCAGATCAGCTGGGAATCAATAAAGGAAAAGACTTTTAGTAGCCTAGCAAAAACAAAATCATCACCTCAAAGACAAGAAACCTACTCATAAAGTCACAGCCAAGGCAGAAATGTTCATGCACAAGTGTGGAAACAGAGAAGATTTACCCAAGGGTGAAGAAAATAAGCATATGAGGTATTAACATTAAGTATTCTCTTCTGTATTGGTCTTTCAAGCAGTTACATTTAAAGCTAATAATTGTAAAAACAATTAGGGTAATAATTGTAAAAACACGGCTTATAAAAATTAGCCCTCCTGCTTGTGAACACTTTTAAAAGGTAACTGATTTATTTTGTTTGCCTAACTTTATTGCATTAACTGGTTGCTAATAGTCTGTCAAGGCAAAATAAAAAGCCACTTGATGAGAATAAAGTATATTTTCCCACCTGTAAACCATTAGACATCATTCAGTCACCAAGATCAAGTCAACCTAGGCAGATCATGCTACAGCACTGAACATTCAGGTGTCTGAGACCAAAATCTGGGCTGCAGCAATAGCATTACTTTCCATAATAAGTAAGCCTTTTGTAGGAATCCAGTCAGATATCTTGGAAGGAGCAATGGTGATGGTGAGGGAGATCAAGTAGGGAAGTTAGTACAAATGTTTTGTTTCTCACCTGAAATGTCTCACTCTGATGATGCTGAACAACACTGGACGTGGCAAAAGTTCTGTTCTGAGCCCCTGCACTGTGATTTAGATTTTAGACATTACCATTAATTATTGAAACTCAGAAGGCTGCAAAAACATCTTGATTCATTGGCAAACTGACAAACATATGGCGTGTTTTGCAAACCTCTAGGTTTCTGTTCAGAGGAGGAGAACATTAATTGCATGCAAATTCTTCTGGGAGTTCTGAAACCAGCCGTCATTAACACTGTTAGACGTCTTATCTGGGAAGCTCAGTGCATTTTAAAATCTCAGTTAAAAATTCAGAGCTTTTGTAAAACTTTTGAGAAGGAAAATACTGAAGTGTAAAAAAAGTCAAAGAGGGGCATAAAAGTATCTCTTGCTCTTTAGTGTTTGATGTTGGTGTATCAACAGTTTTGCTTGTTGATTAATAGTCTAGATAATAGGTTAATATTAGTCTTGGTAGGTTAATATTTGCCTGGTTAATATATCTTAGAAACTGACATCAGAATCTGTTCTGTGTTTCCGTGGCCTCCTACCATTTCTGGGTTTGGCTGTTTGGTTGCCAGTTTGACACCTGAAATCCTATGAACATCCAAACTTCCAGTGTAGACTCACTGAACTGAGTTAAATTAACCCTGGCAATGGACCTGAGATGAAGGAGGTTGTGCTGTGATTATTGGCACAACCCAGAAAGCCTCACCAGAAAATGCTGCAACACATCAGAAAATAAATTACCATTTTTTCCCTAGACTGTGGTATGGCAGCTGTTTTTCACTAGATGAAGAAGTGTGCTATCCAGCCACCTCTCTGGCTGAGGATGAGTACAAAGACATGGCATTACAGATAGACATGGAGGGACAAGATTACATGGGGTTTTTTTCCAAGGGCCGTAGGGTCATCCTGCACAGTGACCTACCCATCACCTTTACTGCACTTGCATGAAAGAAGCTAGTAGAGCACTTATCACAGGCCATAACTTGCAGGACAGTAATTCTGTTGCAGCATGGCTTCAAAATCTAGAGTGATGGGAGTTACGATGTCTCTGACTTAAAGGAAGGTCCAGCTGACCAGGTCATGAGGTTGTCCTGTAGCCCCAGCATGTGTAGCAGAGACTAGCTCTGTGTAGGGCCTCTCTGGGACACAGCATAGAGAAATCCTGGACTGTGCTGCGGCGCAAAGTGGCAGGATGAGATTGGACCAGGGGAAGTTTAGATTAGATCTTAGGAAGACTTGCTTCAAGGAAAGAATGGTCAAGCATTGAAACAGGATGCCCAGTGAAGTGTTTGAGTCATCATCCCCAGAAGTGTTCAAAAAATGTGTGGATATAGCCCTTGAGGACATCGTTTAGTGGTGAACAGGACAGTGGTTCTAGGTTTATAGTTGAACTTGAAGGTAGTAGACACCTTTCCGAAACTTAACAATTCTATGTTTCTATGAGTCTAAAGGACCTGTCCCATTCACCAGGTCATTCCCCCACTTCAATTCATGTTACTACTTTCCCACTTTTCAGTCCCTTGTGTGACTCCTTTCTTTCAGAAGAGTTAAATTTCTCTTTGTATAGTGACTTGTGCATAGCGCTAATGATTTCCCTGTTAAGGGCTATCACTGCTCTGTTCAAGCCTCATATTTCAGTGCCAGTGGTCAGACTCCAGAAGCAATAGCAAATCTCATTGTACCTATGTGCATGCCTTTGAGAACACCTTTCTACATCAGTATTTGAATCTGTAACTGCTGGGTGGATTTCCTTGCTTTCATCTTCCATCTCACTTTCTTTATGTGTGTGAACTAGTTTAAAACTGAGCCCCAGTGTGCTTATAAAATGCCAGGTCATCGACAATAGTGCCACTCATTTGCTGTGGTTAATTTAGTACTAATAAGCTGAAACTGTTCTACAGGGATTCTTCTACATGGAACATAAACTTCTTTTCCCTCACTTAAGAACACACTTTCCTATGAAATTATTGCAACCTAATAGTTTTCATCCTCATTTTAGTAACCAGTCTCAGTCTATATTACTGCTATTTTCCCCAGCAGCTTTCCTTATAATCTCTATTTCAAGGCACCAAGTCAATGATTACATGGTATGCGGTCCATTGACCTGTCCATCCTGGGAGCCCAGCATGTAATACAGCCCCAAATATCCTAGTGACCCAGTAATAGTACAATTTACTGCAATAGGCTAAACTCAGTGCTCAGATTAGTTTAATTTTTAGTTGTCTTTCTTTATATCCAGAGATCTTATAGCAGGTGGGACACCTTCTCAGGTGCCTCAGAAATGCTGAGTCTGCACATGGGTTTCCTGACCCTCTGCAAATGCAATAGCAGCAGTGAAAAGGAGGTTTCACACCCTCCTGAAGTCATTATTCACTCAACATATGTTTGCACATGTTAATCGCCCTGGTCACTGCATCTCTTTTCCTTTTAAACTTGGTCTGTCCCTATACCCAGTTGATTACCTAAATTCCTGCTCCTTTTGCTCTTTTCTCCTTTTGCTTTTCCTGTGGTTCTGATGCTTCATACATAGTAATCATTCTTCTATCCACATTGCTCTGAATGTCTTTCAAAAATGCCCTTCATTCTTAATTTCTGTTTTGATTTGC
Organism: Scytalopus superciliaris; assembly: GCA_013400415.1. Lineage (NCBI taxonomy): Eukaryota > Metazoa > Chordata > Aves > Passeriformes > Rhinocryptidae > Scytalopus > Scytalopus superciliaris. The sequence continues at coordinate 196,402 of VXBX01001866.1, forward strand.
TGAAATTTTTACTAATATAATCTAAAAAGAACTGTAAATAAAATTCTACATGCAATTAATTCCCTGCCTTCTTCTGGTACCCTGTTTGCACAAGGCATTGCTTACTCTCTGAGCAAGTTATGTGGCTGGTATAACTTCATATATACTGTAAATAATATATGTATTTTCACCAACTGCTGATCAGTTCTCCCTGACCATATGTTGTATATATGTGAAGCCACAGCTCAATGGGGCTAGAACCTCTGGTTTAGTGGAATTATGGTTAATAATAGAGTGTAAAGCTTTCCAGCAATGTAGTTACATTCTTTGATCTCTCTTTTACAGTGTAAGTGGGGTCTCTTGTCTACTTATACTCCAGGAGGAGAACTATGTAATTCCCTGATAAAATGACTCTTGTAATTTTATCCCCAATAAATTGACTGTGTGACATCATTAACTTCCTGCACATTCTGTGTGGTCATAAATAACCACCACTTTCACATGGAAAATTGAGAAAGCACCATCTTTCTGGCAGGCTATGCATTGCTATGAAGACTTATTAAAAAGAGTTATTAATTTTATATTAATTAAGCTAGTATCTTAACAAAAACATGGTTGTCCTTATGTTTTCCTCAGCAGTAATCAGATTCCTTCATTGTGATAAACTGCCCGACCTTCAGCCTCATAGCTTACTCACTTGGGAATTGAATTATTGCTTCATAAAACAGAGGGTTGATTATATAATCACTTAATGAAATGTTGTACTCAGTCATTGCTGAGCTATTCCTGAAATGCATTTGGCATCTGTACCCACTAGTCAAATTTAAACATTGGAAGAGTTATTTTTTTCAGATGTGCTTCTTTAAAGGTTATTATTTCCAGTGTTCCTTTGTCTGTGTGGTCTGGTTGTTTTCCATGTGTCAGGCTCACTCTTAGTCACAAAGGAGATGAAGTGCTCTTTGTGTTCCTATCTGACTTGCAGGTTGCAGTCAGATTCTTACTATTATCATTTTGGAAGATTTTTTCTTGCTTCTGTTTGCAAAAGCACTCAGAGGTAAAGAACCTTCAGTCAGTTCTTTGAAAACTCAGTTCAGAGCTGATTTTCAGGACCTCATCAATGACCACCAAAATCACGGTATGAGCTGTACATCAGTCCTCAGAAAAAGGCACAACCCCAGGCGAACTCCCACTGCAGACAAGCACCAGAGCAGTGCCAGGGCGCTGAGCATGAGACAAACCCTGCAGTTCTGCTGCACCCAGCCAACACCCGGGCTCTGCATGTGACTTTCCAGTTCCTAAGGGAGAAACACCAATGCCATTGTGCTTTCATAGGGTACAGTCCAGTTGTAAGTGCCAAGATCCCACTGAGGACATCATGTATCCCCTTGCCAGCTCCTGCAGTCTTGCCCAGACCTTCACCCTTACAAGGCTGTGTGGTTTCATCCTTCAGAGACTCAGTGACAGGCCATGAGATTACACTTCTAAATTATGTAAACATGCACAGACTAAGAAGTGAAAGGGAGATTTGTGAGCATAAAAAATGAACATACTTGTCTATGAAACTTCTCAGTTCTGTTGCCTTTCCTCAATATTTCTTGAAGCCTTAGATGATAGGTGCAGCACAGAATTCATCAACAAACTGGTTCTACTTCAGTATTTGCATCTTCCTGGATGTTCCTGTATCTACCGTAATCAAGAGTTGCATCTTAGATTTAAACACCATTTTATCACAGGTTAACATGACCACATGCCCTGGCCATATGGTAGATGCATAACTCTTCCAGATCAGGACAGGGGACAAGAAGAGCCATTGGTAATCAATACTTCTTGCAAGAAAGTCCCAGAGTCTTACCAGGATTGGTTCAGTTGGTCATTTTTCCTAAGGTCTATCCCTAGACACAGCTGTCAGTAATTTCTCTCCTACAGGAGAAAGAAAATGCTCTGCTTCTCAAAGTGTGTAAGATTTTCTGCTCTGTCCTTTTCCAGCTTGGGTTTGGCCTCAGTTTGCTATATGCTGAGCAGCACAAATCAGGCAATCTTACCTCTTTTCTTCATCACTTCACCATTTCTGTATATATAACTTCAGGGTCTGACTCAGTCTCCTTCCAGCTTTAATAGGACTCCTTCTCTTAACATCCAGGGGAGCGAAGAAATAGGGCAGAAAGCACAGCCTGACTTAATGAGTTTTTTACTGGTATAGAAAAGGGAATGCAAGAGCCTTTGCTCTCTCTGTTCCCACTTCTGTCAGAAACAAGGATGTCAAGGACAGGAAGGCAGTAATATTTATTCCGGAAAAAACCCAGAATTTCCTTGCCCATGCTAATTTTACTCAACAATAGGCAGGTGCAGGTACTGAAATAGCATGATCTCATTTCTGAATTAGACTCGGTATACTTATCTCTATTTCTTAATTTAAAGAATTTTTTTAGATTGCATGACTGTGAACAAGAGGACTAATTTCCTTTTCATTAAGCTGAATCAACCGTGTTTTGGCTAAGCACTTTATGTTCTAAAATATATTTTCCCCTCGATCTTGTTTAATTATTTCCACAGGATTAACTACTTTCTATTGTGTGTCACTTTCCTCTGCAGGAAGCTCTATGCAGGGTAGTATGTCTTCTCTTATTATGCATTTGCTTGGAATATAGATTGCTTTTCAATCAGATCTTTGCATTTCTAACAACATCTTCTGTATTGCAGCAGGTGCTTTCCCTAGTGGTTACTTACATGGAGTCTAATGGCATGTCATCTGTCTATGCAGCCACTTTGCTGCCAAATATGTAATAGAGGAATTTTCTAGTAGCAGAAGCTTCTGGTAATTTTGGTTCTTTAAAGGCTGAGACTTTTTTGTTTATTTTTACATAGCTCATTTCACTGGGCTTAAATAAACAAAATTAGGAAAGTTAAGAGTCTTCTGAAAGCCTGATCTCCAATCAACTGCTTCCTTTTCTTCTACTTGATTTCATGATAAGGTTAAGAACTGATAGTTTGGGGTTTTTTGTCTGTCCTGATTTTAAAATTCTGATAGATTGAAAGACTAAAACAGAATAAAATAACTACTTTTTCACACAAGCAATAGTTAAACCATGAAACTCTTAACTATGGGCTGTTGTGGAGGCCAGGAGTATAGACAAGTTCAAAACAGAACTAAATGGGTGTCTGAGGAATAGATTTGGTGGTGGCTTTTAAATACATTTAATGTAGATACAGCCTCTGGTTGAGTAAGTTCCCAGTGCCCTGCTGGCTGATAACCAGGGGCAAGGGAAGGGTGAACTGGGATTGTCAGCCCCTGCTCTGGGACTTGGGCTCTCTGTGCCTCTGTAGCCTATGCTTTGGGACAGGGTCCTGGGCTGGATGCTGACTCAGTGTAACCCAGGATCCTTGAGGATCCTTGCTGACTCAATACAACCCAGGGATAGGGACCAATCTGAGAAAACTTATGACTAGAAAAAATGCATATGGAACAATAAAGTGGGTGCATAAAGTAGGTGCTTCCCAGGCTCCGGATTTCTGTTCTGCCAAAAAAAAAATAAAAAAAATGCTGATCACTTGGATGAGCCAGTGTGGCTGTTGAATGAAGGCAGGGATCTGCTCTCCTCCTACCAAACCAGGTGCAATATGGAGGGCATTGCTATACAAGAGGAATGAACGGTGTGTCTGCTATCGGGCTGCTTCTTTCTCTCATCAACTTGAGTTTCATTGATTTTAGAACATCAGCTTACTGGTCCTCAGTTAATCAAAGCAGTGAGATGATCATTGCGGCAGCGCTGAGGTCGTGGACTCTGTGACAGTTTATTGGTATGACTGAACGCAATGAGACAGTTGCTCCTGGTCTGCAGTGAAAAATTTCCTTACCAGCAAACGAAGATCTGCAAGTCCTCAAAACTCCAAAGTGGTCTTGTTGAGAATACTGTTATTTTTTGTGCAACTTCTATAAATGAGGAGATTACTTTTATTTTACTTTTTTTCTCTTTGGGTTGCTTCCTTATCCTGAAGAATGCCACAAAAGTCAACAACAAAAAAAGAAAGCAAAGATGGGAGAAAAGCTGGGAAAGGAGCAGAAATAACTAAATAACAGAACTATCAGTGCCCATATGCTTCTACAATGTCTCCTATATAAGAATGTGATTGAAAAATTTTGTTTATGACATCATATTAGAAATGACTATTGCCTTCTTCCATCTCTGCTCTGATGCCAAATCTCCTGCTATGCCCAGTAAAACACTTACAAAATAGATTAGGGCTTTACGTGGGATTTTACCCACTGCAGGCAAGTTTAGAAACAGGAAAAGCAGTCCATTTAGGGCACCACCATCTCTCTCCTTCTCTTCTTGTATAGCCTGCAGAGGTCTGAGTCTGCTCATACACATTTTATCCTTCTGAGGTCAGTGGTTGTTTGTGACCTGTTGTATGTCAGTCCCCTGTGAAGCAGTGTCCATGTTGACTGAAGGGCAGGAGGGACTGAGAAAAGCTGCTTTAACCCTACACAGTGTAAGGGCTGACAGCAGGACTGTGGGGAGGTGGCAGAGGGGATACCATCACCACTTGGACCTGCCTTGCTCAGTTTTCTGTAGCAACCTTAGGCAGGGCAGCACCAGCAGAGAACCTTGGGGAAAATAGTGCCAGCAGGAGCCTTTGGAACTCCCAAACAGCTTTGAAAAATTTGTATATTAACTCAGTTTGCCCACCTGTATTAAATCATATGTGTGTGCATACACCATTAATTAATATCAGCTAATTGACAGCTAATAGATTCAGGGAAATACAGAAAAAATATGAAAAAATAAAACCTTTTGGGGGTGTAATATGAGCCCAAACTATCCTAGTGTGGGAGAGACTGGGAAAAGCCACACTGTAGACAAGGTTTGTGTTTGATTATACTCTGCCTCTGCCAGGCTGATTTCAACTGGGTTGAATTTCCTTCTGCTTGAAATTTATGCTTACATACTGGACTTTTACTTGAAACCAGGGTGTTAGCAACTCAAACTGAGGCTCTTAACAATAAAAATAAGTGACAGTTATAAAGACACTGACTTTAGTAATTCTCTCACCTAAGTCTTTTACTTTTCTTCTCTGGATCTGCCTTTTATTTGCCCCTTTGTATTTCAGGAATCAATCCACTTGGTCTTAATGGAATTATACCACAATATATGTTTCAGAAATGTATTTTTATAATAAATCCTTTATTCCACTTCACTGTTATCTCTTGAGTCAGTGACTTCCAAAGATTTTAGTAGCTGTAACACAACATGATGGGACACTTGTAGAACAGAGATACCTCAGTTCAGCGACAGACATTCATGCTGGATGGACCACAAGGAACAGCTGTATGTTCTCACCCACATTTACAGTTTTATCTTATAATTACTTTTGTTTGCAATATGTCGTCCTACCTGTTAAAAAAAACCAAACAAACAAAAAACAAAAAACAAAAAAACAAAACAAAAAAACCCAAACAAACAAAAAAAAAACAAACAAAAAAAACCCCCAAAAAACAAAAAAGGGGAAGTAAAACAAAGAAACCTGCATGGATAAAACCCGGTGTAATAGAGGAAGAAAGGCAATTCTAAAAAATCCCAGACGGTGGAGCTACTTCATTGCCAGTGACAGTACAATGCTGTGTTAAGTTTTGCTTCAAAAGCTCTGCGAAAAAGAATCAGCAACAGGGTAGTAAAAAACCCCAAATGCCTCTGCCATCACATCCTAGATCTTGTATTTCCTGACTAAAGAGTATAAAGCAGTGTGCACACATACTTTCTGCAAGCCTTTCCGAGACAGAAGTCTTGATTCTTCAATATTCGTTCTCTCTTCCTTCCAAGAAAAAAAAAAAAACTATTAACCTTTTCTTTGACTAGCAACTCCAATAAATTGCATGCAACACACAGTGGTAAGCAATCCCTTATAAATTTTGTAGTGACAATATTAATACTTCATCAGAACTTTCCCCTTTTTCAGTGCAAAGAGGATGATATAATTTGTTTGCTTGTTTCTTTTAATGCAGAAGTACTAAGATCCATGAAAGTATATAATGTATAATACTTTAAAATGCAGCATATCAGGATGATTTTGAAGGGAAATCTTTCCTCAAAATAATTTTATTTTTGACTGTAATTCTAAGAAACAACAGTAAGAAAATGGCAAGCTGGCAACTCTCACTGTGAACTCCCTCAGTTTTAGACTTAAAAAGATCAGCTACTGGTGTCTGCTCACAAACATGCAGCACATACCACCACAATGTCAGGTTAACAGCAGACATTACCAAAAAGAACCAAAAAGATATTAAATCCCTAGGAAACATGGGTCAAGGTTCAAATGTCCGGCTTAGCTGGGTGCAGGCTTTTTACTAGGTGCTGTGCTTTAAACACTTGTGAAGAAAACAGAGGAGCAACACTGACTTTCATTGGAGCTGAGCAGTGAGGAGCTGGGAGGGAGTGAGCAAGCACCTGGAAGCATAAACATCTCCCACTCCTGAGGTGTCAGGAGACCTGAAACACTAGTGTCTTGCCACCGCAGGCCGTATCAGCCACCCACTAGGGCTGGCAGCCACTTTTCTGGGGTGGCTGGGAAAACTGGACCATTTTCCCTTCCTCAGTGACATGTCAGAAAGGTCCTCTCCTGCTCATCAGGAGCAGAGAATGGGGAGCCATCCATCCAGCCACTGTCCTTCCACCATATCCCTAGAGGCAGGTCCTCTGCAGGTGGATGAGGTGGAGGCAAACACTGTATCATGGGTTTTCCAGAGGACCAGCTGAGATATTGCATCACTGTGGCAGCTCTCTGGGGTCAGCAGGAAAGCCTGGGGAACCTGCCGACATCATCTGTAGCTGTTATTAGAATTTATATAGTCATTTAGGAAATGGGCCCGTCTGGCTCTGGCGATTGGATAAGGGATGTGAGTCTCCAGGTCACCTCACAGCTGTGGGATGGGCCTGTGGTGTGTGTGACATGAGTGATGGTCTGAGGAGGAGTCACAGGTCTGCATTATGCACACACATACATACCCGTAAACACCTGTGCCATTAACAATATTTGGCACTCCCCTTGGAAACCACCACTGAGCAGCCAGGACCAAGTAGTCATATAGACCAGCCCAAATTGTTGTAGTTCTCTCATAATAAAACCTGGGTATTTGTCTTGAAAAACCCATTTTGGAGCTCTTAGACTGAACAGGTTAAGCCTGCCCTGGAACTACTTTCATGTCTTACTTTCGTATCAACATTTGGAAATCAAATAATTGGGCAAAGGAGGACTGAGTAATTTCCAGTGGGTTTTATAGGACAGATGATCTAAAAGATGTCTACCTGCCCCTCAGGCTGTCTGCCATGTGTATAAAAATGAACATATATTGGTGCCAATTTTAAAAAAACAAACAACAAAAAGAACAAACAAAACCAGAAAGGAACTAGGGGGAAAAAAATTCATTGTCTTGTGGTAGATATCTGGGAACACAGAGGATAAACTGTATATTTAAAAATGCCATCCCTTAAAGTGGCTGCTCTATACTTATTTCTAGACTATTTTCCAATGCCTTGATGAAGCAGCCAAAGCCATGGGGTTGTTTTCTTTCCACTTTGAATCTCATCATGGCTGGGTTCTGCAATTCCTTTCTGCTCAGGTTCCCAGGACTTCCCTGATCCTTTCACTTCAGAAAAGCACCCTTCATTTCAAAGGCATCATGGACAATTTGTAGATATTTTGCTGTCATTGAGGGCCAGGAGTAACCAGGTCTTGTAATCTTCTGCTCAGCACAGCAGGTACTCTGCCCTGCTCTTGCAGCAAGTGCCATTTCTTGGGTTTTACTTTGTTGGCTACATGTACCTGGTGCTCGCCTGGAGCTGGAGCAAAATACCCACCGCTGTCCCCACGACTGCTCACCAGCTCCAGCAAGGCTTGGCCCTGACTCCCCCTGGAGAGTGCAAAACGGGTCTCACACATAGAACTGTGGTGGGCTGCCTCTGGCAGTGCCTGGGCTCAAACCCTCCCACCTCTCTTTGTGTGTATTGTCTCCCTGTACAAGAAGGACTGCATGAAATACAGGCAGAAGCATCATCATTCATGGTTAGATTATCCGTCAGGGACTCCCAAGTCCTGTGCTTTATATGCTGTCCATCTCTCTGGTGCCTAAGAGCATGTGTTGGTCAGGTCACTTCATTTCATGTCACCTTTAATCCCTCTCCTGTTTCCTACCACCAACAGCTCTAGCAGCACACAGCCTTTTACTGCATGCAGTATGATCTTAAAGTGTCTGACACAAGTGCTTACAGTATCAGGGAAGCTACTGACTACTACATTTACATATACACATGCATAGTATTTTTATATTTATTATTATTGCATTTGATATAATTTCAGTTTCCATTATGTTGCTTTTCAAAGAAAATTGAAATATATTTTAAATTAATACCAGCAACTAACAGTCCTATACAATGTTTTATACAGATGTAGTTATGAAATTTCTTTAGTTCATGTAAGGTGAAGGTTAATTTTAGAATGGAATAAGAGGACCAGAGCCATTAAAATAGTAGGGAAAAATGTTACCAGATGAGAAATTGTTCAATATAAATTAAAACCATGATTTCAGTCATGTCTTTCCAGACCACGTTGATACAAGACTATATTTTTTCTTGCCTGTATTCCTGCCAGAGATTTTCATAGCAATCCTGCTCATTTCCAGGGAAATAATTACTTCTTAAGTTAACAATAAGGTCTGTGAAGGTATTGTGAAAAAGCAAAATATATCTGATCCTCTGGAAAAAAAAAACAAAACAAAACAACCCTTCAGTTTTACTTTTCTTCTGTGTTGGCATAACTACTGATAATCCACTATATTATAATGTTACTGTGAACACAGTATGCTACATTATTTTGACACTTGTGGACGTGTTTCTTCTTTCCCTCCTGAGCTTTATTATGCCACTGTCAAAATAGCTACTGGTAGGAAATTTTATGACTTGTGTGGCAAAGGATGTAGTGCCAGAGAGATGAACAAAGAATGGGTCAGCTACAAGATCATCCATCTTTCCCCCTCTGGACCAGACTCCCCCTTCCTCTTCTCCTCAGAGGACTTCAAGGCTTTGCCGCAGAGCAGAGTGTTGCTGTGAGACTCGGAGTCGCATTAATGTTGTGCTGGATACCTTCCCACTCCTTCATCCTTGTGAGGATACTCCTGATGCAACTGTCATTTGCCAGCTCTGATTTAGCATGGTTGGTGTATGGGAGACTGTGAAAAATAAAGCTGGCTTTATGTGAAAAATAAAGGTAGCTTTATGTTCAACCTTTGTTTTTGTTTTTCAAGAGCACTTCCACTGATTTAAAAAGGATGGGTAGATGATTTTTGAAACCAGGGTCCAGGCTCATCTTCTTTCATGTCCTTGTTTCTGAGACAAAGAGAAGGTTATTTTTTATCATCTCTATAGGAAAAATCATCATCCAATGGTTTTCTGCAACATTAAGCGTGTTTGTTATACAGTACCCACTGCAAAACCTTGTCTCAGGACACAGTTTTATTCTTGTACAGGGCCCAGGCACTTTTCCTGAGCAAGGCATATTTTCACGACCCAAAGTCTTCTCTTATCTTTCCTGAACAACAGCAACATCAACAACCTCCTAAAAGAGACTGCCTTTCCTTCACTTCCCTCCTGGAATATAGTTTAGAGCAGCCACCTCTCCCAGCCTGTTTTAGCCTCTCACAGAGGGTAGAGCCTGTTTTACAAGGTCAAACATAAAGAAAATCAAAAGCTGATGGTATAATTGAGAAGTAAGACACAAATTCATGTCATGAGATGCAAGGTGGGATACTCTGCATGATGATTTTTAATATTTTTGTCTTTTTTTGTATTGAAAGTAATTTAAACACAGAGGTACAGACAAGCCTTGTAAAGCATTGCCTGAGGACATTCATGCAAAACTCCAGCTCCTAAGAAATACTTCTAACAGTCAGCATAAAGTACCTGTGTCCTGCAATAACTTTCCTTTCTCTGCCCAGTTTACATATATCACCATACAGCCCATGTGCGAAAGCCAATCAAGTGTATCCATGCAATAATTATAGTCACATTAATCATTAGCTGTGAACTGAGGCCTGCCCTTCCCTGCTCGCTTAGCATGGCCAGGATGGCAGTGTTTCTCATCCTGCACAGGACAATTCAGCAAAGCAGGAAGGATTTGTCTCTCCTTGGTTTTCCAGACAAAGACAGATTTTGACATGGAATTAACTAGTTCGTTTTCTCTATTTTCTTCTCACTGTGCTCTGCTAAAATCCAATTAGACAAAGACACAGCACACAGAGCCTGTTCCCTGCCAGAGGGCACTTCTGAGGAGACAGGCACTGTATATTGAGGTTGCTCCAGGAGTTCAGACTCAAATGATGATTTAAAGGGAAACATGTTGCATTAAGAAATGTTACGTGCTGCTTTGAATCATTATTTTATACTCTCTCAGTTATTCCCTGGGTGGCTTGAGCTTTGGCAGTTATTGCATGCATTGTTTTATCAAATTAAATTTGATCAGGGGAAGGAAAGTGAGGATGGGGGTAAAACAAGATTACAAGTCCTTGTTCTCCCCTTCTACTCTCCCACAGCTTTTTGGCTGTGATGCCATCATTCCCCAGGCAAAGGCCATCTCACTGTCTTTTGCCTTAGGCTGTGATGCTGCAGCAGCTCAAGGGCTGATGCTCCTGGCAGGGTGGGTGGGAGCAGGGCAGGCAGTGGCTGCACGATAGGTAGTGGGGAGCTGGTTGTTCCCATCCTGAGGCACTGAGGGTAACCTCCCTGCTGACAGATGATGGAAAACAAAGATCTGTCAGAAGGCAAACGGGATGTGGCTAACTGTAAACAGTGTTATGAAGTTCCTGTGGTTTTCAGTAACAGCAACTTCAATAGGTTACTGAGTCGTGGATAAAATGCCATGAAGATTGAAAATTAGGTTTCATCTGAAAAGACGCAGAGAATTTTCTGAGGGCATGAAACTCACATTTATTTTATTTCTGCGGAGTGCCAAAGAAGCCCTCATAGGCTCACGTTTCAAATTGGCCACAGTAACAATGTTTGGGAAGTCAAAAATCAGGGTAGAAAAATGGCAAACATTTAAAAAAAATCACCTACTGGAAATAACCATTCGATTCTTCACATGTGTTATTGATTCTGTATACAGAAAGGATGGAAAATCCAATGTACAGCCAAGGACATCAGACAACTGGACATGCAGTGGCTCTGAAGATCAGCTCTGTACAAACCAGATCTTGCAATGAGCTGGAAGAAAGGATGGAGAATGATGTTCACTATACTGTAATATCATTTATCACTGCAAATCCTATTAACTTTGGCTTCCATTGTCATGAAAAAGTATGTTAGCGAAAATATAGAACTTCTCAGTTAAACAAAGATGAAGTGGGAGTTACAGGATTAACAAGAGAATTTCGTTTGGAGGCAGCTGAGGAAGAATAAGGCAGACTTGTGTAAAGATTGGGTCAAGGACCACCTTGTTTTCCATTTTGTACTGCAGGTTTCTAGTTTAGTATTTAGCATTATTGTAAACACAAATGGTTTGCATATCCTTATAGCACAGAAACAGTCACATATTAAACGAATTTAGAACACAAAAATTTTAAACTGCAAATCCAGTTTGTGCTTACATCACTCCAGAAGTGTGAAAGGAAATGTGAACTTGATATATTTAACTTATTGGGCATTCTAGTATTCTATGACCTTATGCAAAATGCTTAAGAACTTATCAAATATTTATGCAATCAATAAGAAAGTATATGTAGTTACTGTATCTAGACTATAGGTTCATGATGAAGAAAAAATCTTTGCTTTCAGTATACAGATTGTTTGATAGACTCCTTCATTCAGGTAGAAATATATTATTGCCAATAATTCAGTAAAAAACTTACAAGAATTGTGAAGAAGTTAAAAGTAATGAAACTCAATTCTCTCATGAAGTCTATCTTACCTTAAGTCACCTGTTTATAAAAGCTACAGAATAATAGGGAATAGTCTCTGTAACTTTACTGGATCTAGAACTGCATGGCCAGATTTTAATTTACAATTAAATTTCATTCAGTTGCTCAAAGTCCTTTTGATTAGGTTTAGATTTTATTAAGTTAGATTTTATTACATTCCATGGGATTTAGCTGTAAGAGAAAATAGAATTAGATGGCATATCATCTAGTACCCCTATATATATTGGAATCACCTTTCCATTGCTGGTGGCATCTTCAGTCTCCTGACTCCTGAACATACTTTGCACTTCATTTTTATCCATTCCAAGCTCTATTTCTAGTAAGCAAGTTCAAGTATCTATTCATAGGGGTTAGATAGACTGAATTTTTCTTCTTTAATACCCCATCCAACATTTATTAAAGAAAGCAGAGGGATGCCCACTGATTTTATGGGGAACTAAATCAGTTGCAAATCAGAATATAACTGGTGTGGGTGGGAAAGAATTTTGCAGGCTCAGAATATCAAAGCCCTTGGAGTGCAGAATCTCTATGAGTGTCTGAGTTCTTTTCTTAGCAGGCACTTTAGACCCAGGTGCTTAGTAATATTTAAGTCTCCAAAGCATTTTGAGTATCTGGGACCTTTCTGAAAGTGGAGAAGTTGTCCACAGGATAAAGTGGGGCTTACTATCACAGATTCAAATCTCCCCCTGCTTTAGTCTTCAGCAAGGTTCCAGACTCTTCCCAAATGAAGGAGATTTCACATATACCTAGAAAATGTTAATCCTGGCTGTTCTTCCTGTGTTCAGCATGGCCCTGCCCAAGGTGATTTCCTGAGGGAACTCTAAGTACACCATGGCACATGTTATTCATACAATGTCTTAGCTCATCTGCACAATGATGGGATTTAGTTTTCTTCTGTCCTGACACTGGGACAGTCTAATGGTTACACAAATAACTACATCAGAATTGCAGAACAAGAAAAACAGAAATCAAAGCAAATGGAAACTGTGACTCAGCTCCTCTCTTCTTCAGTCCCATCAGTTTTCCAACAGAAGTGCTTTTGATCTGAAGTGCATCTATAAAGACAGGACAAAAGTTTTGATTAATATTTCTTCCCCTATGAGCAGAGGTCTCTAAGCAGACTTTCTGTGGGTACTGGCATGGACAGAATCAGTAGTGGATCAGAGAATGGGAGCTTTTTTCACAGACGTGGTTGCACATTGATTCTTCATTATTGTCCCATATCTGTACTTTGTTCTCAGTCCCTTCAGTGGAGATCTACCAAACTGATTTGGGAACCACAGCAGTGTCTATGATTTACTTCTCTAAATCAGAACAGGTTAAGGTCCATGTACGCTCTGTTAGTGGTATTTCTCTTTGTATTGCACAAAAAGATGGATCATGTTCTGACCCCAATGTAAGTTCTTCACCAGTTCTTGTCTACAATGACTGTGGTATCTGTGAGGGCAAAAGCAGGGTTTATATTTCATTTCAGGCTTTGAATTTGGCCACAGCCTTGGCATTTCTTCAGATCTGCACAAGGACTGGACCCATCTCCACATCTGACAGCAAAGCATTACTGCCTGGCTAGCAAGAAGTATCTCACTGTCCTGAAACTGGAAAGGGGCTCCTGTTCCAGCTGCTTTGGTTTGGGTACCAGAGAAACATCAGTGCACAAGATTGGCTTCTGCTTTGGTGGTGTCTTTCAACAACCTCATCTGTTTTATTCAAGCTGAAGCCTGTTCAGCAAAGAATTAGTGGACCAGATCTGATGCCCCCATCCACCAGCGCAAAGCAAAATGCATGATGCCATGAAAAACAAGTGCTAAGTCTGTTTTTTTCTCAGTCCACTTTCCTAAAACTAGAAACATTTCCCTGATCACGCAGTCTTAGCCTAGGACAGAAGGGCTGCTCCCATCATGTAACAAATCCATACCTTCTTTTTCATTCTGCTCTGTGCCAATCCTGTTTATCTCTTCTGAACTGTGTATTGTTTCCGCTTTAACAGCTCCTGCCAGCTGTTTTCTTTTGGTACCTTTTATTGCAGATAGAATTTCAAGGGCTTCCAGGGGGAAGCTGCTGAAAGCACTGCAGCTCTCGGACTCACTTCAAAGCAACTTTCATCATTTTTCACGCGCTCTTTTTAAGACTCTTCTTCTGTTCTTTCCCCAAAACAGATTCTCTCAAAGATCACACTGGGAGATAGCACTATTTATGGCACTTCAGCAGGAGACATCATGGTTTTAGTCCGATTTGGACACATCTACTGTCCTGTAAAGGTTAACAACAGAGAGGTTTCCTCCCCCTCTCACTTGTAGTTTGTTGTTGGTAGGATTTTTTCCAGAGGAACCGGTGGGAGGGAAGGTTATTGTTGGAATTTAGCTGCCAGAAGCCTGAGGGTCAACTTTAATTTAGTTGAACCTCCCATCATTAAAGAGATTGTGGCTTCTGCACTGGACCAGGCAAACTCATCATCTGTGGGAGGCCCTGGCTTCACACCAATGCTAATTGTGGCTGAATTATTCTTACAAGCTGTGAGGCTTTGTTGCTGAACTTAGAGGAGAGATAGCACATCAGTTCTGCAATTATCTCAGGGTGGAGAACAGGAGGGAAGAGAAACCATGTCCTTCATGAGCGGTCTGGCATCCTCCCCAGGCTGATGGGCACAGGGCAGGGCTGCTACCCTGAAGAACTGAAGGCTGCGCTCTGAAATGTGGTGAAGGAAGAAAGACCAGTAAGTTTTGAAAGTACAGGGTTGAATGGCCATGTTGGATGGGAATGGGCAGATCCAGCCATGACATAAAGGGTTGTGACCCTCTGATTTCAGTGCAGATACACTCCAACTGCAATGCTTTCAGGTAGACAGAATACAAGTGAGGAAGTCGTTGGAAGAGCAGTTTGTGGCACCACATACTGTTGTATGAATCTTCTTGAGTAACATGCCACAGTTTGAACCACTCAAGAAATAAAGAACAACAAAGCACTATCTAGAGGTTTGTCTATTTAAATCCTGGTACTCCTGCCTGACTAGTTTTCAAAACCCACCAGGACAAGGCTCTGACTAACCCATACTGTCAAGCTAAGCTTGCTCTGAACAGGAGGTTGAACTAGGTGCTCTTCAACAGCGCCTTTCACCCCAGATTTATCTGTGATCCCATAAGGACATTGATTTCCTAGAAATCCCATTTAAACCAGTAAAATTCTTGTTCAAGAATACAAAATGTTAAAAAGTATTTTCCTTCTAGACAGGTGTGTATTACAAATCTCCCTTCCCTCTTCACTCCAAACCATCCTGTAACAACCACTGAAAAGAGGGGGATACTAAGTCTGTCTTGCCATGCTTGTGAGGGCTCACACTCCATAACCACGAACACAGAACACATGGTGGCAATAGCAGTGAGAGGTCAAAATGCTTAACCTTCATCTCCCATTGTGCATCCAGAATTTAACAATGTGTCATTAGCTGAGAGCTAAGGAGATGAGTTTTAGAGGAAGTCCAGCTTGCTTTCTGGGTATGGAGCTTCTGGGCTGTATTTGAAGACTTCTACTGAATTCCTTGTGACCTCAATTAGTCTCTCTCTGAAACAGATACTTCACTGAAAACACTGTCTTACAACCTGTTTGTTAAAGCATTTAAAAGTTTCCACCTCTGAATCTCAAACTGTGAAGAATTTTTATCATTAATAAAACCCTGAGAACTGCATGATTTTGAGATTTATTTTTTTTTCCTTAAAAAAATTCCTATAGAAACAAAAAATGTGGGTCCAGCCTGAAACAACCTTCTTCAGGAACAATGATAAACTTTTGGTGGAAAAATGTCTTTCTTGCTGTATAATCTCCACATACATAGGATGTAGATTATTGCAACTGTTTTCTTGCATAAATGAACAGCTGTGGGCAAAATATTACACAAAAATTGATGGAACTCGCAGAAGCTATAAGCACACATTTCAACTAATGGAGGCTTTTCCCAAGGAAAGGAAGTAGAAGTATTATACTGGCAAATCTATCACATTACTGGGCTATGAAAGTTGTAAGAAATATTCTAGGATACACTAGTACATTAAAAGAGGAGGCCTGTAGCAATTGTAGAGACTAGAAGAGCTCATAGCCTAGGGCTTACTCTGATTGCAGGGAAAAATGATCTTGTCTTCAATTTCTCAAGATACAAACCAAATGCCTTACAAATTGGTCACATTCCATTTAACTCATATTAATCTACATCATGTTGCCTGGAGGGTCAAACCCATGTTTTGTTGTATTTTTCTTTTTTCCCCTCTAGACTATATCTGTTTTTTGGCTGTAAAATATGCTGAAAACTGTACAAGAGACATTCACAAATATGCTTCTCATTACCAGCATGCTCTGTACAGTAATGCCTACAAAATCACACTAATGTGCTTTGCTTCAAGTTCATGTAAATCAAGCTTGTGGGTCAGCCCATTTTAGCTGTGTTAGCACTGTAAGAGATTTTGGTCAAGGAAAAAGATATTACACATAATTTGCTTTTTTGGACTCCAAAGATACAGAAATCCCTTAAATGCAACAACAAGCTCATTAACTGCTGTGTATAGGATCAGTTTATTAGGAATTTCCAAGACTCTTAATGCAGACCATGCAGGGTTCCCTAATTCAGCCTCCAAGGAACAGCCTTAAGGACTGGAAGGTTAAGTGCTTTTCCTCTAACTAGCTTCTCTGTGAACTATCTAGTGAAAGCTGAATTAAGTATTTCAGGCTGTTAAGAAAGGTGTTAAGCCATTTTAAGATTAAACTGGGCATATTTTGTATGCTCAGAGAAAAACTTCCTCTCTTTGTTGCCAGTGAAAATAAAGAGAACCTCTTAAACTTGTCTTTTGGCCTATAAATACTTGGTACAAGGAGGTCAGCTCATATGCCCCTACTGTGGAAAATGTTGCTTCTTGCTATACTGGCTGAGATTTCTCTTTGAGTCAGAGTCATGTGGCCAGGACATGTCTTTACAGTAAAAATTTGAGCATGGAGTGGAGATACATGAAGATACCCTCAACTTACTAGTTAAGGCTTTTCCTGGAAATTCATATTTTAACCATACATGGAAAAGCTCATCTCAGACTTGGTTTCCTGATGTTTTCAGGTCCCCTGCTTGTGTTTTCCAGCCCCCAGAAGACCCTGAATCAGGCAGATGTGTTTCAAACCATGCCATTTTAATGCATTAACTAACACTGTTCTTGCCAAAGGCCTTCCTCCTCATGCCAAAGTTCAGTCCTGGTGTCCTCCTTCCTTAGTTATCCTTTTCAAGCCACTGAAACCTCATGATGTTAGGCCCTCTATTGCAGGGAGAAGGATTTCCATGGAGATGGAGTGTAGTTGGGCCCACTCACCTAAGAACAGCTCTGCTGATATGTAAACATCCCTTTTGAGGGTCCCAGGGGACAAAAGGATGTCTTCCCTCGAAGGCTGTGAAACCCATTCACCTGGATAACCCCCGCCCTCAAGAAATGGATAGTTCATGGACAGCTTCTGGTATGGTCTTTGCGGGGCATGCTGAGATGCTTCCAGGCTTTGAATGCCATCAACAAACCCATGTGTAAGTCTTCCCTGACACAGAACACAGGGTCACACATGGCTCTCCATGGAGGTGTGCACTTGCACAAATTTGGCAGGACAAGGTGCTGTGTATGGAGGTGAAGCATAGTGGTCTGCAAAGGACATGCTCCCAGGATGACCTGCTGGATGCAAATGTACCATTGAAACTTTTTAGGCATTATTATGGCTTTTTTATAAGAATGTCCTGAGAGACAAAAATATTGACCCAAGGACCCCCCCAAAAAAGGAATATGAAATCCACTATGGATTCACCACACCTTCACTCTCTCTTGCAAACAACAGCTTGACTAAGTCCCCAACCTGACTGACTCCCCAGCTGTCTCGCTGAACACTGGTCCAGAGTGGGGGAAAAAGAAGGCTTGTCATCTGCACCCTCAAGTTCCCTGATGTGACAAGCCATATTTGCCTTTAACCCAGGCAAAGAGTTCACCTGTTCCCACACTGCTTTTTTGATAAAAGAAACAGTTCATGAAACCATTGCCATGGATATGAACAGATGCAGAGAGGAGAATGGGAACAACAGCAAACATTATGCTCCTCCCAGAACGGTGCTCCTGTCGCTGCCCGTGCCACATCTGTGTTTTTGAAGGGAAATGTCATAACATTGCTAATCAATAAGAAGAATGACAGGACCATTTGTCAAGAACGAGCCAGCACTGCAGCTGTTGCAGTCATCCTCTCCCCGGGCTTTGCAACAAGAAGCCAAGGGAAGGACCTGATTATTTGCCTGCGGGCAGCCACTGTGCAGGGGCAGCTCCGGCCAGCTTGCGAAGGTGCCGCGCCAGCCTTGCAGCAGTTGGGCTGAGCAAGTGGGCACAAAGCCTGGCAGGAAGTATAGAGTTTCGAACAAAAGACACCAGACACCCTGCAAGGGAGAGACAGTCCTGGGTGTCAGAGGAGTCTGTTGACCTTTAGTCGTGACACCGCTGTTGCATATGCATCACGTTTGAACTGCAGATGTTCCTCGCTGCTCCGCCGGTCAGGGCGACAAGCGGCTGATCTTAGAGGAGGAGGCAGGGCTCAGGGAGAACTTAATGAAGACTTTAAGCTGTGGGTTGCAATTAAAATGGTCTGGTGGTGTAAGCGTAGGGGGGATCACTAAGCTCCCGCAGCTGCTCTGCCTGCAGTAATGTCCGCCCTGATAGGCACAGCTCTCCTCCACAATGAGAGCAGTCGTGCATGCCGAGGGGTGTTGGCCGAGGTGACAAAACTGAAGTGCCCTTTCCCACCCCATTAAAATAATTCTTAAATTAGGAAATTTATCTTGATCCGATGGTCTATCTGTGTGTTGCACTGCCATGTATAATGCTCCGTCTCTTTCCCCTAGACAGCTCTGGCCAGTAAATAGAAAAAAAAAAAATCAATATAGTAAGTAACATATAATATAGAGAAACAGAGAGAAAAAGCCCTTGTATTTCACACCACAACCTGCTTTTTCATAGGCAGAGTTTGGCCCTCAACATGTTCTCCACAAGGAAAGAAAGCTGTCTCCTGAAAAACAAGTCTGCTTCTCTGTTCCTGAAAACAGCCAATTAAAATAAAACCCACATGTCACTTATGGTGTCTGTACCCAACTGACGGGATGCCTACAGGCTTGGAATGATACGGGCTCAAGCTTGGATTACACTTCTGAGCAATATTCACCAAGGTGCAAGTAGATTATTGATCCCACATGAGATTTCTGAGTTTGACAGTAAATGCTTTTTAACTAACAGCAAGGACAAGGATCCTCACCCAGTGTCACCTTAGCAGCAGCTAATGCCACCTGAGGGTTGTCTCCTGACACTTGGGTTCAGACCATGATGTTGCAGCTCAGCAAAGTGCAGCCAAACTATTTGTTTTGTAATCAAAGTTTCTTCTAATGGAAAAGTGCCATTTTTTGCTCTTATTCACTGCTTTGAAAAGAATGTCAGTTCTGGCAGTGTTTTGTTTCCAGAACTTCTTGTCCCAAAACAAAGCATTCCCTTAAGGTTGAAGTGGCCCATGCGAACATTTCTGGAATGGAATATTTTCAGTTTTAATTTGGAAATGATTTTTTCCCACATGCAATTCACTGTTATTATTTTCACACATAAACACATCGACAAGCTTTCAAAGCGCAAACTTGGACCAAAATATTTTGATTTCATAACAGTGGAAAATTTTGATTGACCTGAAGTAACATTTTATCAGACCTTCAATCCACACAAAATTTCACTTGCATGTAAATGTTTCCATTTTTGGGGGAACCAGGAAAAATATTTCCACACGTGAAAAGTCTGGTTGATCTTATGAGTCCTTCCAGGAGCTGCTTCTCCCTCCCTGTTGGTCCTCCAACTCAGTCTAGAAGCAGGCAAGGCTTTGGTACTGCCTGCTGCAACAGCCAACACTGGATTCCACCCCTTTGCAAAACCACTTATGTTGCCCTCGTAGCCTCCTCCAAGGGCGAATTCATTACAGCTGGGAGGTCTGATCAGAATGCATGAAGTGCTACAGCAATGGCCAGGCTTGAGAGATAATTTGTCAAAGTATTTGTCGTTTCTCATCTTTTTAAACATGCTGCAAGATCTTCAGGCACCGGATTCTGTACCAGCAGTCCAAGAAGTGGTCACATAAAGAGATGAAATTTTGAAGAAAAGGGGTAGGTCAAGAAGGTTGAATTAATTTTAAGGAATGATATAGCTTTCACAACAATATATCTACTGCCTGTAATTTATAACTCAGGCTGCCCTAATGCTTCTACATCCCTTTTTCTTTCTCCAGTTCCACTTCAGTGAAGAATTTCAGCATACGCTTTGATTGACAGGGCAGATGGTAACATTGCTTGCCGCTAATGTTAACCTATTATTTAATGTATCTGTTAGTTTTATTATTTTTTAACAGGATAGTAGTGACTATAAAGTTTAATTGACCTTTTTTGCCAATAAATAAATCATTGCTGGTTTCAGCAGGGATCGTGCTTTTATCTGCCAATAAAAAGCTGAAGGAAACCTCTTAACTACACTCCTTTCTCTTTCCTTTCCTCTTTCACCTCCTTAAGCTTCTTCTTATGAACAGTGCCCTGGAAAAAATTATCCAGTAGTGTAAGTAGCAGCTCTATATACGGATGAGTCAGGGTTTACCCCAGAGGAAGAAATGAGGATTAAGTTGACTCAGTGGTAACTTTCACCTCTTGAAGTCCTGACAAATGTCCTTCTTCAGTCCTTCTGAAGCAATGGAACTGAGATTTTATCCTAGCAGCATACAGGCTTGGTTCCCATCTTCATTGCACCAGGCTTTGCAGCTTCGGGGCTTTTGATGTCATACTCGTGCTTGAAGCAGGCGGAAGAAGGGACAGTGGAATCAGTCCGAATATATTTTAAAAATGGGAAATTTAAGTGAAGAAAAATGGATCATGAATATGTTTAGAATAAGTTTGCCCTACTTTATTTTCTATTGGGTGGTAAAAAAAGAAAATACTATGCAGTTTTACACTTTGTATCAAGAATACATGATTAACACAGACACAAGAGCCCAGGAGAGAGGCTCCGTGAGTTCTGAGGGGATGGCCAGCTGCACTTTACCAGAACAAGCTGCTGTGGCTCCTGCCTGCTTGTTAATGGCTCCCTTCGTCTTGGTTTGTTTTATCTCCCTGATTTAAGACTATCACCTAACAGATTTTTATTCTCCTTCTAAGCATTTCAGGCCAAAGTAATTGGAGAGTAGAAAAAGAAAACTCAGTTTGGTTATCTGAGCCTTTTTGCTTAGATGAGTCTGGAAGTAAGCCCATCCAACCAGAGAGAAAGAAAATTCTCATTTTTCAAAACTGTGAATTCATTAAGAGAATTCATATGCAAGAAAAGCAGCGAAGCTGAACAAAATGTAGATTTTGCTGACTGAGAACCATTTTTCTTATGTTGTTATAAGCATCTACAGCTAAGACACTAGATTTCCGTTTGGGTTGGGGTTTTTTGCATCTGACTCCTTAGCTATGTTGCTCGGGTTTTCCAAGGGCTGGGGTTCAGGAAAGGAAACTTATAGTTGGATAAGTGAGAGAAGTAATGAAAAGCCTGTGAACAGGCATGCACAGCATATGCTATGCCACCATAAAATCAGTATGGTTCGCTGGGTAGAGTTCCTTAACTTTCTGCTCTGCCACACATCTGACAGTTCTGCTTGCTTGAGAAGTAACAAACCAATACATATATACATATATGACACATGCAGACCAAAGACACAAAGAGTGTAAGAAAAGCCAAAGTAGGAGGTGGGATTTCCCCTCTTTCCTTTTTTTTTTTTTTTTTTTCCCATTGATCAACACCGCAGTCAAACACAGAGCAGGACCATCATTCCCTTTGGTTGTCTTATGCAGTGGAAGCAACTAAAATTGAGAGCAACTTCAGTGAAAGTGAATCTGGTGGCAGGCTAACCTCAGTGAATGGGACCTAGTCCAGTTATTAATAAATTTCTGTGTACAGGAATAAGAAAAACACATCTTTTATCTGCTGCAGAATTGCTATATCAGGTGAGATCAGAGAGGCTGCTTCAAAACCAGTGTTTTGGGGAGCTGGGATAGAGTTCCTGTTACACTGAGCTCAGGTCGTACCTGTGACTGCTCCTTTAGAAATCCCTTGGCTTCCCACCAGACAGCTGGATGATACTTCTTGACAGTCTGATCCCAAAGAGAGCAAGGCTCTGACATGTTAATATGCAAAGCCCTTTCAGAGGTGAGAACAGAGTTATTACTTTTCACACTGTGGTTGCAATGCCATTTCTGGTAAGAGCATCAGGCAAACAGGCAGATGCTGTAGCTACGCTGATGTTATTATGGAAATCTGGCTGTCACGGGTAGTAGGAACACAGAGAGGATGGACAGGTAACCCACTTATGCCTCCATGGAGTGACTCCAATGTCATGACAGATTTTGTGCTGTATTTTGCTATCCATTTAATGGTGAATTGGAAAGCAAACATGGGCAGCAATAGGCTGACAGCCTTGAGATAGGCTAGAGTTTCTTTTTGGCCTTGTTTCTTCAAAATTCTTTTCAGTGTCACTAGAATAATTTTCCTCCATCTTTCCTTATCTTAGTCAATTTGTGGAAAATCTTATTTGGCCTTTTGTCTTGTCTACAAATTTAGGTGATACCAGTCTTGTTTCTTTTCTGTGGACCTGGAAGGCCTCTTGCTCTTGCAGATGAAAAAGAATAAATTTATCTCTCTGCCAGAAATGACTCATGGCCTAATGTGCCTTAACGTGCACGCACTATATTCTTTTGCCACTAGAGTCTGGGTGGAGGCAGTTGTGTCTCTCTTCAGATTAGGGCTGTCTCCTTTCATCATATTAGCTTTAATGCATTGAGGTATTCCTAGGACAACTCATCTCTCCCTTAACGTCATATTATCCATGAAAGAAGCCTCTGCTAAGCAGAAATGACAACCTGTGGGAGCATTTTCTTGTGCCATGGGAGCCAAATTAGGAGGAGGAAACTGCTTCAACATTGTTCAAGAAGGTGTGAAGCTCAATGGCCTCAATCCACTAAGGCAGGAAAGCATTGTTTCAGCTTTGAGCACACAAGTATTTTACTTCAGTGGGACTATCCAAGCCTGCAACATATATTTGTATACAAAGACTCTCTGCTTCTTTGAAATTGCAACAACAAAATTTCCTCTGTAATTTCCTTTTCTTTCAGGCTACCTACCAATATCTCAGATTATTAAACAATTCCTCCTTATTCTGGCAAGATACATGATGTACAGCTTCAGTCCCAGAGTCTTGAATCTGTTTCTCACTTGAGACTTATTCTATTTCTGTGCTCAACTCCATGTTACCTCTGGAGATCCATTCTTCTTGTTTGCTCTTTTCTTTTTGTTTCCTGAGACTTGCAGAAACAGCGCACAAAAGCAACAGAGTTCAGGTAAAATTCAGGTTTTACACAGCACAGTGTTTTGCAAAATAGGCTACAAAAATTTATATTCAATCTTTTTATTATAGTTTACAGTCATGAGGAGAGGGAAGGAAGATATTAAAAGACCAAACAGCTCCTAGATGCAGCCTTTTCTGACAAGTCAGCTGCTTTGAAAGTAATGGGACTGGTGACCTCATGCCATTTACTTCACTGTGCCTGAATCTACATCTCATTAATGCTGCACTAAAATGCATGAAACATTTTACCGTCCTCACACCCGTCTTTCACAGATGAGAAAAATCGTTTTACATGGCTGAGGAGCAGCTCAGATTCTTGCCACCACAGAATGGCAAGTATCGCTCTGGATAGATATAAATTGTCAGAGGATAATTGCAATTTGTCCCTCTGATGAGACTGGGCAGTCTTTAGGACAACACTGAATTTGGTTCTGTGTTCAGAACATTATTTTGTGAAGTTTCCTGTGCCAGCCAGGGTGACTTGAAAATAACATGTCAGCTTTACCAATTTGCTCTGAATAGCAATGGCAGCAACTATCCATTGACCAGTTACAGCTTTGGGCCTAACAAATGTTTCTGCCCAGGCAGACATTTAGTGAGCTACAGGTGTGCTTATGGTGGGGAAGCATCTCCTATTGTTCAGCAAACTCTGCAATGATCTAATTTCTACCCTTTACAGATAGTCTTGGAGAGATCCTAACTCTTCATCTGCAGAGGCACAAGGAGAGGAGTATAGAAGGATGAAGGATGCAGTAAGTAAACCTTCACAAATTATAAAATTACCGAAGTGTTTCTTTGACATCAGTAACTCTTCCCATGACCTGTTCCTTTCATGCAACATATGTAACTGTCAACAGCTGAAGTGATGAGATGCCTTACATTCAATGGAGGTGAATTCAAGGCTAAACCTAATGACTGCTATCCCTCCATGACAGAGGAAAAATGGACAGCAAAGTTAGCCCATTGTCATAGAGCATGTTTCCTGGCATGTATTGATTCTACCTTGACTGTTGGTACTTTTAACAGTTGTAAGTGACTGACACAAAGATACAAGAATAAAAGAGAATTGCAGCAGTTTGCTCACTTCAGCCAGCACTGGCCTTTGCCATATCCATAATGCCTTTTGTAACCCCAATGTTTGTTAGCTCCGCCATTTACTAGGAACCTTTAGTAGGTGAGTCTATTCAAGGACAGGTTCTCTGTGTATTCATGGCCTGGAGCAACAGATGCCCACAAGAGCCCAGAATACCCAAATGTGTAAAGGGAGGCCCTTGGCCCACCTTATGGGGAGGTTTTCCCAAGGGCATCACGGAAAGGGCATCTGTCTGGAAGAGTAACTGAATAGGTTCCCCCATGTTTCTTCTTCCTATTTTCAGCTGCTTCTGACGAAAGCTGCAGGGTAAAATGAGGCTGTGAGGGCTGGGAAAGGCATCTCTAGGCATCAGTGAAGAGCTGCCAGGGGAAAGGTTGTATTGCAGGCACACAGAAGCACTGCAGCCATAGCAGTGGGCATCAGCAACCCAGAAACTGTTTTCCCTGTCATGACATAGTCTAACAGCTGAAATCAGGACCACCAACTTTGGCAGTTCTTTGACAAGTAATATTCTTACTTTCCATCTCTAGAAGGTCTTTAAGACAAATCAGCCTAATGCTCTTAGTTAACTTGTTAGCAGCTTATTCAACCAATCTCTAACCTCCCAAGAGTACTATATTATTGCTACAAAGCTCAGAAAAGTATTCCCCAAGGTTTCTGTCATGGGTTTCAGAATAAATGATTTGCTCAAACTATCTTCCCCTTTTTCTGGCAGACTCAGCTCAAACCTGCATCCAAACAGAGATATTAGACTAATCACCAGCTCCTGGGAGCTGAAACCTTTTCCCTTTTCCAAATACACCAATCCCTATTTGCCTACCAGCCTGCCTTTTCTCTGACACAGGAATCTCAGCTGGAAATAATTGGCAGCCTGCACAACTTCTGCTTGCTTTAGCTTTTAACCCTGAACCTTCCTGATCAGACTTTGGAAATATTCATCTCACCACCAATCCAATTAGTATTTGAAATCCACAAATGCATATTCAAATTCCAGAGAAAGGTAAGGATTTCGGTCCTAAGTCATGATTTTTTTTTGCTGAAGAAACTCTTACATGGTCGGACTTACATGATTCCAGCATGACCTGTATATAGAATTCTTTAGGAGAGATATTAGAAGGTTGGGGTTCCAACAGGGCTTGATCAATTTGTGTTACAAAGTACTAATCCATTTAGGCACCACAGTATGGAGAAAACACAGGAATGCATACTGTCAGTGAGCAGGACGGAGAAAATATAAAATCCATTCTGGTAGCAGAAATATTGCCAATGATGCTGATAAGCAAGAAAATTAATATAGACTAATGTTGAGTGCTATGTTACTACTGTTTTACGTAGTGACTAAGTCACTGAGTTGTCATCTCCATATCAAGAGCAGATGTTAAAAGGGGTGAGGAGGGAAATATCACATTGAAAGGCCTTGAATGTGCTGTGCCTGTCTTCTGCATGCAAGGTCTGCAGGTCTGCTCTCCTCAGACTCAGCCTGTGCTCCCCATATGTCCCAGACTAACAGCTATGGACATGGGCACCTTGTTGATTATGCTGCTATTCAGACAATCTTTTTTAGTCTGAAAAAGTAGGTTCAATTATTCCTCCCCACCATACCGTCTCAGACTAAGCTTCCAGCAACTGAAGTGTTTCTTCTTTGAATGTAAATTCCTGGTGATGGTGCTTTATTTGGCTTGTAAATTATCACAGAAAGTACAATTAATAAAGCAGTAGCAGTGTTTTGTCTTCTACCTTGATGCTACTGTTTCTACTGGCACATCAGGATGCAATGAGTCACGCTGGATTGATGAGGTGGGCATCATATTAGGATACATTTGACTTTTCAACTTGACTAACTAGGTGCCTCTTTAGAGCTGGATTGAGTGGGAAGGTCTGTCAAGACTAGTCTAAAGCAAAACTTGGATATGTTTGCAACTATAGCAAAGTATCTCTGCCACCATATACCTCAGAGAGGAAACCACAGAAAAATTTGCTTTGTGGAGACACAATCATGCACAAAACATCCCCCCCCCAAGTATTGTGACTCTCTTACTTCTAAGAATGCCCAGGTCTCCGGTGTAACCATTAGGTTTCAGAGTTGCTTGTGCAGTAACTATTTCCAAAGAAGCATTCCAGAATGAAGAGCTCTACAGATGCATAGGAAACTAACTCAGAATACAAGGGAGATGCATGCTGGTGCATACTGGCTCAGAGGGGCGGGGAGGTTGTGCCTGCCCTTGCATCAGGAGACAGGGCTCATGGTGTCTGTGGCTTTAGGAAGACACACCTGGGAAGCAGGCTTTACCAGGAGCTCTGGGGTCTATCTGCAAATGTGCCTGCCTGTTAGACCAGCTGAGAGCACAGCATCCCAGTGCAGTCCTGCCTCCACTCTGCCTGGACAGCAGAGCCATGGGCTGCTGGTGGGCATGCATGGGTAGGAGCATCTCTTCCCACCATTCAGGCTTGTTCTGATTCCAGTCATGAAACCTGGGACAATGCAAGGACCTTGTCAGGTAGCCTCTTGAGGTCAGGTTTGATTTCAGGGGTATATGGAGCAGCAGTCAGAAGACACTAATTTCCTATTGCATTCTGACAATGAAATTACTCCCATTTTGTGCCTTCCTGCTAATTAAAAGACAAATTTTTGCACTTTTATTTTTATTTTCAGAATTTTTCATTTGGGAGACATGTTATATGTGGTTTACCTCATCATTATCATCGTCCTTATTATTCTCTTAGCTGTGAGATGTTACAGGAAACACACCTTTGCCCTGTATTCTCACACCTGAGTTGTCAAGGGAAGCAAAGCTTTATGTTTGAAACTAGACTGTGCCCTTCTGACATGTGATGGTATAAATGATCCAAGAATGGAAAAAAAATACAGTGATAAAATAATAGTCAGTTACAAAGTCTTTTATTGGGAAACAAGAATAATAATAATTTTTTAAAAAGCAGACAAAGGATAAAGTTTCACGCTTTTACAGATGTATTTCAGAAAGTTTCTGAGTAGTGTTTGAGTTCACAGCTCTGATGAACTGTCCTTGTGTTCCCAAAGGCAGAATTTCTTTTTCCCCTTGAGGGAAATGAAAAGTCAACAGAAGACACTATTGAACTGTTAGATCAGTGCCCAGACCTAGCTAGGCTTTGAAAAAGGAAAGTATGCAGCAAGACTAACCTTTAAAGACCCTGTCTAAAAAAATTAGTAACAGGATAAAGGTAATACCATGAAAATATTTCAATAGAGAGAAAATAATCAAATGTCTGATAGCAAAATGCTGGTTAAAAATAAAGATAATCATGGGAAAATGATTAAGATACTACAAAAAAATATACACACCAATTTGAAAAGGAAAAGCAATTCCTACTGTATTAAATTGGGCTTTTATAACATTTCATTGCTTCTAGATTTGCAGAAATATTGCTGTACTCTTCAAATCCCCTGCTATTCATTGTTTTCTCTGCTTCATGAGAATTGAAAAGACCATATAAACCCAGGAATAGGGATGTTTGCGTGTATTTTTTATTTTCCATTTCACTCTGTGTTGGGGAATTGTATAATCAGGATATTGCATCTGCTTATTTTTTTTCCCAGTCAGTACAACAAGTACATTTCAAATCAAGTTTGGTATGCACTTCCTGATTTTATCTTGGAGGTCATTCAAAGACATTATCAACATTGTCATCTCATTTAATTCTTTGAGAAGAATCTATTTTGTTTGAGCCGACAGAGATCTCCCACTAAGGTACAATGGAGAAGAACATTGTCCTACTGTGATTAAAGCTGTGTTCAGGGCAGCAGGTCCATTTGGCAAAGGATTCTGAGACTTTGACCTTTATCTTCCGCTCAAATCGCAATTGCCTCCTCCTTCACCCCCAAATATGTGACTTGTCTTTGAAAAAAGAGAAAAGCAAAACAAAGCAATATTTTCAAGTAGGTTGATAATCTTATTTCTTTTCCTCTTGACTTGTAGTTAGTGCTAGATGCGAGTTTTGTGATGAAGCACCAGCTTGTGAAAGCAAGCCGCGTTCCAAACAAGTGTCACTGGGAGAGTACACTCCAGTATGCGCTCTCTTTGCCTGGTTTGTTTGCAGTGTGTTGGCACGGCCGATGGGACACTGAGTCTTCCCATTCCCTTAGATTGGTGTTACTTTTCAGGCTGACTTTAGTCAATAAATTACAGAGTTTCTGTGCTCTGCAGCTTCTTTCAATCCAGGACAGGAGCCCTTGGGGTGCTCATCCCTTTTTAGAAATACCAGGGACCCTTCTTCTGGTCTGCAACTGAGTATCTGGACACTGATAAATCCTTGATTTGTGCTAGAGCTGTCAGGACTCCCAGAATCTCTGTCTGAAAGAGTTTTCTCCAGACAGAGTTGAGAGGGAACCAGGAACCAACCAAGTCCTGGATGCTGAGTAGTGAGTCAGCTGCCTCAGGGATGCATTCTCTCAGGCATACATACTCTCTGAATATATGTAAGAAGATGATGAAATTATGCTACATCTATCTTGGAATCAACATTCTGACTTTTTAATAATGATATTTATAACTTAGAGCTCACATTTTCTATGATTTTTTTTTAATTGAGGCATCAAAAAAGTTGATTTAAAATTTTGAAAACACAGGGAAAAAAATATTTCCCAATTCTCCTCTGAAACCTTATTTAGGCCAAATCAGATCAGTTTTGTAAAGCATTTTGTATTTGATGAAACTGCATATTCTGAGGGAAGTTTTGAGGTCCACCTTTAACTGCAGCTCTGACAGCCACAAAAGGGCTGAGCTGGGCAAAGAGCCATCAGTGGAAAATCCCAGAGATATCTGTTTCTTCTGTGGGACACATCTGGATGGTGTGTGGAAAACGGAGCTCACTTTGTATCCAAGTCTAGGGGTTTGATTTACCTCTACAGAACCATTGCAAAAGTCTTTGGAGCCGTGTGGGTTTAAGTGAGTCCAGCAGGACACAGATCGTTCTGGCCCCTGCCCAGAAAAGCGTTTGAGCACATGCTTTCCTGAAACCATGCCATTAGTCCCCTCACGAGCTGCACAGCCCAGGCTGCCGAGCGGGGGCTCTGCAGCGTCTGATCCTGGGGAGCACATCTGGGGAACACATTCGGCTGCTTGAACTGCTGCACTTGGGGCAGGTAGGGCTGCAGTGCAGTCTCAGTTGGGGTTGTCTCTAATGATGTACACGTATGTCATCTAGCATAATGGGGCCACGACCTGCACGCATGCATACTGAGCCTGCATAAGAAGGATGTTTTCTGAGCTGTGGTGTAACACACACAGAAATAACTTGTGGCATACCCTGACTGAAGTTACTTAATCCACTGCCAGAGGGTTAGAGGAGGTGTAGTGAAATGGGGCGATTTATGTTTAGACAGGGCAAATGAGGCGCTAATACTAGGAGTCAGTCTGCCTTGAGGAAGCTGAGAAAGGCTTTTCTTTGTTCTTTTTCCGTAAGAACTAAGAATATTAAACCGAAGAACTAGGCCACAGTTTGTCCAGAAGAATGTCAGATAAGTAACTGCATTGCATAATATGCTTTATTTACTATACCAGTTACAGGCTGTACCACTCACAGGCTGTACCACTCATACTCACTGGCTTTTTCAACCTCAGTTTACTAGGCAGACATAGACCACAGCTGGCAATGTCTCTGAGATTATGGTCTTCTAATAAAAAACTACATTGCTACTTTGCTTCTAGCTGCAGCAACACAGATAAAATCAAGGGTCAATTCATAATGATCTGTTCAGATCTAAAATGTATTAACACCAATTTCACAATTAGTCTTTAATCTAAAGACTCTTTGAAGTGAAAAGTGTTTTTTAATGTCATAATATCCCTTGTGTCCTCGAGTACCAAGAACTCGGTCACAGACCTGTGGGTCATTGAGGCCCTTCTGCCTCCTAATTGTCACATAGACCAGTGGATGGCACATGCTCTTTGATGAAAGAACTGGTTTGGAAAATGAGTAATTGGCAGGTAGGAGCTGATGCCAGGAGCTGAATGGAAGCAAGTGGTAACTTTTAGATACTATTCCAAGATATGGCTGTGACCTGCTTAGGTAAGAGAGGCATTTAAAAGTCATTATAAATCCTTTATCATGCTAGTTATCATTCAGACATGTTCTCACTGTTCGCAAGCATATGCAGACATATGTTTTCTGTTGCATATATCCCCCTGTTTAGTGGGAAGCAACAGTGTGAAATGTTAATAAACTAGAATGAGATGTCGTGCCTTTTGCATTGGTATAAGGGGTTTGCAATGCAATGAACAGGGCTACCAGAATAATTTTTTACAAGATTTGGAGACTGCTGTCCTGAACACCTCCTGTAGCATAACCTCCCAGCAATCATGATTGTCAAGCCATAACTTGGAATCTCCATGCTAGTAAAACTGGTATCTAGGGAATAAGATTAAAGTATTAAAGACTTGGTACTTTTTCATAGTTTAGCTTCAAGACACAGTGACCCCTTGCTTTCCAGGAATCCATCCCATTTTGTTTTAGTATTCAGTAGATGGCATGTAGGGTTTGGGTTGCCATCTTGGTTGTTTCAATGAAATGTCAGCAGAGAGTGTGTGAGAAATGACCTGTTAGCTCACTGAGTCCCAGACCCAGCTGCTTGGAATTGCCTGGAGAAATTTTTAGGTTTTGAAATTAATAATTTGAAAATTATGCTGCCCCTGCTTGTAATGACTTCATACTGTCTTCAGAAGTAAAACAAACTGTTCAAAACAGCAGTTGCTACACCAAAGTAGGTCTCATTAAGTGATGTTCTGATGCAGAAGCACAGGTACTGGTGTCACAGATGCTATTTTGTAACTACTTAACTGCAGAAGTAATGACACAGCAGAAGATGGGATGAGCATTAGCAGTGATCTTTATTCTGCTTCATGTTCTCAGGTTATATCAGATTTTCTCTTTGTTGAACAATTGCTGCAATGTACTACATTAAGCCTCAAGAGCAAAAATTAAGAGCAGCTACTGTCACATGCATAAAATGCAGAATAGATTTATTTTTGACAAGGACAAGTTTCTAAAAAGAGCATTATGCCATACCTATAAAAAGTAGTAAGCTCTCAAACCAGATTCAAGTCAATGTCTTCAGTAAAGACCTGGTTTAGAGAAAGATTTGAGGTTGCCAGGTTTTATTCTTAGTTGCCTTAAATTAGGAGATAGTTTTGAAAAGAGCATTTCACATTTAACTCTTTCTTTGTGCAGATACAGTAACTCTTTGCCAATGTATTGTATTAAAGACATCATTTTATAATGAGATGTGAAGCAAAGGGAAAAACATTCACAGAGGTTATGGGAAGAAGACCTGGAAGGCTCACATGGAATTTCAGATCCACATCAAACACTGGGAGCAATAGAAAGTTCTCTATGCATATTTCACAAACAGC
Source organism: Scytalopus superciliaris (assembly GCA_013400415.1). NCBI lineage: Eukaryota > Metazoa > Chordata > Aves > Passeriformes > Rhinocryptidae > Scytalopus > Scytalopus superciliaris. The sequence continues at coordinate 228,269 of VXBX01001866.1, forward strand.
CAGTAGCTCCAGTTTTCCAGTGCCCTGGGTTACGTTTTAATCCAAAGGCATAACACTCTCACTGTTTCAATAGATGATCAATCAGAAAGGCCATTCTTGGGTTCACTTACACTCCACATAGCCATGGTCAACCATTCAGTACCTTTGACCTGACCTTTGAACGGAAAAAATGCAAAGACAGCAACAGCCGGCTTTAGAAAGAAAGGCACCAAACAAAAAGGCAGAGAAACATTTTCATAACAATAGGAACTGTTTCATAAAATGCTGACTACAAGCTCAACATAGAAATTTGCCTGTTATGGAATGAAACTGTTTGAAGAGTTAGTCAAATTGAGCAAAGTTTTAATATGCAGCAGCAGCTGAAATCAAAAGCTTGCAGGGGTTAACTTACAGCTGTGAAAAAATTATTAGGTTAATTAATGATTCTGGCATGTAATAGGGACTGTCTTTCTGCTATGACTGTGCTAGGATACTGCCTTTGCCGTTTTTAAGGGCAATGTTCTTGATGTGAAATTGAAAATACTACATACATGAAGCACAGAAATATGGAGGTAATTCCATCGGTCACATACTGGAGAGTTTTTCTTAAATCAGCACTTTGAAATGAATGTGCCTTTCAGATCTGGCATGTGTTTGTTATTTGTGTGGTTTTCTAGAGGTATTTTGATTAAAATACCTGTTTGCCAATTGCCTCGTTTGTCTTGGTTTATCAGATTACAAGATTAAATTACAGTCTTTTAGCCTTTAAGGGAGTTTGGATGTAATTCACTTCTTATCCTTCCCCCTCTCACTCACTGAGATTACAATTACTTCTAATTTTGCGAATAAACTTTAAATACATTGCATGGAAAAGTAATCAAACTGCTGTCCACAAATGAAAGATCTAGGAAATTATACAGTAGATGTTTTCAGTCACATAGTTCTTGATATGGATTTAGAAACTAGTCCATCTCTTTGTAACATGCATATCTTTTTGAACTTACTAATTCTAAAACCACTTGAACTAACAGCTTTTAGGAAAGTGTAGTGCAAAATCACATCTATCCTGTAGGAAGGGAGTTCAGCAAAAAAGTTCGGTAGGGCACATTTCTTGCAATGCTGAACACTTCATTTGTACCTTTTAGCCCAGTTTCTGGGAAGCATATGATGTTGCACACTTGATTAGATGTAAGTGATTTTTACAGCTGGAATCTCATAAAAAAAAAAAAAAGAAAAAAAGAAAGTGGAGTAAAAACGCAAAAATGCTGCAATGCGCATAGTAATTTACAATTTAATGCTATAGCACTACAAGAGTCTGGTGGTGAAAAAAAGAAGCTTAGGATAAATCTTTTAAAAGTCATCTTCTATGAGCACTCAACTGTTCATGTTTTACATTGATACGTATTACTGCATTTTGGAAAGGATTATTTACTTCTTGCAACATATGGACTCTACTTTTATCTCTAACAGAGTTGTTATATACATGAATATCTATGCTTTACAAGATATATTTCAGGAACTAATCTACAAATTCCTCAGTTTTCACCCATAACGAGAGATCAGAGTTGCTTCACCACAGGCTTCCCTGGGGCAAGTCTGTTCATAAACACTGGTTTGTGCAGAAGTGCATGTGCGGCAGGGCCATCACCTTTACCAGTCATGTTTGAATATTCATTCCTTTCCCTTGAACAGAGAGATAAATCAGCGTTATGGGCTCAACACATTTCTACCCCTCTGCATGTGCTGGGTTTTGCCAATGCTCACCCCTTGGCCCGGGGTTTGGGTGGCACAGGGGGGCAGGAGGGATATGAGGCACTTTGCTGCCAAGCCACTGTCCCGCAGCACCAACAGCACCTCTCACATGGGGCCACTTCCCTGAGGCATCCCAAGGAGGGCAGAAGGGACAGCACATAACCCACAGCCCCTTTTCTCCTGGTACCACCACCCAGTTAAGGTTGGTCTTGCAGCAGCTGGCCACGGCGTGTGTCCCTGGGTGTTGGTCCCCTGCAATGCCATCAGGAACTGCCCGTGGGGCAGCAGTGTTCAAGCCACATGGGGATGACAAATCACCTGGGCACTTGTGCATCCCTGAGAGTGACCCACATGACATTCAGTTCCTGTGTGTGCATCAGAAGAGGAGCAAAACCCTGGCAGCCCCTGAGAGCAGCAGGGCAGCATGTCTTTGTTTTGCGGTCTGTGTGCTCAGAAAATCTCTGACAACCCTGTCCAAACAATCCCGTTGGACAAAAATGCAAACAACTTCACACACAGGAGGTCTTCTTAAAAATGCCTTTCATTTATAGAAGGGGAGAGATTTGGGATCTGGGCTGTGGTGAATTAACATGCTGACCTTTTATCTTGAGAGATCACTGATGTTTGAAGACAGCCCAGTTCTTGAATGAAATTGCTTTGGGTGGTCCTGGTCTGCTTAGGAAAAAAAAATTTTGTTGTGTTGAAAATAAGGGCATGAGAGTACCCAGACATAAACACTGAATTCAATCTCTCTGCAAAGTGAGGGAGGCAGCCTTAGGGCAAAACAGAGGTGCATTAATGAGCTTACATCAACCAAAAGAAATGACTAAATACCTGTGAGTTATATTGGTATTAACTGGGATTGTCGTGTAGGGCTCTATTGATTTAATGTAATAGAAAATGCACAGGGTGATAAAAAAAGGTATTAATGTCCTTTTATCAGTCAGAAGTAATTTTCAAGCATGAATATATTGTGAGTGTATGAAATTGAAACTCACAGACAAATTCTGAGAAAATTACTCTTATTATTGGCAATTTCAAATAACAACAGGAATAATGATGTGTTTTATGTCTGTGTTTGCAAAGCTCCCCCCAACAGAAACTTTTCAGTACCACAGTCTTGTAAGAGGTAGGAAATAAGAAACGCTGCAGTAAATCTTCCTTTTCTCATATCCAGACCTCCAGAAAGAGAGAGAGTTTAGGAAGTAGAAACTTCTGGGACATGCTGCAGTTTTGCACAACCCAGACTACATTTGCCTGTTGTCAGATATTGGGGGTTCTTGTTGTGTTTCCTTGCCCCCCCACCCTTGCCATGATGGATCTGCAAAGCGATATCACCTGATCACATTACTTTCTGTTACCATATGTCACTTAAAAAACAAATTTTAGAAAACCTGAGCTGTACAGCAAGCCTGCTGGCTTCTCAACCTGCTTTGACATATGCCGGAGAAGATTTAAAGCTGTCAGGTTGTTGGATGGTTGCCATGGGATTGCGAAGGGGGGAGAGCGAAATCCCCCAGCAAGATGCAGATGGAGGGCTGGCTGCAGTGGCTGGGCTGACCTGGCTTTCAGCATATCCAGCTGGGAAAGTACCCCTGAAGATCTTGTTTAATATTATTACCCTTAAGCCTTATTTACCTTGACATTTTGGGCAACTTAGATTAGGAAATCAGCATAGGATATTAGTCTAAATCAACATGCAGACAAGCACCTGAAGTGGCTGAATTGCTGTCTGAGCTTTGTGCCTGACCAGAGCAAGTCTCACATGTTACCCTGGGGTAAATATACAATGCAATACACATGGGAACTGTACATGCGTGCCCTTGCCATGTCTGCTTTCTATTTGGCTAAACACATATGAAACTGTCACCAGTGTTCCTGCTTTGGTTGACCTCTGTGCTATTTGAACTATTTGTCTTGCTGGTTGGAAATTTTCTGAGCAAAATAGACTAATTGGCCTTGATTAACAAGCATCTGGTGTGAGTACAAATGGTTATTTGAGCAATAATGAGAAAGAACATGGGGAAGCGAGTTGGCAGCTTAATTTCTGGCAATTGATCCATTCTCCATCCCCAGGCTGCTGAATTTCTTTCTATGGCAAGGTGGGGGAGGTGTTTTTTCCACAAGTAGCCTGTAATCTAGCTTTTTTAAATGAAATTGCTTGGCATGCTTTCCCATTGTTCTGCCATGCAGACTGGGGTCTGCAGCCTGACCATTAATGGTACGCCCAGCATGAGGATATGTGAAATTGGACTCTGTCATTTGCAGACATGCTCCTCAGAGAAAATTATAAACATTGCAATAGCAGGAATAGTTTTCTCCTTATCTTTGTACCTGATTTAAATTCTGCAGAATGGCTGTTAAATGATGCCTAAAACACATGTGCCTTGGATCCTGAAAGCTCAGGATTTAGAATTTTAAAAGTAAATAAGCTTACTGAAACTTTCAACTATATTAACACAGCACAGGTTCAAAAATACATTTGTTATTTCCTTTAGATGAGTAGTTTAGTTCCCATTTCTTCAGGTGGGAAAATATTTTTTTCCCTCACATATACACAAATACATATAAGATTTTTTTAATTTTTCCAGTGGTGCAATTATGTGTGTTTGTTCTGGGAGAAGACAAGCCTTTGCACCACCTTAAGCTTATATCAAATTGTCAGCAAATGTGATATGGGTGTATTTGTATTACATTTAGTAATGTACCCAGCTAGTAGATATATATGAAACTGGTCACCTTTTTCAGGCAGTGTGGTCACAGGATGAGGATTTTTACTGAGAGTCAGTTAATTGTGAATGTACTATTATAGTATAGACTACCAGTATTTTGTCTGGTGGAGCACACAAACTCCCGAGGTCTTTTTCAGAAATGCTGGCTTTTTTGGGGTAAAAAAAGGATGATTATTTGATTTGTTGATAAAAGCCCAAACTGAAAACTTTAAAACTCGGCACTGATGAGGAAAAATGAAGCCTTTCTGAACTGTCAGCATTTCAGAGCTGAAGCACATCTCCCAGAGCAGCACTGATTTCAAGGTTCTCTCCCTCATAGGCTCATATCTTTTATTATGGGCCAGCAGACCCATTATGGTACTGAATTATGTTTTTGTAGCTGTACAGGTTTGCTTTTTTGTTCTATTTTTCATCTACTATAGGCTTTTGCAATGTGCATTTCTAACACCTTTAATAAACACAGTGTTTGGTTTTGTTTGGTTTACTTAGCAGTATAGATAAAAAGTTGATTTGAGGTGCTACATGGGACACAGTGCTGTGGGAGAGAAATGATGACATCCAAGCTTCAGCAAGTACCATATATCACTCTCAAAATACTAAAAAATGTTGATTTCCTCATAATTACTTTAAAAATAAACAACAGCAATAAAAAAGGAACATCAAAATAACCAAGCTTTTCTTCAAATATCTAGTGAATCTTGAGTTAAAATGCTTAGGCTTAGCATGTCAGCAGTAAGGTTCCACGGGGCATCGGATTGGCAAAACATGGTGCACACTAACATGCATTTCTTTAGGTAAACATTTTCAAAAAGCATGTGCAGAAATTCTTCTATATAAAACTCGGGAACTGGAACTGAAATCATGTTATCATCCTGCTCTTTTAATTTTTGCCAAATTAAAGCAAATTCAGATGCATGGAAGAGGCACAGAGGTGTGTTACTCCTCTGGATGCTAATCATGGTGCATATCTTTGAACCATTTCTTTCATTACTGCTTTGTCTGAGTCAAGAACGGCAACTAGTTTCTCTCAGGAAGCAGGTAAATGTGGAGGTTACCAGCACCTCTGTGAGCAGTGAAACACATCTGATGAGGTATGCACTTGCAAGGAGTGCCCCACCTGGAACATCTGCCTTGGCACAGGACAGCCGTTGCTCCATGCTGGAAAGCCAACCTGTGGTGAGCTTTTTAATGTGTTCTAATTTGATACTGAGTACCAAAGTATCTTGGTATTAAATATCTTGGGGTTTATGCTGTGGCATTATAAATCTCTCTGTTCTACTGACTCCGCTGTGCTCTACAGAAGAAGCTGACAAGTATCAGTTGTGGTGCCACACAACGATAACCTGGAGTATAAAATTGCCACGATAACATTTACTCATGGTAGGCCTACAAGAGACAAAAATGTGCTTCTGTGTTTGGGAGATTGCCAACTGTGGAAGGCAGAACTGTCAAGATAAAATATCTAAGGAATGAGATGTTTGAAAAAGAGTACGGGATATCCATCTTTCACTAAGATACATTAGGAAGCCATTAAGGAAGAGGTAAAGAAGTTTATAGTAGAATTTGCTGGAGACAAAAATGTGTAAACCCAACCATTTAAGGCTGATAATTGACAGAATGCACATCTGCAGCAGCTGAAAGATGCCTTTCTCAACAATTCCCTCTTGCGATGGAGAGGCTGGATATTGAACTAAATGGATCGCTTCAGGAGCAAACATTCTGGGCCCTTTCATTCACTCTGCATCTTACCAGTCAAAAAGGAACATGAAGGCTTTTCAAAGAGGAAAACCTGTCTCTTGAAATTCTTTCTCAGAAGGCCTGAGGGTAAATTTCTGGGTGTTTTGCAGCTGGTTCAGAAAATTACAGAGATCATCAGCTTCCAGCTGGTAACTGCACAAAAGCAGAATATGGACTTTCATATATGCAAAGCTTTTCTCAGCTTCCCTCACCAGCTGAACATGATACATGGATTAATTTATTTATGTGTGATTAATTTACATATGTATACATACACGCATATGTATCATACAGCATGACAGAGTGGAATGTCTCCTTTAGACGGCAGAGAAACCTATGCAGATAATAGAGCTTTGTCCCTCCAGCCCCAGTGTGCCCACGTTCTCTTCATGCACATGTTTTTTATCTCTAAAAGTGCAAATTCCCTGCTACCACACTACCTTCCCTTTACTCCATGGATTTGGAAGTATTGTGCTTGATGTTTTTGTTTTCTCTAACCTTAAATCCCAAGTGTAACATAGCTTCAGCTGTCCTGAATTTGGAAATACAAGGAACAAAGTGAAAAAAACCGCAAGTAGTAATAAAAATATGCTGACTTTCAGTAGGGATCATCTTTATTTCTGTTGTGATCCCACAGCACTGACATCATTAAAGGAATCAAAGGAAGGAGATGTTTCTGTCTTACCTGACTGCAAAATTCACACCCATGTTTGATCAAAAACAAACCATTCCCAGTAAACTTCAAGACCGTTTGTTTGCCTGGACTGCTGGATAGTGTTGAAGTAGATACTTAGATTTTTTAGCTACCTAGAAGCTGATATGAACCCTAAAGTCTTCTTCAGTAAAAGAAATAAAATAACAGTTTATATGTTCAAGCCTCATTCCAGTAATCATCACTGTATTTTCCTATACAGCTGAAAAACCTTGTATCACTTATCACCTGAGCTGTCCATTCTCTCCCATTATTAAAAGAAATGGTTCACAAGTCCAAATTGCAGGGAATTATTTGTAATAGAGATTGTCCGAGACCAAGAAACCAGACTCAGATCTCTAGGTGTCCATGCCTGAAATACAATGCAATATAAATGGCAGCAGGCTGAGATTTATTTTTACATTCATGTATTTTTGGAGTTAATTATTTTTCCAGCATTAACTTCCTATCACCTTTTTTTTTTTTTTTT